>CAUYUJ010008958.1:126811-174213 GCA_963575745.1 Prorocentrum cordatum
GGGCTCTCCCAAATGATGCCCCTGGCAGCGTTTTGTGACCATGAGGCTCTCAAGAGAGACATGTTGGGGAGGCCAAACGGCAATTTTAGCTGAGACGTCCCACCAAAATCGGCGCGAACGGGCTCGTGAGATCAGCCAGGGTGGCTCCCCCTTGGGGCTCCCAAATGATGCCCCTGGCAGCGTTTTGTGTTCATGAGAGAGTGTGAGTGTGAGCTTAACTTATCTTATCTTATCTTGAAATCTCTTATGATCATATATTGTGCTATCTTATCTTATATTGTAGCATATTATCTTGTCTTGTCTTATCTGGTGATTATCATTGGGAGGAGGGAGGCGCGAGCGGGAGGAAGGAGGAAGGAGGAGCAGTGGGAGGCGTCAGAGTAATAACAAGAACCCCAATCCTTAGGATATGGGGAATAATAATAATATAATAAAAATAACAACTACTACAGACCTACTAAGAAACGACGCCGACGACGACGACGACGACGACGACTACTAGTACTACGACTACGACTACGACTAATACGACTACTACTACTAATACTACTACTACTACTACTACTACTACTACTGCTACTACTACTACTACTACTACTACTACTACTACTACTACTACACCTACTACTACTACTACTACTACTACGACTACGACTACTACTACTACTACTACTACTACTACGACGACTACTAATATTACTACTACTACTACTACTACTACTACTACTACTACTACTACTACTACTGTTACTACTACTACTACTACTCTTACTCTTACTACTACTACTACTACTACTACTACTACTACTCCTATCCTTATTCCTTATTAGAATATACTCCTACTCCCCCCTCAGGCCGGCAGATAGCGGGCGCATCCGGGTGGTCCCATCCTAACCTGTAAAAAACAATACAAAATCAACATGTTTCTTATTTTTTCCTCTCGACATGGACGTCCTGTCGTCCACGGCGATAATCCATTGCAAAAAAATACAACAAAGAGCACACGCGCGCGTTCATGTCAGAATCCTACCGAACACCGTGTGTTTGCAAGCATTTCAACATAAAAAACATCAAAAACCCAATGCTTTTTCACAAAAATTGTACAAATTTCCCGCCCGGGCTCTCTTGCTGAAATCATGGGAAAACCATAGGAATCTTAAGAATTCTGTCAAATCCAGCGATTTCACGTCATCGCGCGGTGCACTCGCGATGCTCCGTCATGCACCCAGGCCGCGAATCCTGTGCAAAAAATACCACAAAGAGCACACTCGCGCGTTCATGTCAGAATCCTACCGAACACCGTGTGTTTGCAAGCATTTCAACATAAAAACATCAAAAACCCAATGCTTTTTCACAAAAATGCTTTGGGGTGTCCTGTCAGACCGTCGGGCTTCCTCCGGCCACCTCTGGCTTCCTGCGGTGTACCGGGCCATTCTCGACTCGTCTGGCAATGCGTGCGCGGCATTCAACACGCGCTCGCCAGTTCCCGTCGGCAACCGCCATCGCGGCCGCATCAGCTGTACCAAACCGGCTGGCCGGTGTGACTTCGGCCCCCAGCTGTGCCAGCTTTGCTTCTTATGTTGTGGGAGGGCGGGTGGGACTGGGCATGCCATGCTTGACTCGCTCGAGCTGGCTAGCTTGACTCCTACTCCTACTCCTACTACTACTACTACTACTACTACTACTACTACTACTACTACTACTACTACTACTACTACTACTACTTACTACTACTACTACTACTACTACACTACTACTACTACTACTACTACTCCGACTACTGACTACTACTACTACTACTACTACTACTATTACTACACTACACTACCACTACCACCACTACTACTACTACTACTACTACTGACTATACTACTACTACTACTACTACTACTACTACTACTACTACTACTACTACTACCATACTACACTATACTACTACTACTACGACTACTACGACTACTATTACTATTTACTACTACTACTACTTATTACTACTACTACGACTACTACGACTACTACTACTACTACGCTACTACTACTACTACTACTACTACTACTACTACTACTACTACTACTACTACTACTACTACTACTACTACTACTACTACTACTACTACTACTACTACTACTACTACTACTACTACTACTACTACTACTACTACTACTACTACTAGTACTACTACTACTACTACTACTACTACTACTACGACTACTACTACTACTACTACGATTACGACTACTACTACGACCACTACTACTACTACAACTACTACTACTACTACTACTACTACTACTACTGCTGCTGCTGCTGCTGCTGCTGCTGCTGCTGCTGCTGCTGCTACTACTGATGCCGCTGCTGCTGCTGCTACTACTACTGCTGCTAATACTGATAGTCACCAACGGGTTGGTCACCAAAGGGTGGGTCACCAACGGGTGAGTCACCAACGGGTGGGTCACCAACGGGTGGTTCACCAACGGATGGGTCAGCAACGGGTGGGCCATCAACGGATGGGTCACCAACGGGTGGGCCACCAAAGGGTGGGTCACCAACGGGTGAGTCACCAACGGGTGGGCCATCAACGGTTGGGCGTTTCCAGCGGGTGGGTCGCCAACGGGTGAGTCACCAACGCGTGGGTCGCCAAACGGTGGGTCGCCAAAGGGTGGGTCACCAACGAGCGGGCCACCAACGAACGGGTCACCAACGGGCGGGTCACCAACGGGCGGGTCACCAGAGGGTGGGTCGCCACCCACGCCAATGAAAACCATTCGACACAATGGTTCCCTGACCCGAGGAAAGCAAAGGACACGACGCGCGACATGCAACATACAAGGACACCCATCACCGTAAAATCTGTTAACGCCTACGAGATCAATACATGAATTTACCGAGCGCGTCGCCATAAGTTGTTCGCGCGCGTGTTTTCGACGCACAAACGCAAGCAAAACGCCATGCCCAGGGCACCGAGAGACTAGAAAACACACCAAATGCGCAAAACCTTGTTATGTTACCTGGATCAACCCCCTCTCAAGTTTCGATGGATCCATACTCACGCGCCCCTCACTCATAGCCATGTACGCTCCGCCTGCGAATGTCTTGCACGGTGACAACACCACCATCTCCGCCGCTGTAGGATCTGGATCCAAAACGTAATTGTTCAATTTGCACGTCTCGTTCGGCACGCGAACCATGCCTCGACAGAAACAATCGGACATGATTATCTTCGCATGTCTTCTGGCCTGGTGCCGAAGCTCCTCGCCTTTCATGTTCGCTTGTAACGCAACGTGTCCTTTGCTCCACTCGTGACACTCGCGCGCCCCGACGGGGTGTTGCTTCATGCAGTAATTACAATGATACCCTACTTGAGCAGCCCGGCTAGACTCCATAGCATCCACTTGTGCTGCCAACGAGGTCAGCCCGACACAGTTCTCATGGCACGTCTCGCAGTGTGTTTTGCTGGTGATTGCGAATCGGATGGGGATATTGATATCATTATTGTCGCCAGAACCTACGGCTAACGCAGGGATCGCCCTATTCAACGACCCACTCGACCTCGATGCTTCCACTGACCCCACAACATTCCGTCGCCCCTTCCAAGGTAGCCCGAGTTTCTTCGCCAGTCCACCGCAAATAATACGGGGCCGATCGCACACCATGCCATCTTTAAAAAACGCCGTCGCGTCGACAGACGCGATTCCCGGCGCCAGCCTCCGCCGCAGGGATTTTATTTTGTTTCATAACGCGCTGCTCCAGCGTCGCCATCTCACACACAATCTGGCGTTTCCGAAATTCGGAGTTTGAACCTCTCACCCCTCCCCCTGTCCTCCCCGCCTACCGCGCCTATGCGAAACGAAACCTGTGATCTCCAGTCAAGGCGACGGCGGGAGCCGAAGGCGGCCGCATAACCATGCTTACACTCTTCTGGCTTATCTCTGCTTTGGCACGCGGTCAAAGGCCTCCTCTCCCCTTTGCTGTCTTTCGGGTGGATATGTTCCTGCCTGTACATCATCACTCTGTCCATGTCCTCATGATACTGACGAACCCATGCACAGCCTTCTTCAACAAGGGATTCGCGGGTACCTCTTGCCAGAATATCGGCGTTCACCCTCCCTACGTAATCGGGCAGTGCTGACAGCCGTTCTTGATGCTTGTGCCCCGGCCATGTTTTTTTCCGCTTCATCGTACTGTGCAGCCGCTGTACCCGCCGACAACCAGCACCGTTGATGGCAAACCCCTTCCACGAACGCTTTGTAACGATCCACGAAATCCGATGCTTGTTCCACCAAGTCTGCGATATCGTTCAACGTGTAATGGCTATGCGGGCATTCCACGCAACATTGCATATGCACGTGCTCATCCCGCTTCTTTTGGAATACGAACGTCCCCGTCAAAGTGCGCATCCTTCCCAGACTCCCTCCTTCGACCTCGTTACTTCTACCCTCGGCATCGGCGCACGTGCAGTTTGGGCACCGCGGGCACAGTTTCAGCCCGAAGACGCGTTTGAACAGCAACGACGTATGTGCTTTGAACCCATCCACGCAACTGACCACTGAATTTGTGAGTCCGCCTGCCTCTGTCGAGGCATCCGATGCGCGAACCCCTCAGTCGTGCACTCGCTGCTATCCGACAGGGACGGTGCAGTCCATGACACCACGCCTCCGAAAGAATCGACTATCGAGGTTCGCGGCGCAAGCGCAGCCAGTGAATACGCGCCGACGAACGTCATACTCGGGCACTGCTCCACGCGCTTGCGATTCCCACGCAACCAGCGGAGGCTCCGCCCGCCCATGCCAACGCGCGAGCTCAGGATTAGTGAGTAGGAACGGACCAGACTGCCGTAGCCGCACGCAACGTACGAAAATCGCGTTGTGGGACTCACTTGGGGAAAATGTGATGAAAAACGATATCCCATGCTGCACTCGCGTGCTGTTCGTGATGGAGCGCGCGCGCCGCTTCGATTGGTGTGCCCCTGCGATGTCTTGTGACATTCCTTGCACATTGAACAAAAGCCGGCGCGCTAATGGGCTGAGCCCCTTTGCGCGCAACAGCTTGCACACGTCGCCGTTCACAGGCAACTCCTTCCCACCAGGCGCCACGTAAGTACCTCTCAATGCCGTAATCCGCCAACACGCAGGGCGTAACGGCACGATCCACTCACGCTACCACGCATAATGACATTCTTACGCGGGTAGTATCTTCTGCTGCCGTACATCTCATCCAGCCGCTGCTAATAGCCTTGCCCTCTCTGAGAACATGAAATGGAAGTTGTCCTATACATGTTCCGAAACTTCCATGTTTGTATATACTGTAAGCCGTACATCTCATCCAGCCGCTGCTAATAGCCTTCCCCTCTCTGAGAACATGAAATGCAAGTTTTTCTATGCATTTCCCGACTGTTCCACGTTTGTACTATACTGTAAGCAGCGCGACGTTTCACACAAAAACCTACCAAACATTCCGGGGGACGTCCACCCTTTACCCTGGCAGTTCAATGACTCAATACTACAATCCCTGCGCGGAAAGGCCTCGCGCGGCAGCGCTCTGGGATAATCTCTCTGCACGCTCCTGTCAGCATGGAAGGCGCCATTGTATTACCCTCGTTTTGCTCGCTACTCCACATCGAATACAACATTCCAGACGTGTTTAATTTTTCTCGGAAACACATGTTCCATGCCGTGTAATTGTGAGCCCAGTCTCCTCTGAATTGATGCTCTACCCGTCGGTTCGTGCATTTCGCACGTTGGAAGAGGCCCACCTCGGCGCCCCCGCTTTTCTTTCTCAATGACTCCTGGTTGCGACAGTCAGGTTGCGCTAGCTGCGATTTGCATACGAAAGGGAAAGCTCGGCTCAGAAAATCGCTGTCCAATGTGCTCAACATATCCGACCCCGTGACAACGGTCATGCTCTCCGTGCCATCCAGCCGCTCTGCAAACGAGGCCCACGCCTGCGCATTTACGTTGCTCTCGTCGTTCTCCTCGCGAACGTCCCTCTGCAACGCAATGATGTTCGGTCGTTCATGTTGCAGCGCTTCGCCTGCACTTCTCGGAACTGCGCGCGGCGTAGCCGCCTTCTGATTCAATATCCTCGTCAAGCCGCCGTCCTCCGAAGCCCTGTGAATGAGCTCGGGAATGCGCCCGTTTTCCGGCAATTCCTGCGCCCGCTTCCTAGCTTCGCCCACGTCCAAACGCGCATGATCCTTGTGCCCCCTTCGCTTGCCTTCTTCCAAAAGCTCCAGCACCACATCGCGCCTACACGTGGCGTGCGCAATCAATGCGGCGGGCAACTCGCCGCGCGACTTCAACGGCACTTTCACAATGCCCACTAGATATTCGGGAATTCGCGGAAGCATCGCGGCCTCGCGTTGATCTAACGCCCGAACCTCCCGGAACACGTCTTCAAGAGGAAGCTCAAATATGGCGGCGTTTCCTCGCACTGCCACCCTGTAATACTGAGCGCAGGCCGCCTGCTGAAACATATCACGCCTGCTGTACTTCGCATTCCTCGCAATCCCTGTCTCTTCCCCCGGATCATCCCTTGCGTAATCTGCCTCAAGGATAAAACAAATGAGGCCCAGGATGCAGGGTGACGCGCATAATAACTCTAAATACGTTACGCGCGTTCGTAAATGATCCGAGACGCAAACCCGGTCCACAAATCATTAGCCAACGATAACGTCGGCTGCGTCGCCGGTGCTCCAGTGATATCCTCGCAGCACGCCGCGCAGATCGGAATGACGCACTGCCCGCAGAGCTCCGCCGCATCTCCTCTATGCGTTTTGCAAGTAACGCCCTCCGGACAGCATATCAATTCCACCCGCCCTTTCCGCCGCAGCCGCACGGTCAACCTCCAATCATTCAACCCTTCCGTAAATGGCGCCTGCCCCAAATCAGTTGACGTCTTCCCATGAAAGCGACGCCCATACTTTTCCATGAACACATTGAAACCAAAGAACCTCTCCGTCTGCTCACACGTCAGTCCCATGAACACACCAGGAGCGGAATACGCTCTGTAATATTGAATAGGCCTTCCTGGCAGCGACTTCACGGTCGCATGAGAACACGCACATGAGAAACAGATTAACGTCTGTACTCCCTCTGGATCCTCCAATGCTTCTTGTAGCCCACGCAAGCCTCGCCTATCCTGCGCAGGACTCGTCCGCGGCGGCTTCTCTGCCAGTTTCACGCGTGCCACCTGGTTCAGTACAGTCTCCATTCTCACCGTGTCTGGCAAAAAGGAGCTATAAAACCCAAGGCACTGTTCCAACAGGTCCGACGCATGCTTTGTCCGCACATGCGCCGCGCGGTCTTCGTTTGTCTCACCAGTCCAACCGCATCCTCTCCAAAAGCAATGCTTCCGCGGCAACACCACGCCACTCGCCAGCAAGTCATAGTCCACGACAACGCCGCCAACGCTTTCGGGCACAGTCACCCAGTCATGTCATTCCAAGGCAAGCTCCGCCAACCTTCTCTCCTGCTCCGCTCGAGGACGCGGCGACTGCTTCATCACTTCGATCTTCCCGCCCCAGGTGTCCGTCTCCACTTTCGCCAGGACAACGCCCCCATCACTCGAGGACGACGCATCATCCACGCCGCCGCGCCCGACGCCGAAACTGGATACTTTATCCGGGACAATGCCCCGCGCGGTGAACATGTCTTGCACAATCAGTGCAACATCCAACTTGGACGCGCTCCAATACGGGCGCCGCCGTGCACATAGACACCTCGAACAATTGCTGCGAAACCGCCCGGCGCCCCGCTTCGCCTGAAACGCAGCCATGCTCGCGCGAGTGTACTAACACACAACCAGAGCTCGGCGTTTCTGGGGAAACTGGCGACGACGTTTTCCCAACAGTGCCTCGTCAACAAGTGCTCGCGGGCAGCGTGTAGTTGTTCCCCAGGCAGCCCTTCGCGCCCCCGAAGACCCAAGAATCTCGCATGCTCCCGCAGGACATTCAGCACCAGCGCATCTTCAGCGATACTACTCCCTGTAGACGCGACAACAACGCGAGGCTGATCAAATGCGCCGTCGGAGAACACGCGGATCGGCAAACCGCTCCAATCCACGAACGCACGCATGAACAAATCGTCGCAGTGCAAGCGAGCCGGAGACCAGTCTCTCTCTACAACGCCGCAACACCTGTCCGAAATATACGTGATGACGTCGTCGCGCAATTCTCCGGCGCGCAAGCACTGCATATACCTCGACAGCCCATATTTCTTGAATTGCTCCGCGCGCGCCGTCTGCAGATGTGCGCCGTCTGACCGCGGTAAAAACTTGAACCATGACTCCAATGTTTGCGACGCGTGATGGAGGACGCGCAATGCGACGTCCCACGCGTCAACGTTAGCGCGCAAGTCCAACTGCCAAACCACGCTTTCCAAAAAACTTAAGCCTGGCGCCGTCTGCGCGCCGCTGTCTTGCCGCGCCATGGTCGACAACGCCCCCGAACCCCACGACGGCGACAGCGCCTCCGGCCCAACGCGCCTCCGACACCGAAGGCTTTCCCTGCCACCGTGATCACTGAGTACGTCCACCCGCGCCAGTCTTTCAAAATGCGTTCTGACGTGTCTCTCATTCGAGTTAACAATCCGAATGAAAGCGCATGGCCCTGCAAAATTGCGTGGGTTCCGGTGTATCTCTTGCAACGCTTCCATAGGCGTCTGTTCGAAGATCCGTAGATTTGCTTGCAGGCTCACTGCGATCGCCATCAACTCAACTGCGCTGAGGTAGTACTCGCTTTCATTCGCGACCGTGTCCAAATGCGCTCCCCACAACTCGTGCACCATGGATTCTACCGACGCATCCTCCGCTACGACTGCCGCGCGGTCATCGTCAAAAAGAAAAGCTGTCACTTCTTCCAAGCCCTCATTTCCCGCGTTCAACAATATCTCCCCCACCTCCTTTCTTGCCGCGTCACAGGGTAGCACAAAAGATCCTCGGAGATGGACGACGGTGGCCACGGCGCTCTGGGCTGTCTTCCACGGACCCACCAAGACCCATCCGTGTCTTCTTCATACGCAGCACCCAGCATTTCCATGCCCTCGGGGAACTGCTCGGAAAGTTCCGCGCACACGTCCAGATTCTCCAACAAATGCAACGGCAAGTCCCTCTGCTGCGGTAGTGGAGGCAGCAAACCTAAAGTCGCGCCCGCTGCCCTCAACGCGTCATCCGTCTGCGGCCCAAACGCGTTCGCACACAGCGTATCTAGCTCACTTAGATACACATGTCTAGCTTGTTCCTTCCTTCCTTGCGCGGCGACGCGCTCTGCCAAACGCGCCCGCACATCGCCAGGAAGGCGCCGCAAGAACAACCCCGGCTCCGAGTTTTCGGACGGCGCTTCCACCGACACTCCTTTTTTGGCCAAATCAAACCACAAAAAACCCAGCACAAGTCTGAGATGCTCCTCCAACACACCAGATCTCCGCCAGCCCTGGCATGCGACTTCCAACCCATACCGCATGATCGCACGCGGTCTCGGGCATCGCAATGAACCTGTAGTCGTTGGCGTCCCAAATAGCGCATGCATTCCGCATGCGCCGTCCCCCGCAGTTGTTAATGGCCTCGCGACTCCCACGTTAACCAAATCGACCGCACTATCGCCTGTCCAAACAGCGCCATGTAGCTCCTCCAAAGAAGGAACGCGCGCGTTGTACTTAACGCATTGTTGCCGCGGCATCTTTCCTCAATGCTTCGTGGAAACCGACAAGTTCGCGGCGTCGCGACAACCTCAACAGGCGTCGTTCCGACCTGACACTCAACCAGCGCGCTGCTGCTTTATGGAAGTCGCAGGGCAGCCCACGGCGTCGCGACAACCTCCACTGGTGTCGCTCCGACCGACAAGCCGCCAGCGGCACGCTCGCGCAATCTCAACGGGGACGATGTAGCACAACAACACTATCGTCTGATGAGTTGGGCCTATGTTCTTGAGCCAGACGATGCCTTCTAGACACCTTAATTTCTCGAGCCTCCTGCCCTCTCTTGCGCCATGCTTCCTCTCCTCCCCGTCTTCGCAATCCCTGCACTTGTTTCTCTCTCCAACTCCCACCTCCACTCTTCCTTTGCCCTCTTCCTTTTCCTCCTTCCCGGGATCCACTTCTGTTTCTTCTGCCATCACCTCCCCTCCTGTAATTCCCTCATCCCCCCTATCCACGCTCCAGTAACCCGATGCAGTCTTTACAGCTCGAGGACGTCACCCGAACCCAGAGCCTCGTGGAAACCTCGACACGCCGACAACAGGTCCCAACCCACGAAGACCTTGATCCTAGGACTTCGCAACTCGAACGACCACCTCCGACGTCATGATTCCTTCCATCCGAGACAACCTTCCCCGATTTCCAGACCCCCCACCTGGGAACGGTCATCATCCTGACGCACCTGCTTGACCACACTACTTCCAAGCGACGACCTGGCGAGCAACGCAGGAGAAGACAGCGCGTTTGTCTCAGCCCGCCACAGCTCTGGGTTCGCGGCCCCGACGTCGACTTCTGAACATGCGCGTTCCAGACCGCATCTCGGGACGCATCCATGCGCGGCCACTGCTGCGCTCAGAAAATCTAGCAAGGCCGGGCAACGCACACCAGAACCACATTTTCTAATCTCTACTTTTCCTGCAAACACCCGACGCAATGAGAACAATACGGCTTGGATTCCCAGGTGTGTGGAGCTTTTTCCTGGGACCAGCTTCTTATGCAAAGCCGTTTTTGGACGGCGCCGAATGCCGGCGAAATCCCGAAGCCAACAACTGCCAAAAACCTGACCTCGATTTTTCCACGACGTCGAAGGTCCAACCTCGTAGAGCCTGACCCTCGAACTTTCAACCTCAAGAATGGCCCACCCCCCCGGCGACCTCCGCGCCGACCCAGACCCCGGAGCACCAGCTCGTCGAACCACGACGCGGCCCGCAGCTTTCGCGCGAAGGGCGCTGACACGCACGGCTGTCGGCCTCGGCGCCGGCGGTGCCGACGACCGCTCCTCGCCCCGCTCCTCTCTCTTCGTGCGTCTCCTCCTTCTCGATGGTCCTTCCTTTTCTTCTTCCTCCCGCCTAACCTCCTGCTCGTCCTCCTCACCGTTATCCTCCTTCTTTTACTCCTAACTTCCTCCTCCTCCTCCTCTTGGTTATCCTCCTCCTCTTTTTGCTTCGCGTCCTCCTCTTTCTCTTCCTCCTGCTCCTCCTCCTGCTCCTGCCCCTGATCCCCCTCCTCCTCCTCCTCCCCCTCCCCCCTCTCCTCCTCCTCCTCCTCCTGCACACTGATCCAAGAGTGCGCTTGAGCTAGAATTCCAGGTGGATGCGGCCGCGACGACGAAAACGACCCGCAGCTCGCCGAAGCCTCTCGCGAGCGGACTCGCACAATGCGCCTCGTACGCACAAGCACGCAGGACAGAACCTGCAGGGCGCGACAGGGTGGGCCCCGCGCTTGTCAGGAAAGCTTACAGTACCCAAACGCGTGATCATGCCAGTAGCCGCTAGCAGTGTAAACGTTTGCCCCGCCCCCGGCGGTCTGGTCAGCCTCTCGCAGTGCAAACGCTTGCACCGCCCAGTCCGCAGCAAGAGGCCCCATGAAGCACCAAGAAGCCCCAAACTCCCAAGTGGCCCCAAGAGTTTGCAAAAGGCTCCGAAAGGCCCCAAGAAGC
The DNA here is from genome assembly GCA_963575745.1 of Prorocentrum cordatum. Classification (NCBI taxonomy): domain Eukaryota; class Dinophyceae; order Prorocentrales; family Prorocentraceae; genus Prorocentrum; species Prorocentrum cordatum. The sequence continues at coordinate 138,441 of CAUYUJ010008958.1, forward strand.
CCCAAGAGGTCTCCAGGAGGAGTGTAGAGGAGTGCCGAGGAGTGCCGACGAGTGCGGAGGGGTGCCGAAGAGCCCCAAGGGGCGCCGAGGAGCGCGGCAGAGCCCGAGGAGCGCCGAGGAGGCCAAGGAGAACGAGGGGGCGCCGAGCAGGGCCGAAGAGTGCGGCGGAGCGCCGAAGACTGCCGAGGAACGCGCCCCTCGTCCTCCTCCTCCTCCTCCCCCCCCTCCTCCTCCTCCTCCTCCCCCTCCTCCTCCCCCCCCTCCTCCTCTTCCTCCTCCTCTTCCTCCTGTCCGCCTCGTTCGTCCGCCCTGACGCCCCTCTTTGTCGCGTTGCGAAAACTGTCTTCCCAAAGCCTGACGGCACTTGAACATTGCGAAAACCATGACATCTTGGACCTGGTTTACGCCGAAATCCCTTTAACAGCTTTAACGCCGAACTGTCTCAAGAAACTGCTCGGCGCGCGCACCCCGGGACCCCAGCAGCATCGCCGACAGCTGTCTCCAGGGGCTCTGCGGGTTCGGCACGGTCGCACTCATGCTGAAATTCGTCAGGTTTTGGGCATGTTTGGCAATAGCCGCAAACACTTTACACAACTATGAAATATGTAACCTTCAAGAACGGATTCGGGAGGCTATTCCCGCACTCCCGTTTTTCATCGGCCTCTTCCTGCTCCGGGGCCCCACGTTTGCGGTCGGGGTTGCGCACATGCGTGGTTTCGCATGGTTTAGTGATAGTTTGGGCCATCGCGAAAAAGGCCGAAAACGCATCATAAGTTTATTCTTTTCAGAATTTATCGGACGGCGCACCCCGAGCCCCTCCCACCCCCCCTTGGCCCCGGCACGGGGGGTGACGCAGATACTGTGCCAGCTCAGGCACGCGATGCCTGAGCGATCGCCAGATCTCCACATTCCTCGACGAAGCCGCCCCGCTTAAACTGGCAAAGCTGGTTGCAGAGAGCGGCCCGGCCCAATTCAGGCCATGCCACAGACGGGCCGCGATGGCCCCACTCCTCGTGGATCACCGACAGCAGGATGTCAACGCGAGCCATCGCCATGGAGTGGTTGGCCATGTACTGCTCCACGTCGCCCCCGACGACCGCAGCGAGGCCGCTGCGCGTGCCCTCGCGGAAAGGAACCAAAGGGCAAGCGTCGACGTCGGTTTCGGACGCCACCTCCACGGCCACCAGGAGCCAGAAAAGAAGCGACATGAGGCACCCGTCTTTCGGCAAGCCAGGCGAGCCGAGGGCGCGAGCGAAGTGCTGCAACCCCCGCGGCAACTCTGCCAAAGCATCCGGGACCTTGGCCACGATGGCTTCGAGCTGGCTAACCAAGTCCCCCGCCTTCCCCTCCAAGTCCGCCGACCCCTTGTGGGTCTCCAGGCGTGTGAGACTGGCCCCGAACCCATCCCCGCCTTCCCCTCCAAGTCCGCCGACCCCTTGCGGGCCTGGGACGACCTGCCCCCGAACCCATCATGGGGGAGAAGGGGTCCCCGAACAGGCCAAGCGGCCCCAGACACCCCCAAGACGCCCCCCGAAGAGGGCACCGAATCGCCGGATGATCGCTCGAGGACGCCCAAGGTGGCCTCCAGATGGCCCAAGATGCCCCCAAGACGGCCCCAGAGGCCCCCCAGAGGCCCCAAGAGGCATCCCGAAAGGGCCCCGAGAGGACTATTGAACTGACTCCCCTGATGTGTTTGAAGGGTGTTGGCCGTCTCGTCTGCAATGCTTTCGGCGTTCCAAGAGGGCCCGGGAAGCCCCCCATACCGCTCCAAGATAGCCTTAGAAGGCCCCCAAGGGCCCCCAAAGAAGACCCACGAGGGCCCCGAGACGGCCCACGAGGCGCCCAAGATGGCCCCAGGAGGGGCGCGACGAAGCGGAAGTGCGAGCCTTTCGCCACGAGAGGGCCAAAGGAATCCCCAAGAGGCCCCCAAGAAGTCCCAAGATGCCCGCAAGAGGCACCGAAGAGACACCCCAGAGGCCCCAAGAAGCCCCCAAGAGGCCAGAAAGAACCCCCAAGAGGCATCCAGACGGCCCCCCCCCCCAGAGGCGTTAAGAACCTCCCCCACGAGATCCCAGCCAACATCCAAGAGCCTTCTGTCCTCGCCGTCGTCGTCATCGTCGTCGCCCTCGTCGGCGTCGTCGCTGTCACCCCGTCGTCGTCGTCGTCGTCATCGTCGTCGTCGTCGTCGTCGCACTCTTCTCCCCCGTATCATACGCATCGCCCTCCTGCTCCTCCTCCTTCTCCCCCTCCTCCCCCCCCCCCCTCTTCCCCCTCATTTTTCGCCTTTTCTTCCTCGCCCCCCCCCCCGTCACCCCGCGTCGTTTTCCTCCTCCTTGTGCTATTCAGCCCCTCCTCTTCGATCGATATGCCGTGAGTGGTACCAGCGGATGCGGCGGAAGCCTGTAGAATCTGCCTGGGCAGCGGGCCCCAGCAAGCTCCTCTGAGACACTGCCTCGACGGCCGCATTGGCCACCTGACGCTTGCCCCGGCCACTCCGGACAAGCGCACGCCGAAGACGAAGACGATGCGCATCGGTCATCGGCACAGGCGGCAGCCCAGGCAACAAAGCGACAAATGTGCTGGTCCAGAAGAAGGCTGCGCACGCGGCGCCCGCCACGAGACGCTCCTTCCGCGCGGCTGCCAGCACCAACCTCGCCAAACGGGCGAGGCCAGCCGCCATTCCGTAAGTGTCCGCCGCCTTCACTGGCAGGCCCACGTTCACCGGCGAGTAGTCCACCAGAAGAACTCGCTTCCTGCGCCTGGCGTCGGCCCTCTGGCGCAGGATGTTGTTCTTTAGGCGTTTCACGAAAACGCCGCAGCGCGCACGGGCGGCACGCCGGACATCGCCTGATCCCGAAACTCCGCCCCGCGAGATCGGAGTGGAGCTCCTGCTCGCCCGTCTCTGCAAGCAGCGCCTCTGGCCCTTCTCGACGTGCCGTCGGAGGGACTGCTTGGATGCAAACTGCGCAAAGCAGAACTCGCAACGAAAGCCTTGAGGAGCCATCAGGCCGGCACGAACCCCGAAGGCGTACTGCCGAGAAGCTTTCTGAGAAGAAAGGGCTACGGATACGCTACATACAAACATATCCCCCCCCCCCCCCCCCCCCCCCCCCCTGCTCCTCATCCCCCCGCATTCCCGGACAGATCCGCATCCCGCAGAGGGGAATAAGCGCATATGGGAGAGATGTGGAAAGGACGGGGAGGAGGGGAAGAGGAGGTGGAGATGTATATGCAAAAGCCATGTATCCGCAGCCATTTCTTATCAAAAATACTTCTGGGCAGTGCGCCTTCGGGATTCGCGCCGGCCCGATGGCCTCTCGAGGCTTTCGTTGCGAGGTCTGCTTTGCGCAGTTTGCATCCCAACAGTCCCTCCAACGGCACCTCAAGAATGGCAGGAGGCGCTACTTGCAGAAACGGGCGAGCAGGATCTCCACTCCGATCTCGCCGGGCGGGGTCTCGGCATCAGGCGACGTCCGGCGTGCCGCCCGTAAGCACTGCTGCGCTTTCGTGAAACACTTGAAGAACAACATCCTGCGCCAGAAGGTCGACGCCAGGAGCAGGAAGCGAATTATTTTGGCGGACTACTCACCAGTCAACATGGCGGCGGACACTTACGGCACGGCGGCTGGCTCATCCCGTTTGGAGAGGTCGGTGCCGGCAGCCACGAGGCAGAAGCGTCTCGTGGCGTCGCCGCGTGCGCCCTCCTTCTGGCCCAGCACGTTTGTGGCTTTGCTGACTAAGCTGCCACCTGCGCCGATGAGCGCTGCATATTATCATCGTCTTTGGCGTGGGCTTGTCCAAAATCGACGGGACATGCATCAGGTGGCCAATGCGGCCATCGAGGCAGTCTCTTTGAGGAGCTTGCTGAGGCCCGCGGCCCAAGGCGAATTTACAAAGGGAAAGCGGGGGAATCGGCGAGCCAACTCGAAGCAACCGTCGCCAAGGTCCCAGATCCTTTCGCGGAGTTGCCGCGGGCCACGGGGATCGCAGCACTTCGCCGGCGTACTCGGCTCGCCTGATTTGCCGAAAGACGGGTACCTCATGCCGCTCCTGTTCTGGCCCTGGATGGCCGGGATAAGTGGCGTCCCAAAGCGACATCGACGCTTGCCCTTTTGGTTCCCTTCCGCGAGGGCATGTGCAGCGCCCTCGCTGCGGTAGCCGGTGGCGACGTAGCGCAGTACATGGCCAACCGATCGATGGCGATGACTCGCGCGGGCACTCTGCTGGCGGTGACCCACGAAAACTGGAGCCGCCACGGCCCGATTGCAGCATGGCCTGTCGTGGGCCGCGCCGCTCTCTGCAACCAACTTTGCCAGTGTGAGCGGGGCGGCTCCGTCGAGGAATGCGAAACTCTGGCGATCGTTCCGGCATCGAAACTGGCCCTCGCCGGCAAACGTCGCCGGTCGTCCTCGCAGCGTTCCTGTTCTTGCCCCTCGCGGCCAAGCCCGAACGAAGGGGACGAAGCAGAACGGGTCAAAAACTGCATCGCATGCCCTGGCGCCCTTTGCATCACAGTTCACATGGCGATTGTCCGCGTTAAAACTGTTAAAGGGGATTCGGCTTCGAACCTGATCTAGACACCTCGGCGTTAAAACTGTTAAAGGGATTCGGAGGGTTATGAATGCACCCTTCGGGGCACAGCGCCTTGGAACGACAGGACAGAGGACTGCGGCGGACAGGGGGGGGAGGAAGAGGAGGAGGAGGAGGAGGAGGAGGAGGAGGAGGAGGAGGCGGAGGAGGGGTGCCCCTTGAAATGCGCTTTTAACAAAGCGAGCACGGCTGCCGGGGAGCCCGGCTTCGGCGCCATCGCTACTATGTCTGGCTAATCACATGCGCATCGATGGAAGGGGGGGAGTAGATTGGGAGCGCTGGTAGCGGACACTTGTCCAGCTGAACCTTAGTTTCGTCAGGCAGAACAGAATGATGGATAGAGCGCGACATGTCTCGGGCGCCCCTCGGGGTCATCTCGGGGCCCTCTTCGGGCATATTGGTGGCCGCGGCAGCTGTCTTAGTGGAACCTCGTGGGCCGTCTTGGGTCCTGCGCGATCCGTAATCGGGCCTCCTCGGGCCGTATTGGGGGCCTCTTGGGATGTCTTGCGGCCCTCTCGGTCGCTCTCTCATGGCCCTCCTCGGCGTCTTGGGGCATTATTGGGCTGTCATGGGGCCCTGCGGGGCCTATCTGGGGAGCCCCACAGCGACGGGCACGTCTGTCGACGCTGTCCGCGAGAAACGCTTCGCCCGAAGGAAAAAAAAAGCCACGCGCGCGGGATGCGCGGGGCGGCGTAAAGGGGGAAGGGCGGGCGAATGGGGCGGAGAGGCGGAGGGGGGTGGAGGTGGCAAAGAAGTGCTAGAATGGGCCCAGCCCGATGGGAAGGGAAGGGTCAGGGGAGAAACAAGGGGGGCGGCATTGAAAAGACCTACGGGGGCGAGGGCGAATTGCGCGAGGAGTGGAATTCGGAAGGAGAGCGCATAGGGGCAAGATCAAAGAGAGGCGAGAGACCGTGGAGGAGAGCACGGGAGGGAAAGGAGGGACGATGGATGGAGGGGGGGTGGCGGGAGAGGAGGAGAGGAGAGGCGGGGCGGGGATGGCCAAGGGGCGGGGGCAGGGATTCAGGGAGGGGCGGTGGAGAGGTTTCGGTGGGCCCAGGGGCCCAGGAGAAAGGCCGCCAGGAATAGATATATATATATATATATATATATATATATATAATATAATACGGAAGGAAAGGCCCAGGGACGGAGACGGGGCAAGGGGGGAACAAGACGAGGGGCACTAGAGGCGGACAAGGGCATTGCGAGGGATAAGGGGGGAAGAGGGAACGATGTAGAGAGGGATGGCAAACTGCCAGAAGGGCAGGAGCACAGGAAAGGGAGAGGGTGAAAAATGAAGGAAAGGAGGGCGGGAGGGACGAGGAGGGAGCAGCGGCACGAACGCAATGAGGAGCGACCGCCGATCACGACTGAAGAAGGCCGAGTTGTTTTAACGTTGAATACATAATGTTACAAGTGTCAAACTCTCGACACTATAGATCGGCATGGGCGGCAACTGCTATCGTCATAATGGCGCAACCTGCTCCAGTATACGGAAAATCGATTTCTGCCAGAAAGGCAAAATCCTACTATAAATCTAATGTTAGCGTTGTTCGCCCTCCCCTGATAAGAAGCTCCACGTCAGCATCGCTCTCAAAGCGCTGCAAGTCCGCAACCGCCGACCGGGTGATCACACCCAAAGGGGTAGAGCAGCTCATCCCAATCCACGTGCGAGCCGCGCCGCGACCACCACCATAACGCCGCAAACACCCAGCCAGAGCAATACGAAAGGTTCCACGCGGCGTCGCGGCGACCGAAAAGGCGTCGCCCCGACCGACGTGCACCCGCCAGCTCTGACTGCGATCCGCATTCACCGCGGTCCCAAACGGATTTCTTTGCCGGGAGGGAGGACGTGAACGCAGACGTCAACGATGTGGACGTAGGCGTCGCCGTAGACCCAGGCCGTGACCTCGCTATTTCTATCTCCCTTACCAGGAAGAACCTTTGCCAGGAAAACCCGAACGCGGTGGCCAACTTTTAGCTGGCCCTCCTCGGCCCACGACCCGTGCAAGACAATCTTGACCAAGTCGCCATTGGCATCTTGCAGGAAGACGCCCTGGACAAGCAAGCCTTGGGCTGTGGTACCTGAGGTGCTGAATTTGAACACGACACCCTCCACGCAAACCGTGTACGGGGCCATCACGCCCTGCAGCGTCGCAAATGCGTTAACGAAGAACTTGCACGGGCACTTCGCAAGGCACACGTCCCCCCACGTGTCGGAGCAGACATCTTCCACTAGCGTCACGGTCGTCTCGCTGAGCACCTCAATTTTCACGTGCGTGCTAGGCTGGCCGTCCGAACAGCGGACCTTGCCATTTCCGAACTCCAACACGACTGGGCGTTCCGAGTCCATGTTGACATTGCCCATCGTTCGCAACATCGACATCACTCGCTCAGCCTGCTCCTTCTTCGCCTCCACCTGAATAAGCATCGCCTCGTCGACACCGATCAACGTCGTGGACTTCGGGGTGACGTTCACACGCGCAATCCGCACCTGCACTTTCGACGCCACAGTCCCGGCGCCATCCCGAGCCCCCATCGCCGCCACATCAGCCACGGACACGCGTTCGGGAACTTCTTCGTCGACGCTCGCTTTCTTCCCCCTGCGCGCGGGCGTGCCGCTGCCGTCTCCCACCGGCGCCGCGCCGGATGCCCGTCCTTTAGGGTTTCCGCTAGCAGCCGCTGTCGCAACGTCGCCCTCCTTGTTTCCGGCAGGCACGCGTGCCGGACCATGCGCGCGACCTCCTGATTTCGCCACGGGAGCCCCTGGCGACGATTGAGACGTCGTTTTTTGCTTCTTCGCTCTCGGGCTCGTCGCGCCACAAACGCTCGCGCTGTCAGTGGGTGCGGAATGTGCTGCCGCCGCGGACGCGCCCATCGGCAACGACTTCGACGCGGTGGCCACGGCTCCAGCGAACTCCGCCGGGCCACCTCCAATCTCAGCGAGCATGCGCGGGTAGTACTCCTCCTGCATGAACGTGTCGCGGCACATGGTCTTCTCCGCTTCGCCCATCCACGGCGGCAACATGGCAAGATCCGCGCTGCAGGCCTGCTCAACGAAGGAGTTGGAAGAGCCTAGCGCTAGCGCTGGATCTGCCGCGTTCTCCTTCAGGAACTCTTCCCAGATCGCGCGCGCCGCTGCGGGGTCAGCGGCTTCCGCAATCGGAACCATCGGCATTACAGCCCAGTGCCTGGCCGCCACGAACGCTTGCACAACTTTAGCTCCTTCGGAGGCCAACCACTTCGCCTTCTGGGAGGACATGTACTCCTGCAGCGTGGCAGGGCGCGCCCTCACGGCCTCGTCAAACTTCGCATTCAACTCACCCATGATCAAATCCGCCGACCCCTTGGGGGTCATCGGCGCGCGAGATGCCCCCCCCTCCCCAAACCCCTCCCCCGGGAGCCCGGCCCGGTCGATTAGGAGGGATGGGGGGGGGTCCGGGACGAGCGGGGGGGGTCCGGGACAAGCGCAGCACGGCCGGGACGAGCGGTTCACGGGGCTTTTCCGGGCCCAAGAGGGCCTCAAGACGGGCCAAGAAGCCCCCAAGAGGCATCCAAGACGGCCCACGAAGGCCCCGAGACGCCAAACGACCGCTCCAAGACGCCCACGATGGCCCCAAGACGGGCCAAGAGGTCTCCAAGACGGCCCGCGAGGTCCCAAACAAGCCTCCCAAGAGGGCCCCAAGAGTCTAAAATTGTTGATTTCCATAGTGTTTTTCGATGTTTTTTCCTTTTCCGCCTTTCCGGCTTCCCGACGCTCCAAGACGGGCAAGGAGGCCCCAAAGATAGCCCCAAGATGGCCCAGGAGGCCCCCAAGACGGCCTCCAGACGGCCCAAGACGGCCCCAAGACGGCCCAAGAGGTCCCCAAGACGGCCCAAGAGGGCTCCAAGACGGCACCAAGAGGGGCCCAAGAGGGCGACCACACATGTTCAAACTCTAGCTTTCTGCCCCCAGGAGCCCCAGAGGGCACCAAGATTGCCCCAAGAGGAGGCCCTCACGAGGCCGCCCAGACGCCCCAAGGAACACCCAAGAAGCACCCCAGAGGCTCCGAAACGGCCCCCAAGTGGCTCCAAAACTCGCTTCCAGAGGCCCCCGAGAAGCGATCCGCGAGATCCCGATACACATACAAGAAGCCTCTCACCCTTAACCCATAACCCAGAGCCGTTTCTCCGTGCCCCCCTTCTCCTCCTCCTCCTTTTCCTCCACCTGGGCCCCCAAGTGGTTCCATCTTTCTCTCCCCGCCTAATTGGTCATCGTTTGCATGCCTTGCACTTCAGGGTGCCTTTCTTTGCGTCGCGCGCGACATTGGGAAAGTCGGGGAACGCCGACTTCGGCGGCTTTCTCTTGCACGCGCCGCTGCACTGATATCCCACGCAACTGCGCGCTGTGAACCCGAGTGTCTCGCAGCCTCTGCACACCACTTTGGTTCCTTTCGCCTTTCGATGATCTTCCACTTGCCCCTGCTTCAAATGTTTCGTGTCCGCGAACGCTCCTCCGCACGCCGCGCACGTCAGCGGCTTCGCGTCCGCCCCGGCTGTCCGCGCGCGAGTCGCTGCCTCCGCATTGCCCCGCCGCACCTCGTCCTCTCGCGCCTCCGCGCATTCCCGACAGAGCCTGTCACCCGCTGCAGGGTTCCCGGAGAACGCCGACTTCGGCAGTCTTCTCTTGCACGCGCCGCTGCACTGATACGCCCGGCAGCCCCCGCACACCACCTTGGCTCCTTTCGCCTTTCGATGATCTTCCACTTGCCCCCGCTTCAAATGGTTCGTGTCCGAAAACTCTTCCCCGCACGCCGCGCAAGTTAGCGGTTATGCTTCCGCCTCTGCTTTTCGCTTGCCCCGCCGCACCTCGTCCTCTCGCGCCTCCGCGCATTCCCGACAGAGCCTGTCACCCGCTGCAGGGTTCCCGGAGAACGCCGACTTCGGTAGTCTTCTCTTGCACGCGCCGCTGCACTGATACGCCTGGCAACTGCGCGCTGTGAACCCGAGTTCCTTGCAGCCCCCGCACGCCACCTTGGCTCCTTTCGCCTTTCGATGATCTTCCACTTGTCCCCGCTTCAAATGGTTCGTGTCCGAAAACTCTTCCCCGCACGCCGCGCAAGTTAGCGGTTTTGCTTCCGCCTCTGCTTTTCGCTTGCCCCGCCGCACCTCGTCCTCTCGCGCCTCCGCGCATTCCCGACAGAGCCTGTCGCCCGCTGCAGGGTTCCCGGAGAACGCCGACTTCGGCAGTCTTCTCTTGCACGCGCCGCTGCACTGATACGCCTGGCAACTGCGCGCAGTGAACCCGAGTTCCTTGCAGCCTCCGCACACCACCTTGGCCCCTTTCGCCTTTCGATGATCTTCCACTTGCCCCCGCTTCAAATGGTTCGTGTCCGAAAACTCTTCCCCGCACGCCGCGCAAGTTAGCGGTTTTGCTTCCGCCTCTGCTTTTCGCTTGCCCCGCCGCACCTCGTCCTCTCGCGCCTCCGCGCATTCCCGACAGAGCCTGTCGCCCGCTGCAGGGTTCCCGGAGAACGCCGACTTCGGCAGTCTTCTCTTGCACGCGCCGCTGCACTGATACGCCTGGCAACTGCGCGCAGTGAACCCGAGTTCCTTGCAGCCTCCGCACACCACCTTGGCCCCTTTCGCCTTTCGATGATCTTCCACTTGCCCCCGCTTCAAATGGTTCGTGCCCGAAAACTCCTCCCCGCACGCCGCGCAAGTTAGCGGTTTTGCTTCCGCCTCTGCTTTTCGCGTGCGATTCAACTCGTTGTCCCCGCCCTTCGCGTCGCGCGCACGCCCTGCAAAGCTTCTCCCCCGCACCCTGGGAGTCGTACTGGTTCGCCGCCACTTCCGCCTCCGTCTTCAAGAAATTCATGCACTTCGCGCACCGAATCTTGAATTTCTCCTGCACCTTCTCCTGCCACGCTCCCGACTCCTTCCGTGACTTCCGCGCCTTCGCAGGTCCCGCGCATCTCTCGCAGTTGCTCGTCCTTACGTACACTCGCCCCCCGCGAGCCTCGTTCTCTGGCGTCCTCGGGCCCATCGCGGCCCACGTCTTGCATTCGGTACACCACTTCTCGCCTGCCTCCTTCAACTCTTCCGTGCAATCTCGACAGAAACTCGGCCCCTCCTTTTCCTTGAACTCTGTGGGCGTGAACTCCGCTTTCTCCTTCAAGGTACTACATTTACTCCACATCTTACGAGGCATCAACTCTGCCTCTATGTCCGCCCACGGCACCTCCTCCCCGCGCAACTTGCCCAGCAGATACTTCGTCCCTTCCATCTCTCCTTGCGTATACGGCTTCAACTCAAACGGGCGATATATCAGCAACCCTCTACGGGTCTTCACGCGGGTGATGGCCACGTAACTCGACATCCAACTCACATTTCGACCCTCCTGCAAATCTGCGATGACGGCGCCCAGGGATCGGCCCTGCGCTGCGTGCGCCGTGCTTGCCAGGCCTGGCGATATCAGAAACTGCTTCCGCCGAACCCCCAACACGGGCTTCTTTCGGTACGCGTCCAAGAACCAGACTCGCTGTCTCGGCGCAATCGGATACAACCCAGGCCCCGGCATGCTCTTCAGCATCCACGCGTCCGTATGAAAGTCGAGCACGATCTGCCGCGGCATCCTTCGCAGCGCGACTTCTGCAGCGTCCGCGACGGCACCCTCGTCCTCGTCGACTACCCATGAGTGAATCGTCGCGTGGCAGCCGCGGAGCAGTTGTTTCTCTCCCCTATCCAAATGATCCGTCAGAACAACGGGCATGCCCGCCGCCAGCGGCAGCCACCCTGGCATATCTGCGCATGCTTTATCATGGTATCCCAGCCACCGGATCTTGTCAGAAGACGTGTATGGCCGTTTTTGGAGGGATCCATGACGCGCCGCGCCCCTCGCGTACACCCACGAAATTTGCTTCCCCTCGCTCGCGGCCCAGTCCACGGCGCGCCGACGTGCGATTTTACATTTTACATCCTGGTTCGGGTAAATCGCGGTCGCCCTTACGAACTCCGGCAATAAGAACCTCTCGTCATCGGGCCCCGTTGCGACCAACTGCCGTCTCCGGCGCTCTGCTGCACAACGCCCGCACTCATGCGTGTTGTCTTTGGCAATGGCCTCTGCGTTCTTCGCACAGTGGTCCGACCCGCACGTGGGCCCACACCCCACCCACGACCCGGCTACGTCCGTCGGTAGGCCGTGCAGAAACTGGTGCGTCCGTTCGCTCAGGTCCCCGCGCCGGAACTCGTCCTGGACACTCAGGAACCACTCGTCATGACCTTCCAACCGCTTGCACTCCACTAGCTCGGTCATTCCTGCTACGGACCCGCGACCCTCGCCCCAGAAAATGCAATGCCCATGGTCCTCTCCCGCGCTTGGTGCGCACTGCCTTGCCTTGCGAACCCACGACGTCGGGATGGCGTTCAAGGGCGTCCCCCCCGGCGGCTCGAGCTGGTAGAAATCCCCACAGAACAACACATTCACCCCTCCAAAAGGCCTGTCCACCCCTTCGGCGTCTACCTCCCCCTGCCGCGCCGCCGACATGACCGACCGCAAATGCGCGTCCAACTCCGCAAGGAAGGTCGCACTCACCATGCTGATCTCATCGATGATAAACCACCGCCACTGTTGTATTCGACGGGCAGCCTCCACCTTCTTCGACCCGTCCGACCCGCGCTTCTTCGTGCTCTCCGACCCGCTCGCAAATGGCGTCATCCCAAAAGCCGCATGCAACGTGCGCCCGTCAAGCGCCGACGCGTTCGTGGCCTGTAGCGCCGCCACTTGGAAATCCAGCCCGTGTCTCCATTTCATGATCCCCTCGAACACGTGCGTCCGCAAGGCGTCCACCACGTAGCTCTTACCTGTTCCTGGCCCCCCGTGCAACATCCACAACAACGGTTCTCCGCTAACCCGTCCCGCGTCGTCCTCCGCGCACTCCTCTATCATCCTGCTGACGACTCTCCCGACCACTTCCCGCTGTTTTCGTTGAGCTTCACCGGGCGCTCCTCCTCGGGCCCGCTGAGACTCGCTCTCCACTTTCTCAGCTCCCGCGCGGTGCCCGCCGCTTCGGACTGAATGCGCCCGTCTTCGCCTTCATAGCTCGCGAGGGGGTCTCCACTTTCTCTGGCTTGCGACGCCCTCGCCTCCGCTTCCCTCCTCTTTACTGCCGCGTCCGTCACTTCCTGGCGACCGTCTGTTTGCGCCCACCCGCCCGCTGGCGGCCCCCCCCCCCGCCGCCTGGAAGCCGCCCCCACACGCGCGCAGACAACGCCATCGCATCCGCACTCTGTCGACGAGCTGCCGCCGCCGCTTTCGTCGTCAGCCGCTCCTGGTCTTCCATGCGCGTGCCCCCGACATGCACCCGCCTCCTCGATTCGTCGCCAATGTCATCAACATCCACGTCTTCGTCGCTGAATAGGTCGTCCTCGTGCTTCCCTCCCGACTCCTCCCCATCTGCCGCATGTCTACGACGTTCATGTAATTCTGCACGCACCGTTTCGCTTCTTCGCACGTCAGGCCCCCGTCCAGCCACTCCCGCGCAACAACGCCCGTCGGCTGGCCATCCGCGCACCAGTCCGACACCCGGGACACCCCGTCCACGTCAGACTCCTGCAATGTGAACGGCCGGAAGTACGCCATGAGTATCAACCCGTTCCTGTCTTCCTCCCCGGGCCTGTGCTTCGGCTGCGGCGCGCCATGGAAGCTCGGGTTCCGCGGCCGCTCATTCCGCACAAGGACCCACCTGTGCCGAGTCGTTTCCCTGCCAGGCACGTCTGGGAACGCCACCCGTCTGTCAAATCCTTCACCGCGAACGACGTAATCCCTTCCAGGGGTCAACGGAGGCTATGGCCCGATGGTCCGTTTCGCTCCTTAGTTTCGCTCTGCCGGCTTGTGTGAGAACCGCGTGATACACTGCTTCGTCGTCTTCGCCTTCCTCTTGCTTGCACTTCGGCTTCGTCAAAAACCGCGTCAGCTCGAGTCGCCAGTACCTGTAAAACTCATACACAGACAAAAACTTCAGCTCTGGAGCCCACGCAGAGTCCAATGGCCGCATGCCATACAGCACTGCTGGGTTTTTCGAAACTACCCGGGGCCTCTTCGCACGCCTGCCATCGCGCTCGATATGGCACCGCCCTGGCCCCGACCTGTCTGACGCCACGCCGCACTCGCGCTCGACGAGGCGTACCACATCGAAACCAGGGACCATGGCCGTCTTCGTTGTCTTCATGCTCTCTGCGGCCGTTACGTCCCGCGCATCCCCATACGCGCGCAGGTTCACACTCTCCTGCGCTGAACGCACAATCCCCTTCCCGTACAGGTCCGACAGGAGCCGGGTGATATGCCTGTGCGCCACGTACGACGCACTCCTGTCCTTCACTTTCTCACTCAGTGCATGATGACCCTTTTTGATTTCCTTCACCTCATTGAACGACGTGGCCAGCCGCTTCGCTCCGTAGTCACACGCGTAGCCCGCCTGCGCGTTCTGCGCCCGCTGCGCCGCGAGAACGATATCTTTCGCCTGCGCCCCTTCCCAGCACCTTTCTTTGCAAACCGTCCCGTCGTGCGTTTCTTCCAGGATTGGAAACCGATACGGCAACTGCAGATCCGAGTTGAAATTCAGTCCCACCCCACCGCTCAGAATTGCAGGCAGCGCACCGTTGAGATTATCTTCGTTTTGCGGCCCGTGCAGACATCCGGTCATGTCTCTCCGGCCCGTGCTCGGCATTGCGCGGTTTCTGAGGAAGCCCTGGCACAACAGAACGGTCTTATCTACCTGCCACGTAGTCCGCGGGAAGAAGCTTTTGCACTTGGTCGGATCGTCGCCCCGCTGACAGTGAAGTAACGGCATCATCTGGCGCTTCCGCGCGTTATACTTGTGCACGTGGTTCTGGCGGTACCCCTGACCGCGCTGCACGCACTCCCCTACATATTTCCGATACCACCACTTGGCGCCGCTTGTCGTCTCTCCCGCGTCGTCGGCTGTCCCACACCTACCTAGCGCCCGCTCGATCTGTGCATCTGACTGCGCTAGATACTTCTCCCCGCCCAGAAGGTCATCCGTTCCTCCATACGCTGGCCAATTACCCTCCACCCGCTCCTTCTCCTGTCGCCACGCGTCGACGTCTTCGTAGACCTGTCTGGATACGTGCCGCTTGTACTTGGCGTACCCGCATAGCAATTCTGCCAGCCTCTCCCGAGGGAGCCGAAGAATCTCGTGTAGCGGCGTGTGCTGATGCATACACTGCACGAAAAGTTGCGCGTGCACGTGCAAGCTCCCCGCTGACTTCTGCGCTTCTATGGACCCGTACAGTCCATCCACCCTTCCGGCGCATCCCCCCTATAAGCTTCGCGTTACTGCCATTCAAATCCGCACACTTGCAGTCGGGGCAGCGCGGACACCAGCGCAGACCAAATAGATGCGACCAAACCAAACCCACTATCGTGCGGAATCCATCCACGCCCGCCAGCGGGCCCCGCGCCAAACACGCCAGACGCGCCTTCGCGTCGGGGATGTCCCTCTCCAATATGCCCACTGGCATTGCCACATACACGTCGTCTGCGGCGGCATCGCGTTCCTGGGTCCAATCGGGCTCCCACAGGCCGCCGTGCGTGCTTCCGAACTCGGCCTGCACGCGTCGCCTGTTCACCGGGTCATCTCGACGGTGCGTCTCGTCGGGTGACATGGTGAAAAACACTGGAACGCCTTGGGCAACCCGCGCCGCATGCGCGTCGTACCGCACCAGTGTCCGCACCTCATTCGTTCCCGCGATCTTCCGGTTGATTGCCTGCGCCCCCCGAACCATCCGCTGCGCGGTCTCTGACAACGACGTCACAAATTTCAACTTGTTCACATCGCCGTTCACAGCGCGACGTTGACCGGTGCTCCTCGTAGCTCCCCCGCAGCGCTTCCACTATGCTGACCGCTGCTTCTTCCATGCAAGAGAAATCGCGGTCCCCCTGATCTTCCACCTGCTCGTGGTCCGCGAATAAACGCATGCTTCTCGACGTGTTCAGAGCGCTCTGGTACAATAACGAAGACATCGTGAAGCCAAACCGCCAATCTCGCCGGAGCTGCGATCCCACGCGCCGGGTCATGATGCGCGTCCAGAGAGGAAGTTCGACTCTTGGGGCCTCCGGCCCCCGCTGGTGGCGACTCGTCTCTGACCACTCTGGCATGTCGGGCATGCCCGTGCCGAACTTGAAACAGAAAGGGAAAGCCACGCCAAAAAACCAAGGCACGAACTGGCTCATCATCTCGGTGCCTGGCGACACAACCAGACGCAAACGCATTTTTTCCGCCCAGGTGCCGCGACCCGCTTCGTCCATGAGCACGAGGTTGTGCCGCTGAGTGGTCTCCCCGACCTCAGCCACGCTGCGCATTCCACTGCTCGTGCACCGCAAACGCCCGTTCTCCCGATCGCCGACAAAGTGCGCGGTCAATGCAACAACGTGATCTCTCCACGCTGCAGCTGCGAAGCGCACTCCTGCGTCGCCCGGCCCGCTCGGCGCTGTCTGGTCGTCACCAGCTTCCGCTGTCACATCACCGACGCCTTCCGCGAGCCGCGCGAACGCGGACTCCGTCATCGCGTTCGCGTCCACGTCATTAAAGCTGGACTTCTCCATCACCACCATGTTCGGGATGCGGCGATTCGCGTCCTCGCAGGCTTCTTCGACCGTCGCTTTCGCGCCATCCGACGGCGTCGCGTTTTTTTTCACCATCACCTTGTCCAAGTGGTTGTCATAGGGAAGCAGGCGAATGAGTTCTGGCGGAACGCCGTTCCTCGGCAGGCTCTCTGCGCGCGCATCCACGCGGGCCGCGTCCTCGTGCGCGAACGCCCGGTGCCCGCGGGATATCATATTTTTGATATGGTGCTTCACAACGTCCCGCCGCACTGTTGCCTGATGGATGAACTGCGGCAGGTTCTGCTTCGTTGTAGCGTCGCTCACCTTCAATAGAACCTGCGCTACATGGGCGAGCTCACTACCCACGCGCGGCAAGGCGACGCCTCCCGCGCTCTGTTGGAATCTCTCCTTTCGCCGCAATTCTGCAAGGATACCCTGCCACGGCAACGCGAACGACGTTGCATTCCCGCGCGCCGCAACCCGCGTTTACTGCATCCCTGCGACCGAGTCGAACAGATTCTGGTACTTCACTTCCAGCGAAAAGCATATCATCGAGGTTATGCACGGACTGCAACATATCATCTCCATCACGGTCATTCCGTCGTCGTACATGCTGCGTGGTCCATAGAACGTCATAAGATCGTTCGCCAGGCAGCGCGCAGGCATCACTGGCTTCTCCCGTGCCTCTGCTCCGCCCCACTTCATGTTCGGGGTCTTGAGGCCCGCGGCGCACTCCCAACAGACCAGCACTTCACACTGAGGACACGCGGTCTTCGCTTCCACGCACCCGCCCGTGCAGCGCACATCCTCTGGACAGCATAACAAGTCGAACCAGCCCCCGGGCACTCCTGACCCACGAGAGCACTGCACGCGCAGCTTACAATCGCGGAATTCTTCCACATGTTTCATTAGGTCGAACTGCTCGTTTCCCTCCTCGTACCTGTACCTCCGCAAGTACGCAGTGAGACCGAACTCCCGCCGGGCGTCCGCGATGGACCACGCACCCAGGCGCGCTACTCGAGACCTATCTCCTGGATCGCTCTCAAACAATTTCTCCCATGAAATGTCGTTGTTTTCTCGGTCGGCCACCCAGGGAAATGAGCAGGCGCAGAGAAAGCACATCGGCGCACACACGTTCCCGCTGGCTGTCGCGTCCGCATATCCTTTCAGGCTGCGTCGATGCATTGCGCACGTGGAGAGCGGCGCGTCCTGTCGCGTCTTCTGCGACACCACTTCGCTGCACGCCGCCAGAATCCTCTCGCTTTCCTCGTATGCCGGGGAGTGCGTGTCTGCGATTGGCTGTAGGACTTCCCCGTGCCCCACGGCCACGTGCTCGATCAACTCCGCTTCTGTGTTTCCCGACCATCGACACCCGCGGAACGCGCAGTGCGAAGCCGGTAGTTCAACCGCACTGTCTTCGGCCAACGCTTCCCCCCACGGAACGGACGGGTCTTCCGGGTCACCGGGCACGCCCGGGGACTCCCGCAAGAGCTCCGCCGCTTCTGCCACGGCCTTTTCTCGGTTCCTCCGAGGATCTTGTGAATCGGGGTTCACGCGGGCCGCAAAGAACCACTCCTGCGCCTCGTCCGCCTCGGGGATTTCGATACGACCCGGAGCCTCGCGGTCCACGGCGTCGCCCCGCGCGCCCCCATGCACATCCGCCGCGGTCGCGGGGCCTGCAGAACCCGCCCGGTTTCCGCGCGCCCCCTCGCGGCACCCTTCGCCACAGACACTGGCGCACCCGCGCGCGGGAATGCACGCGCGTGGGCCGTCGTTTCCTCCTGTCGCGGCGCCTCCAGGCACCGCTCGCCGAATGCGTTTCGGGGCTGTTGCTGGCGGGCGTTCGCACCCTGCCGTCGCCACGACATCCACGCCCCCCTTCCCGTCGTCTCCTCCCCCGGCGACCCTTTCACCCAGGCGCGCCACCGACGCGTCCGGACCCGCTGTTCGCGGTGTCCCCGACGGCGCGTTCGGTTCTCGTTCGGCCCGTCCACCTGTGCCACCGACCCCGCCTCCCCCCGCGCTGTCCGCGCAGTCCCCCGAACACCCCGCCCCGGCCTGGCACGACATCCCTCTCCACGCAGAGACGAGCCCCTTCCGACGTAACGTTCGGTCACCGTCACCCTCAGAGACACTCTTCTCCTCCCCGTCCAGCTGCGCACCCGCGCGATCTCGTCTCCCCAGTGGAGAAGGGACCGGCGGCGTGACCTTCTCCGCCCCCCTGCCTGGATTTCTGCTCTCGGGGCCGCTCTCCACTCCAACGCCCAGCGAACGCATGCTCGACGTGGGCGGGCCCGTTGTCGCCAGACTCTCTACGTCGGCCGCTTCCCCGCCACCGCCCCCCGTTGCCGTCGCGCTGCCGCTGCGCACCCCCGCTTCGTTCACGCCGACGTTCTTCTCCGAGGCTTCACTGCTGCGTAGGCTCTGCGCCATCGTTTCCGCATCATCTCCGCAATTTCCAGCGCGCTCGCCCTGTGTCTCCGACTGGGCGCCGCTCGCCCTGCACGCCGTCTCGGATGCGCGGTCTGCTGCTCCACTGCCGTGGACGCTGTTCCCAGGCGCGGACGACGGGCCCGTGCGAACGTACATCAACATATGCAGCGAGGAGTCGCGACAAGACGTCCACCCGCGCGCATCGGACGGATGGGGGCACATCTTCACGCATTCGTCATCGCGTAGTTCCCATCTCACGTCGCCGCCAGCCGTCGTCCTGCAAATGGCGGTGTAGTGGCCCGTGTGATACCCTTCCCCATGGTGGACCACGCAGCTCGCCAGCTCGTAGTGGTGCTCGCCCACGATGACTTCTGCAATCGGGACAATGGCATGCGGGACCTTCCTTGCCCTCCTGCTCTCTCTGTCGTACGTCTGCGCGCCCACATTAACACAGAGCACCTGGGGAAACTTCGTCAATTCCCACCCCTTCACAGCTGTCGCCCACCCGCACCCTCTCGGACAGGACCACCTGAAGTCCGACTCCATCAACTCCTCGGCACTGCTCTGCTGAATTGCTTCTTGCACAGATATCACGCCCCCAGCAGGTACTCTAACCGTCAGGCATGTCAGGTGCCTGTCCCCCTTGACCTCTTGCGCGCCGCCGCAGCCCTTCCTCCCGCAGACGAGTGTCTCTGTCTTTTCCATCCGAAATAGGCTGCTTACTGTAGGCGCGCGTTCTACGTCGAGCAGCTCCTGTAAAAACTCATTCGCGTCTTCCTGCGTCGAGTTGTAAAACACCCGCTCCATGGCTTTCAACATCATGGGCTTCGGCCCGGCGTGACTCTCCATGGCCCGCAGAGCGCACGCGAGCAGCCCGTCAAAATCCGGCGCCCTTCGCGACCTCTGCGACGCATTCCCACGCGCGGCGAATCGCCACCACTCCCAGTCGGCTGAGCGGGCCCCGCCTACAGCGCGCATGGCGGCGCGCGCGTCTGGAACTGCGAACAGCGCCTGCACAGAAGCGTTCATGAAGCAATGCCACTTCGGATTCTGGAGGCCGGGCAACGCAGTCAGGGAAACACGCGCGTCATCGCTCAGGCCGTCTTCATCTCGTTGCCGTCCGCGTGCCTTTCGAGGGGGGCAGTGATCTGGCGCTTCTTCGCACGCGTCGCCAGTGACGGCCCCCGTCGTCTCCGGACCGCGCGCGAGACCCGCCGCACTGCCGGCACGCGGCTCGGCAGCGATGTCCCACCCTTCCGGTTCGCTGCCGGGATCCCTCTCTCGCGTCTGCCCGCAGCTTCCAAGTCGACTCGGGACATCGTCGCGGGGTGCCCCAGCGTGTCTATCTGCGGCCCCGCGGCCCCCGGAACCGCGTGCATCCCGCACGCTGCCCCTGCCTTGTACCGCGGTCTTGTCGACGGCGCCCCGTGCCATCGACAGCCTCCAAGGCGCATCCCGGGCACGCCCGCGACTTGCGAAGCTACTGAGGGCGCCCCACCCGCGACATACCCGAACCACGTGCTCTGTTTCAAGCCACACAACAGCCCCTGAACACCCCCCCGCGGAATCTCCGAGCACCCATCGACGGCGCGGACACTCCTCCATGAGGCCGCTCGCGCATCGACCCTCGCACACCCACACAAACGCTTGTTGCTTGCGCAGCCACCTTTCCACGGCGATCAAGTTCTCTTTCCCCACGCTCCCGGCGCCGGCTTCTCCAGAGCCCACGTCGTTCTGGCACTGCGTCTCGAAGAAACGCATGGCGTCTCGACGGCGTCGCCCTCTACAAAGCTTCGCAACCGCCACCTGCAGGCACTTGTTTTCATGAACACCCAGGTCATCATCATCGGACGCAAGAACCAAGGTCGCCAGACCGGGGGCGAACCTGACGCACACCAGCCAAAATAGCGCGACTAGCACCATCAAGCCGCCCGCGGTCTCGCCACCACGACATGCGCGGCCCCCCGCTCTTGTGGACTCTCCGACACCCCTGCTTCGAGTGGCGCCGGCGCCCCCCCCTGCAGCCACACCTGCGCGGACGCCGTGCGCGCCCCGCGGCTGACGCCCACTCCCGGGGAACTTCGCGTGCCCGCGCGCCGTCTGCGACCAGCTCGCCGGCCGTGTCGCTGGGAAAGTCGGAGCGCCAACCGACACAAAGGTTTCGGGTTCGACGCGCACGCCAGGCCGATGAACATCAACGTGCGAAACGCTTCAAAAAAGACACTTTCCGGACATGCGGCCGTCGCCCTCCGTTCCTTCTTGTCCGACTCTGTTCGCGTCCACTTGCGGGGGGGCAAAAACGGGCCCGGCCTTTCGAAAATTCGCAAGCGCTTTCCCCTTCGGCGCCTCGACCCCAAGGAGAACCCGCGGGCCCACCAGCGCCGCGCACTCCAGGCCCCGCACGCGCGGGCCACCTTCTTGCCAGGGCTTGCCACGCGCACACGGAAAGCCCGCCAGACTCGACGCTCGGCCCCGGGCCACTGGCCCGCGCCGACAGTCCGTACTCTCGACGCTTCGGAAACGAGGTGCTGCCCCTGGCGTCGCGGGACACCGCGAACCCGCCGACTCCCAGATCGCCTGTTCGCACCTTCCCCGCGCCCAGCGTTCCCGTGACAGACTCCGAGACGCAGCCGTCGTGTTTCTCGCCACGCACACGACGGGGTCCTGCTGCTGTCTCGCCGGCCAGCTCCACCGAAAAAATGCGATAGTCCTGCCCTTCTAGGATACATCCCCCGCGAGAGTTTGGCCCGCCCGGGACGCACCACGCTGGCGCCATCACGCTGCCGCCGACCATCGTCTCGCCGACCTGCTGCACCGAAAAAATGCGATAGTCCTGCCCTTCTAGGATACCTCACCTGCGAGAGTTTTGCCCGCCCGGGATGCACCACGCTGGCACGCACCACCACGCTGCCACCGACCATCGCGGCCAGCACCCGCCATCCGAAACGCCACGTCGTCCGCGCCGGTCTCGGGAGGTCCGGCGCCTTGCAGGGCGTGGTTCCTGCAGACCCTCGGTTTTTGTGGAAAACCGGTAAACCCTCGGTTGTACCCCACCACGGCCGAAGCCGGGCTGACGACCCCTATGGTAGACTCCGAAGAGTCTGCCATGGAAGCCGCGGGCCTGAGACGACCGGTAAACTCCTTGGTTGTTGTGGTACAACTGGTAAAACCCCCGATTCCTTGCAAGGAATCGGACCCACGACACCCCTTCGCCGCGCCCTTGCGGGCCACGGCGCCCAGGGGGGGGGCCAGAGGGGGGGCCCTGGGGAGAGGCGCCCCTCAAGAGTAGCTGCACTCAAGCCTTGAGCCTGGCAGCGCGGCGTTCTCGACTCCTCGCTTATCCCACGCTTCCTTTCCTCATCCTCCTCCTTTTTTTCCTCCACCCCTCATCGCCATCCTCTATGTCATCGTTCCCCTTCTCCTTGTCACCTTCGCGGTCGTGCTCATCGGCAATATCACGCCCCCCATCCCCAACATCATCATCATCATCGTCTGCGTCAGCGTCATCACCATCACCCTCAACATTTTCATCACAATCATTATCATGATGGTCGCCATGATCAGCGGGAACTCCTGGGACGCCCTCTGCGAGGCGTCACGGCAGCATGCGCGAGGGCGACGGGCCGAGAGAACGGCTGGCATGCAAATCACACGGAAACTTCCTGGACAAAGGCTGCATTAGGAGAACGCCGCGTCACGCACAAGCTGGCCGCTCGGGGCTGATCGAAAACTTGTGTACATATACTGCGCCCTGGTGCCCCGCTCCCCGCCCCCCCCATTCTCCCCCCACCCTCCCCCCCCCACCTCTTCCCTGCCTCTTTCTCCCCCCTGCTCAACCCCCGCCCCCCAAATCCTGCCCTCGAATCCTACCCCCCGCCCCCTTCCCCTGGACGTTTCCGCGCCCCCCCCCCCGAAAGTGCGCCCCCATTTCGAAGCCTCTTGGAGGGGGTGCGGAGGGCGGCTTTCTGAGGATGTCTCCGTCGAAGGTGCCGGATTGGCCATCACGTTCAGATTTCGGCGATCGGCCCGTATCCGTCGTTCCCAGCGCCGGGGGGCGGCTTCCAGGCTCATTTCCTGCCGCGCATGGGGTCGAGTCGACGTGAGCTCACGAGACCCCCCCCCCCCCCCCCCCCCCCCCTCAAATATCATGAGGTCACAAACGCACCGCGCGCCGAACATCCACCCGTGGACTCCCATGTCAAACGACGCGCAGACGACCACCACTGTAAAGCAACGAGTGAGCAGTCCTCACGTGGCCCACCACATCGAAGCAGACATCCTCGTGCGCATCCTCTTCCGCGAACCCTTGTTCTCTTCCCCCCCTCCTTCTCCTGCCGCCTTTCCCTTTTGGAACATACGCCTGTCGTCAGAGAGGCGGGGGGGCAATGACGACGGCGACGACGACGACGATCTCGCAACAGAACGACGTTCCCGGCCACCAAGGCACGGCGCCCCCCCGGCACTCCTACACCCCCAGATGGCCTCGGTTATCAAAGTCAGCAGGCAAAAGACCGAGCAGGACGACGACGACAACGACGACGACCGCGACGGCGGCGGCGGCGACATTCGCGCTCACGGCGACGGCGACGTCGCCCACTTTCCGTTTTCGCCCGCACGAGAGCTGCGTCTCGTCGCGAACACAGCTGGCCGCGCGGCGGTCTCCAACACAAAAGTTAAATTGGATGAAATGCAAACGTTCAAATGGATTAAATGGATCTTCTCGACTTCCTCTCCTCCTCGTCCTCCTTCTCCTACTCCTTCTCCTTCCCTTCTCCTTTTCTTCTCCTCTTGCGATTGGTGTCCAACCTTCAACCTTGCGATGGCTCCTCGACGGGGTACCCCAATGACCTGACCTCGCAAGCACCTGGGGCATTCATCGCGTAAGGATTTGTTCATCTCGCTGGCGCCAAGGGTGCAGCCCGCAACGCGAATGCGGAGGCAGAGCCATGTAGGGTAATGCACACGAGCTTCGGCACTGCATCGTCGGATGCCGACTCAGATGCCACTTCAACGCCGCCGCCCAGATTCGCCGGGATGCGAGTTTCAAAGGCGCGGGCTTGTCGCTCCGAGCATTTCAGCCCTGCGGGTTGGCCGCGCAAGTACACAGCACTCTTTGACGTGATGCTGCGCGAGGGGCGGCTTTCAAACCTATGTGCACTGGTGCGCGCCCTTCGGCCTGTCCCATGTACACATGTCTAGCGACCGCGAAATGATCAACAGGCTGCCAAGATCAAATGCCCGGCGCACTGCCTCCCCCCCCTCTCCCCCTTCCCGCTCGCCCTCTTCCTCCTCGTCCGCCCACTCGGCCACGCGATGCCACCTCCTCCGCAGACCCCCCTCCTCCTGCTTCACATTCGTCTCCCCCTCAGCCTCGTCAACCTCCTCCTCTCGCGATTGGAGCCCGGCTTTCAACCATGTGCTGGGTCTGCGCCGGGGCCCCCACACGACCTGACCACCAGAGCACCCGGGGTCTTCATCGTGGATGGCGGTTTCTTTGATCTCACAGGCGTTGTCGGGGAAAAGGGCCACGCAGGGTAATGCACACGAGTCTGGGAAGTGCGTCGTCGGATGCCGACTCAGATGCTACTCCGACGCCGCCGCCCGGATCATCGCGGCAACGCGTTTGCTCACAGGCTTGTCACTCCGAGCGTCTCAGCCTTGCGGGCACGCTGGACAGGCACCCCAGGCTCTTTAAAATGATGCTGCGGGTGGGGCGGCTTTCCACATATGCACACTGGCGCGTGCCCCTCGGCAGGTCCTATCTACAAGCCTGAACCGACGGCGACAGCGGGGCGACAGAGAGGGAGAGAGAGGGAGAGAGAGGGAGAGAGAGAGAGAGAGAGAGAGAGAGAGAGAGGAGAGAGAGAGAGAGAGAGGAGAGAGAGAGAGGAGGAGAGAGATGAGAGAGAGAGAGAGAGAGAGAGAGAGAGAGAGAGAGAGTATGAGAGAGAGAGAGATAGAGAGAGAGAGAGAGAAGAGAGAGAGAGATGAGAGAGAGAGAGGAGAGAGAGAGAGAGAGAGAGAGAGAGGAAGAGAGAGAGAGAGAGGAGAGAGAGAGAGAGAGAGGAGAGAGAGAGAGAGAGAGAGAGAGAGAGAGAGAGAGAGAGAGAAGAGAGAGAGATGAGAGAGCGAGAGAGAGAGAGATGAGAGTGAGAAGAGAGAAGAGAGAAGAGAGAGCGAGGAGAGAGAGGAGAGAGGAGAGAGAGAAGAGAAGAGAAGAGAGAGAGAGAGAGAGAGAGAGAGAGGAGAGAGAGATGAGAGAGAGAGAGAGAGAGAGAGAGAGAGAGAGAGAGAGAGAGAGAGAGAGAGAGAGAGAGAGGCAGTGATAGCGAGAGGGACGACAGGGGGATGGGAGGACATCCTGAACTCAGCATGCGCATTCAGCACATTTGTTCCCTGGTTGTTGTTCGCCCTTCTCCTTCTCGCATTCCTCCTGCTACTCGTATTCCTCAAACTCTTCCCTCCCCCCTCCGCCGTTGCACTCAGGCTAGGACACGCATCATCTCGATGACTTCGTCTCCTTCACAATACTTCGCGACGCGGCGGGGGCAAACGTTCCCCCTTCTGAAATACGCGGAGCAAAACAGAAACGGGGAAAAAAAAATAAAAGCTAAGCTGAACGGTCGCCCTGTTCCTTCCGATGCGTCACCTACGCATGTTCTCTCTGCTCGACCACCCCCAAACCCCCTGCCGTGGCCAGTCCTAGATTCTCCTCGGATCGCAATGCTGAAGGCGGATGGGCCACCGCGCTTGAGCCGAAAACCTGCAACGAACGCCGGAAGACGAGGAGCACAGGAACGACAGGGAATCGAAATGCCTTGTGTGATCGCTGTGGAAGACGCCCGACGACTGCACGGCTAGAAGCGCGCTGGGGAACTCTTCAGGATGGATCCCGCAACAGGCCCCGGATCTTTCGTCCAAGGCGGGCCTGGGAGAGCAGTAGACCTGGGCGAGTTCCCTGCAGCAGCCGCGCCCCTGCACTCAACATCGTCGTCGTCACACCGATACAAATGTCAGATTCCATCCTGGAAGAGCTCCCGTTTACATGGTTCCCCGCTGGATGGCGCGAGTGCCCCACCACCCACAAGTGAGCAATTTCTCGCTCCGCCTTCCGACCCTTCCTCTCTCCTGCACGCCCCTCTTCCACCTGCTCTCTTCCTTTTTTCTCCTCCTCCTGCTCCTCCTGCTCCTCCTTCTGATCCCCCTCCTCCTCCTCGGCCGCCTGTTGCCCCACGGCGAGTACACAAGCCCCGCCGATTGGTCAATGGGCCTCAAGACGGCCCGACGTGGCCCAACAGGGCCCAGAAACTGCCCAGGATGCCTCCTAGGTGCCCCCAAGCGATCTCGTCGCAGCAATGGCCACCGGTGCCGTTTTTTGTCGCCGGTGTCTTCCAACCCCCTATGCCCCCATCCCCCCCCCCCCTCCGCCCGCCCAGAAACGACAACGACGATTACACTGGCGGCTGCTCGACGCCGCGCCCTCTGCCGCGTCTTTTCACCGAGCGCCGCGCTTCAGCACCGCGCTTCACACCGCGGAGCTGTCGACGACGAAGAGCTTGGGCTCCTCTGAGGATCCCCCTCTTTCCCTCGTCTCCCCCCTGGGAGGGGTCGGAGGGAAAGGGGCAGCAGGGTGGCGACGAGGAGGGTGAGGATATCAGGAAGGGAGGCACTAGAGGTCTCCTCCCCCCCCCCCTCACCCTGCCCCCCCCCCCTGCCTCGTGCGAAACTTTTGGGCGTCATCTGACAGGACCCGACGAGATGTTTCGTCACCCTACCGGGCCTACCTGCCTAGAGGCCGAGGAAATCCGCCGCCGAATCCGCCGACGGATTTCCCTACGCTTCAAGGACGGCCCCCGGGAACGCCTCCCCCGAACCTAAAGTTCTCGAAAACCATATTCCCCTGCACTCCTGTCTGCTCGAAGACCGAGAAAATCCGCCGGCGGGTTTCCCCGGCGCCCGCAGGACGGCCCGACGCAGCGCCTCCCGGGGACACCAAGCACTCCAGCACGAAATTACACGAATTTTACGTGGCCCCCTTCCTGCCTGGATACCGAGAAAATCCGCCGACGGATTTCCCCGACGCACCAAGGACGGCTCTTGGAGACGCCCCCCCAGAACCTAAAGTACTCAACAACCGGCCCTCGAGGAAGGAAACCGGCCCATGCCCTGCCAGTCAAGTCCGACGGATCCGCGGGCCCTGGCCCCACGGCATAACGCGCTGGGCGGCCGATCGGTGGAACCGAAGATCCCAACCCTGTTGACGCCGTCGCCGCCTTCCCCCGCCCTTCCGCCCGGACTTCGGGCGGCTTCCACGGGCCCCCGCCGCCGCCGCTTACTTTCGCCGGCCCCGCCCGGCTTTTCGCCGACCCTCGCCTGGGGACGCGACATGCCGAAGGCGAGGCCACTACCGAAACGTCTCTGGCATGGTGCCACAACGGACAAGGACACGCGATCATATAGCGTTGGTTCGCTGCACGCGCCAACTCGGCCAAACGACACAGCCTCCTCCGCAGACCCTCTCCTCCTGCTTAACATTCGCCTGCCCCTCCTCCTGGCCCTCCTTCTCCTTCTCCTTCTCCTCCCCCCCCTCCTCTCCCTCCCCCTCCTTTGCTTCTCCTCTTGCGATTGGTGTCCAACCTTCAACCTTGCGGCGGCTCCTCGCCGGGGTACCCCTATGACCTGACCTCGCAAGCACCTGGGGTTTT
Source organism: Prorocentrum cordatum (assembly GCA_963575745.1). Lineage (NCBI taxonomy): Eukaryota > Dinophyceae > Prorocentrales > Prorocentraceae > Prorocentrum > Prorocentrum cordatum. Next base: position 165,774 of record CAUYUJ010008958.1, read on the forward strand.
CATCGTGAAAGGGATTTTCATCTCACTGGCGCCATCGGTGCAGCCAGCAACGCGGATGCGACGGCAGAGCCAAGTAGGGTAATGCACACGAGCTTCGGCACTGCATCGTCGGATCCCGACTCAGATGCTACTCCAACGCCGCCGCCGGGAGTAGCCGGGCAGCGAGTTTCAACGACGCAGGCTTGTCGCTCCGAGCGTTTCAGCCTTGCGGGCTCGCTGTGCAAGTACACGGCACTCTTTAAAATGATGCCGCGCGAGAGGCGGCTTTCAAGCATATGTGCGATGGCGCGCCCCCCTCGGCCTGTCCTATCTACACGTGTATAGCGACGGCGACGTGATCCACAGGCTGCCAAGATCAAATGCCTGGCGCACTGCCTCCTCCCCCTCTCCCTCTTCCTTCTCGCCTTCTCTTCCTCGTCCGCCTGGAGCGCCGAGTTGGACAATGCCAAAGCCAGAGCACCCAGGGTCTTCATCGTGGATGGCGGTTTCTTTGATCTCACAGGCGCGGTCGGGGAAAGGGCCACGCAGGGTAGTGCACACGAGTCTGGGCACTGCGTCGTCGGACGCCGACTCTGATGCTACTCCGACGCCGCCGCCAGGATTAGCGCGGCAGCGCGTTTGCTCGACACAGGCTTGTCACTCCGAGCGTTTCAGCCACTTGCGGGCATGCTGGACAAGCATCCCAGGCTCCTTAAAATGATGCTGCGGGTGGAGCGGTTTTCCACATATGTACACTGGCGCGCGCCCTTTGGCAGGTCCTATCTACAAGCGTGAACCGACGGCGACGTGATCTACATGCGGCCCAGAACAAATGCCCGGCAACTGCCTCCTCCTCCTCTCCCTCTTCCTTCTCGCCCTCTTCCCTCTCATCCCGCTCGCCCTCTTGCGGTTTCGGCAGATCGGTTACCCTGTGCGCTACCAATTTCCACGGCTGCCCCGGCACCCCGCCCCCCGCGCGAACCCCGAACTCCAAAGGGGGGGCGCGCGACTCACCGGATGCCCGGGGTCACCCGCCCCCCTACTACCTTATAACCATTGTCTTCCTCCACCTCCCCCGCCTCCTCCTCCTCACCGTCCCACTCCTGCACCACCACCGCCACCCTGTACCGGACCTCCCGCCTCCGCCGCCCTCTGCAACCCTGCCGACCCCCGAGTCGTCGCCCAAAAAGCCCAATCTACCTCTCTTCCTCCCCGCCGTGTCTGGCTCCTCCTACCCCTCCTCCTCCTGGTCCTCCTCCTCCTGGCCCTCCCCCTTCTTGTCCTGCGCCACCACCCTACTCTTCCCCTGCCCGCCCGCGACCAGGAGATGATCGAACGCGAGGCCGCCGCACGTGGAACCCCAGCGACGAACATGTTCCGCGATCGTCACACCGGATCGCGGAACAATTCGTCAACTGGGATGCCACGCAGGGCAGCCTCGCGTTCGATCATCTCCTGGCCGAGGGGCCCTGAACGCCATAACTGGGCGTTCACGTAGGCCGCGCGGGAGCGCCGGTTTGCCATGAACGGTGCGCTGCGCAGGTTGAACAGCAGGGCACGGGATGATGTCACAATCTTGCCGTAGGCGGCCTCGCTCCCCTGGATGGTCTTGTCGCACTGGCTCCGGGCCTCTGCCTTCTGATTTATTTCTTTGCTCATCTTCTCAAGTTTGTTGATGAGGTTGGCCACCTCCTTCTCGGTATTTTTCTTCAACGCGGTCACTGCCGTGATCTGACGATTCAGCTCGTCGCGCTCCTCGCGAAGACGCTCGAGCGCCTGCCGAATGTCACTGTCGCAGCACTGCATTGATGAGCCGTACACTCGACGACGGGAGTCAACTACCAGGGAGGTCGCAGAGCCAATCTCGGGGGACAGAGACCGACCAACGCTGACCAACGTGGGGAAGCCAAAAAAGGCTTGAGCCCAAATGACAACGGCATTGGCGACGATGACGACACCGATTGCGCAGATGCCGCTCTCGTCGATGCTGCAAGGGGCTCAAAGAGGGGGGGTACTTATCAGGACCGCTCCAACTCCTCCTCCTCCTCCTCCTGCTGATGGTCCTCCCCTCCTCGTCCTCCTCCTCCTCCTCCTCCTCCTCCTCCTCGTGGTGGTCCCCCCCCTCCCCTCCTCCTCCTCCTGATCGTCCTCCTGCTCCTGCTCGTCCTCCTCCTACTCCTGCTCGTCCTCCTCCTCGTCCTCCTGCTCGTCCTCCTTTTCCTGCTCCTCCTCTTCCTCCTCCTCCTCCTCCTCCTCTTCCTCCTCCTCCTCCTCCTCCTGCTTGTCCCCGCCCTCGTTGTGGCCCGGGGGCATCGTGTTCGGGGAAGTGGTAGAGCACGGAGTGGCGCACAGTGGGCTCCGCGCAGTCAAAATGAGGCCCGGGAATGGAGTTCTGGGCAGTCGACGAGCGCGACGTGGCCTACAGTTGGCTCCAGGTGTTCAGAAGAATGTGACCCGGGAGTGGAGTTCTGGGAAGTCGTAGAGCACGAAGTGGCCTATAGTTGGCTCCGGGCATTCAGCATGTGGCCCGGTTGTGTGTGACTGTTGCGTCCGGTTGTCCAAAATGTGGCCCGGGAGTGGAGTTCTGGGAGGTCGACGCGCACGAAGTGTGTGACTGTTGGCGAAACACCAGCCCGGTTCTCGTGTCCCCGGCGGCTGCCCAGACCCCCCTTGTGGAATCATCAGATGCTCTCTTTTGAGACCATAAGAAACCTATCGGTCTTCGCTGTGCGGTAAACACATGGAGGGGCCCAGACCCGAAAGCTGGCCCCGACCTGCTCCACACGGGCGCGTCCGCGACATCCTGAAGAACCCCTGGGCCGAACGGGGGGGCAGCCGTCGGCGCCACGCGGCTACGTGCGCCGCCAGCGGCAACGCGCGCACACACGGAAGTAAAACTTTACATCCGCGGGGCACCCCCCCCAGACACAACCAAGAACGGATAAAGTCGAAGCCGGCACGGACCCACCCACAAGAAGAACAACCGGAGGGGGGCAGATCTATAGTCCAAGATCTACGAGAACACCTGGGAACCGATCTGGGGCTGTGTCCCGCGGTCGCGCCCCCGGGTCACGGTGCGTCTCGTCCCACACCTTGCTACCTTAACCACGGCTCTGCTTGCCCGATCATGCGTGCAGGTGCTTCGTTTTCGTTGGCAACTCCACCCCCACCCCTCGTCTCCTCCACTTCCTCCTCCTCCTCCTCCTCCTCCTCCTCCTCCTCCTCCTCCTCCTCCTCCCGCTGGTGGACCTCTCCTCCTCGTCCTCATCCTCCTCCTCCTCCTCCTCCTCGTGGTGGTCCTCCCCCTCCCCTCCTCCTCCTCCTGTTCGTCCTCCTGCTCCTGCTCGTCCTCCTCCTCCTCCTGCTCGTCCTCTTCCTCGTCGTCCTGCTCGTCCTCCTTCTCCTGCTCCTCCTCTTCCCCCTCCTCCTCCCCTCTTCCTCCTCCTCCTCCTCCTCCTCCTCCTCCTCCTCCTCCTCCTCCTCCTCCTCCTCCTCCTCCTGCTTGTCCTCGTCCTCCTCGTCCTCGTTGTGGCCCGGGAATCGTGTTCTGGGAAGGTGAAGAGCACGAGAGTGGCGCACAGTGAGCTCCGCGCCATCAAAAGGAGGCCCGGGAATGGAGTTCCAGGCAGTCGAAGAGCACGAAGTGGCCTACAGTGGGCTCCGGGCATTCAGAATGTGGCCCGGGTGTGGAGTTCTGGGAAGTCGTAGAGCACGAAGTGGCCGACAGTTGGCTCCGGGCATTCAGCATGTGGCCCGGGAATGGAGCTCTGGGAACTCGAAGCGCAGAGAGTGTTGCGTCCGGGTATCCAAAATGTGGCCCGGGTATGGAATTCTGGGAGGTCGACGAGCACGAAGTGTGTGACTGTTGGCGAAACACGAGCCCGGTTCTCGTGTCCCCGGCGGCTGCCCAGACCCCCCTGTGGAGTCATCAGATGCTCTCTTTTGAAACCATTTCAAACCTATCAGTCTTCGCTGTGAGGTAAACACATGGAGGGGCCCAGACCCGAAAGCTGGCCCCGACCTGCTCCACACGGGCGCGTCCGTGACATCCTGAAGAACCCCTGGGCCGAACGGGGGGGCAGCCGTCGGCGCCACGCGGCCGGCGGCGACGGCGGTAGCACGCGCGCCGCCAGCGGCAACGCGCGCACACACGGAAGTAAAACTTTACATCCGCGGGGTACCCCCCCAGACACAACCAAGAACGGATAAAGTCGAAGCCGGCACGGACCCACCCACGCGAAGAAACAACTGGAGGGGAGCAGATCTAGCACAAGATCTACGAGAACACCTGGGAACCGATCTGGGGCTGCGCCCCGCGGACGCGCTCCCGGGTCACGGCGCGTCTCGCCCCACACCTTGCTACCTTAACCACTGCTTCGTTCTCGTTGGCACCTCCCCCCCCGCCTTAACCACTGCTTCGTTCTCGTTGGCACCTCCGCCCCCACCTCCTCCTCCTTTTCCTCCTTTTCCTTATCCTCCTCCTCCTCCTCCTCCTCTTTCTCTTCCTCCTCCTCCTCCTCCTCCTCCTCCTCCACCGCCCTCCTCCCCCGTCCTCCTCCTCCTTCCCCCCCTCCGTCTTCCCTCCCTCCTCCTCCTCTCCTCCTCCTCCTCCTCCTTCCTCCCTCCCTCCTCTCCTCCTCCTCCTCCTCCTCCTCCTCTCTGCCCCCCATCCTCCGCCTCTTCCTTCTCCTTCCCCTCCTCCACCTCCTCTCTCGTCCGCCTCCACCCTCCTCGTCCTCCTCCTCCTCCTCCTCCCCCCCCTCCCCCTTCTCCCTCCTCCTCCTCCTCCTCCTCCTCCTCCTCCTCCTCCCACCACCTCCTCCTCCTCCCCTTCCTCCTCCTCCTCCACCTGCCTCTCCACCTCCTGCCCCCGGTCGGTTCGACGTAGTCGACTGCTGCGCAGCAACCGGACGCAGCCGACCAGGGCGAAGCCGACAAGGGCGCTGCCGACCGGATGCAGCAGATCGACCCGCCCGTGGACGTCCGGTAGTGTGCCTCGGCGGTCCTTTGTCCATACAGAATCCGTACCGGGAGGGCCCAGGACCCGAAGACGGCACCCGAGGGCCGAACTCAAGGCGAAATATCGGAAGCTCGAGTCTCGACGAAAATCGGAAGACAGCCGACGAGACACCGATGAACTCCAGGCCTGCATCGCGATGACCGTGTTGGCGTCGACAATCTGCTTGACCGGCTTCTGCCAGCGTCTTCCCTCGCGGCGCGCTTGCGCCGGGGAAGGGGGGATTGAAACCGTCGCCAATCACCCTGCCTTCCATTGCCGTCTTCCGCCTTCTCCTTCCTCCGGCTCCACCGTCGACACCTCCTCCCTGAACCCCCCGCCGCCACCCCCAACTCATCATCTCCCCTCCTGCTCCTGCTTCTGCTCCTGCTCCTGCCCCCTCTCCTCCTCCTCCTCTTCTCCCCCCCCTCCGCGCCCTCATCATCATCCGCCCTCCCCCCCCCCCCCCCCCCCCCCCCCTCCCCCGCCTCCTTGGCACTCCTCCTGGGGGCGGCCGTGCGCCCCGGAGGCGGGCGCGCGCCCCGGGAAGGGGGGGGCGAATGCGGCCCCGGGTAGGAGGGGGGGGTGGGGCTCCAAGAAAGCGGCCCTCCAAGAGAGCGGCCCTCCTCCTCCTCCCCCTCCTCCTCCTCCTCCTCCTCCTCCTCCTCCGTCGACACTTCTCTGGGCCAGTCTATGGTGGCCCCGCGGAGCCCGGCAGCCCGCCCCCCCCCACCCTCCCTCGGGAGGCCGCCGACAGGGGAAACCGTCGAAGGTCGAAGGCCGAGGGGCCAACACCGGCGGAGTGGAACCCCGATGCCCCAACAGAATCCATCCGGACCGGGCCTCCGCCCCGGATCGCTGTTCGAAGGCACCAGGGCCTCAAAACGCCCCCCCCCCCCAAGCGCCGAAACCGACGAGAAACCGATGACGACGAGAAGCTCTCGACGCCCCCTCCCCGCCGTCGCCGTCGCCGCCGCCGCCACCGCCGCCGCCGTCGTCGTCGTCGTCGCCGTCGCCGTCGCCGTCGCCGCCGTCGCCGTCGCCGCCGTCGCCGTCGCCGTCGCCGTCGCCGTCGTCGCCGTCGCCGTCGCCGTCGCCGCGGCCGCCGCCGCCGTCGTCGTCGTCGCCGTCGCCGTCGCCGTCGTCATTCTCTCCGGGCCGGCTAGGCCAGACATCCGGCGCTTCGAACTTTGAGGCTCGAACTTCGGGTTTCGAAGTTTTTGGGCGTCTCTCGCCCTTTTGGGGCCCCCTGGGACGCTCTCGTCGCCACGGCCGCTTCGACATACTCCCCCCAAACGCACCCCTGGATCGGTCCGAGGGTCGATTTTTGCCCCCGGACTCAGACGTCCGGCGCCGCGCGCGGCGCAGAGGCGGAACCCGCCCACGCGCCCGCAGAGGGCGCGTCACAGAAACGCTTGGATGGGCCCGTTTTCCCCCGCCGCTACCACAAGTAGGAGGGGGAGGAGGGAGGGAGGAGGGGGGGGAGGAGGGGGGGGAGGAGGGGGGGGAGGAGGGGGAGGAGGAGGGGAAGGAGGAGGAGGAGGGGGGGGGGGGGGGAGAGGAGGAGAAGGCCCTCCCCTCCCCCCCCCACCCCCTCCGCCTCCCCGCCCTCCTCATACCTATGGCAGCGGCTGGGGAATATCGGCCCACCTCGGCATCGCCCGGCGCATCCTGATGATGCTGAAGAGGAGGTGGCAGATATAAGGAGCGCTTCCCCGAGGCCGGGACGCGCTGCGAGACACCGCGCCCGTTCAGGACCCCGCCTCCGCGATCAGCCGCCGCTTGCGCCCGAAGGTGATCGTGCGCAACGGCTCCGGCGAGGCCCCGTAAGCGTCTTGCTTCCACGCGCAGAGTTGCGGCAGTACGTCCTGAACATCAAAGCGCGGCGCCCGGGGCCACAGAAGACGAATGCGTTTCGCCACGAGGCGCACGCGCAAGCTCGCAAGCGCTTTGCTGTTCTTCTCGGGGGTGGGCGAGCGCAGGCGCACCCCCCAGACACGCCCCCCATCGCGAACCCCCCCAGCCCCAGGAAAACCAATTATGCTAACGGAGTTCCCCACATGAGAACGTTTTTTGAGTCCTGGGCTCTCGCCCTCCCTAGAACCCCCCCTCCCTGGAGGGGTGGGCGGGGCCTCCCTGGAGGGGCGGGTAGCACAGAATCTGATAAATAGCATGGTAAACGCACGCGCCCCACGCTCTAGCGGGGCCTCCCTGGAGGGGTGGGAGGGGCACGAAACCTGATGAATATCATGATATTCAAATGCCCCCCTCGCTCTGGCGGGGCCTCCGTGGGGGGGCGGGCGGGGCGCGAATCCCAAGAAATAGCACGTGATCCGAATATCCTCCTCGCTCAGGCGGCGCCTCCCTGGAGGGGTGGGAGGGGCGCGAAACCTGATAAATAGCATATGATCCGAATACCCTCCTCGCTCAGGCGGGGCCGCCCTGGAGAGGTGGGAGGGGCATGAAATCTGGCACATTGCATGTGATCCGAATACCCTCCTCGCTCAGGCTCGGCCCCCCTGGAGGGGTGGGAGCGGCACGAAACCTGATAAATAACATGTGATCCGAATGCCCTCCTCGCTATGGCGGGGCCTCCCTGGAGAGGTGGGAGGGGCACGAAACCTGATAAATAGCATGCGATCCGAATACCCCCCTCGCTCAGGCGGGGCCTCCTTGGAGGGGCGGGAGGGGCACGAAACCTGATAAATAGCATGGTAAACCGAAGACCCTCCTCGCTCAGGCGGGGCCTCCCTGGAGGGGGGGGAGGGGCACGAAACCTGATAAATTGCCTGTGATCCGAATACCCTCCTCGCTCAGGCGGGGCCTCCCTGGAGGGGTGGGAGGGGCGCGAAACCTGATAAATAGCACGCGATCCGAAGACCCCCCTCGCTCAGGCGGGGCCTCCCTGGAGGGGTGGGAGGGGCACGAAACCTGACGCATAGCATGTGATCCGAATACCCTCCTCGCTCAGGCGGGGCCTCCCTGGAGGGGCGGGACATGCGATCCGCATACCCCCCTCGGCCTCCCTGGAGGGGTGGGAGGGGCGCGAAACCTGATAAATAGCAAGTGATCCGAATGCCCTCCTCGCTCAGGCGGGGCCTCCATACACGAAACCTGAGAACACGAAACCTGATAAATAGCACGTGATCCGAATACCCCCCCCCGCTCAGGCGGGGCCTCCCCGGAGGGGTGGCAGGGGCGCGAAACCTTGCAAATAGCAAGTGATCCGAATACCTTCCTCGCTCTGGCGGGGCCTCCCTGGAGGGGCGGGAGGGGCACAGTACCTGATAAATAGCATGTGATCCGAATACCCCCCTCGCTCAAGCGGGGCTTCCCTGGAGGGGCGGGAGGGGCGCGAAACCTGATAAATAGCATGTGATCCGAATACCCTCCTCGCTCAGGCAGGGCCTCCCTGGATGGGGGGGGGGGGGGGCGCGAAACCAAATAAATAGCATGCGATCCGAA
>CAUYUJ010008958.1:174313-257818 GCA_963575745.1 Prorocentrum cordatum
CTTCCTCCGTGGGCCGGGCGGGATCCCGCCTGCTTATTCCGCTTTAATATTATAAGTTTAGTTCAGGACGATCAAAATCCCACCCATTAAAAATTGGGTAGACCAAAATCCCGGGCCGTTCACGGATCCCACCATGCTGGGATCGGCTCGAAGTAAGATGGGGCTCATAAGTTGCAGTATTATTGCCGTGTTGGGGTCGTCTTGAGGTCATCTTGAGATCATATCCCGGTCATGTTTGGATCACGCAACCATCGCGTGGTCATTATGAGGCCACCTTGGGTGCGCTTGGATCCATCTTGTTGCCATCGGGCCATCTCGGCGTCACGCGTTGCTCATGTGTTTCGTCATCTGCGAGTCGGCCTGAGACGGTCCAGAATCCATGGCGGGATCGCGTTGGGGTGGCATCATCCTGGGCCCTCTGGACGTCATCGTCCGTGGCCTGAGGCATTCCTGGAAGCATGTTGTGGCCATGGGACGTCTTGGGGTCGCGTGCGTGCGAACGCTGAGCACGCGCGCGCGACTTTTCATCTTGCCGACGGGTTTACATACATAGTATTCCTCTTGCGAGTTTCCTAGGAAACTTCCGTTGGAACCAAGTAGTAACAACACGCATCACGCTGGTAATGCTGGAAGTCACGGCGCCACCATGTATACACATTGCGGCGCTCGCGCGCGGCACTACGCCGGCGGCCTCGGGCCTCCGTCTCGCGCGGCGGCCGCCGCTGCGGCGCGGGGGGCCGCCGCGAACTCGACGCAGAGCCAGCGTTGCCGGCCCAGCCAGCACCGCCGCCATGGGCACAGCCGCCGACGGGGACATTGCGGCGCGGGAGCGGAGGTGCAGGGGCGAGGCGAACAGGGCCAATGGTGGGAGCAGGGTCCTCACGCCTGGTACATTTCCCAGCGCCTTTGGGGACCTGCTCGCGGAGCTCAGTCAGCGCGGCGCGACCCATCGAACCTTGACCTCTCCCAGAGGGAGCTCAAAAGGCGAGGGGCCCACGTCCGATGCGTTCGCCGCGGCCGAGCGCGCCGGGGGCCTGCGCCCTTCGGCCCGCGCAGCCAGAACTCACGCTGTCACGATAGTATTGCAGGCCGTCGCGCATATCATCGATCGCGAGTGGCCGCTCGCCCTTAAGTCTTCGGGCGCCAATCATCTGTTCATAGAACAACGGATCCGTCTGAAAACGCTCCACGATGTCGGCACATGGGCGATGCAGGACAGCATCTCCCTCATCAGCGCAAGCACCGCCGAATCGGCATGACCTTGCGGGAGGGCCACCGGCCTCCACCCACCTGTCGTAACGGTTCTCCGCCTTGCCTGCCAGTCGGCGAAAGAAATCTCGCCATTCTCCCGCGTCGGAGCGGGCGCCCCGAAGGCGAATCTGAACGTCAGCATGCATGAGCTGCCGAACGATGCCCCCATTCAAGGCGTCGCTGATCCTGGCGTGCACGTCCGCCAGGAAGTGGATCTGAGCAGCTCCAGTCCCCCCATGCTTTTGCGACTCACTGCACACTCGTAGCAGAGGTCACCTCGGAAGTTGTTGGGGAGATCGCGGTAGCAGCTTGGACAATGACGCCTCGCGGTCTGTAAATCCTCGGCACCAAGCTGGATCAGCCGCAAAACGCGATTGCGGGCATTACCATCAGCGCTCAACGATCGACCGAGATCATGGACAGCATGATTCGGAAACAAGCGAGCGCGATCGGTGGCCAGATCGGCGGCCAGAGACTCCAATCCATTGTGAGCCATCGGATCGGAGAGGTCTCCTGCCGAGATCTGATCGCGAGTATGGCGTGCTGAGGCCGTGCCCTGATGCTCCGTCAAGAGCCGTTCCGCAGTGGCGCGGAGCTCCACGCCCCTCGCCTCTCGCTCGACGCCCCGCAGACCGTCGTCGGAGTAGGTCCGCAGAGCGCTCAGTAGTTGTTCCTGGGTCGGAGCAACGGCGGACGCTGAGCTACCAGGGTCGGCAGCAGGACCAGGGGCGTCGGTAGGGGGCGGATTGACGTCAGCCCTGAGGTCTATATTGTCCTTCATCGGGTCGTCCACAAAGGCGTTGCACTTCGGGTTGGACGACACATCGTTCCCCCATAGATTGGACAAGGAATCCAGGGCGGGAAAGTCTCTTCGGATGTCCGACGCTGTCGTTTCCATTTGGCGCTGAGTGGCGTCGTTCTGTATAAGAGCAAAGGAGATGGGGTATCCAACGGGAGACACAAAATCAGCATCGTCGCTCCAATCCGTCTCCGTCATCACTGTCGAGATGAAGCCGCGGTGTCCACAGGCGTCGGGGAGTTGTTTGGCCCACGGGCTGAACGGGCTAAAGGACATGTGTACCAGCTCGAGGTGAAGTCGAAGCGGAACTTGATATCGAGGTGGCTGCGGCACTGCTAAGTGTTACCCGCGTTCTGCGCAGCACATATCTGTTCCACCTCGCAGAGCGGGGCGATCGACACTGGGAGACCCTCGATGCCTTCACCAGACTGACGAATACGTCGAAAAGCGTCGCCGGACAGTTCCCAAGTCTTCAATGACTTGGATCGTAGTCAGGACCATGTTCTCATCGTTTCTGACAGCGCGACCGTCGTCGTGCTTCGGCGCGGTGGAATCGCCATGATCTGCGGGTGTTTCAACCGACGTCAACAACGATGCCGTCGTCAGGGAAGCCAAGGTGATCGTCGATTGAAGGTCGCTGGGGGGGGCAGCGTTGTTTCCAGGGCCAGATCCCCGTACGCTCGGCGGGCGCGCTTGATCGGTCAACAGCAGTCCTTGCCGCCGCCCTTCGCGAGAGGCTCTGAATTCAGTTATGCGCTTGCCCACGATTGGGCTGCTCATGCTTGCTCTCGCCATACAAAAGCATTGCCCTCTCCCCCGTCGCCCCAGGAACACAGATCGCGTTCGCTGCCCCTCAGCGAGCTTCAAGTCGTCGAAGTCATACTTGCCGACATGGCCAATCCGAGCCGACGGCAAGTCGTCACGAAGAGGGATCGCGAAGTGGAAGCCGCGTTGGTCGTTACCCTGATCGCGATACCAAATGTTGACCCAAAACGGGCCGTGACCAAAACACGGGATGCTCGCACTGACGTAGGGTCCGTCGTGTTCGACGTCGAGGATGGGTCCAAAGATACGCCCTCTGGCCAGGATGAGTGACGCTTGCTTAGTAACACGGTACAAGCGATAAACAGCTCGACACCGAGTTGGACCGTGCCGACGCGCGTAGATGAATCACCGTGACGGATGTCCCCGCATCGCGGTGTACGGTCTCAGGTACCCCAAGGAAGATCCCGGACAAGAGGTTCGAAGTTATGCTTCTTGCAGTCCTGCACGATCTTCCACCAGTCGATGCACACCTGCGACACATGGGAGTCCTGGCGAGCCGGAAGCGGTGCAGGTGCGCCCACCGGCGCAGAGACAGACAAGTACGTGTCCAGACGGAAGACGTCGCGCATGTCACCTGCGGCCTCGGGGGGCACACGCGGCTCGGAAACGCACGGTGCGGCAGGAGATGAAGAACTCTTCGCAACTGCAGCGGCCACCGAACCACGAGGCGTAGGTGGCACGTGTGGTACATCGTCGGCTCGGCGATTCGACGGTGGTGTCGGCGTGTAAATGCGCCTTCTCAACCAACCCGCTGCCGGTGTCACCGCCGCCACAACATCACAGACCTCGCGTTGACTCCGTGGTTCAGGAAGCTCGGCCAAGGGAGGGTGGGCCCATGGCATGTTGTGCTCCGGGAAAAGAGGACGGCCCCGGAGCATCCGAATGGCCAGAATGGCCATTGGAGGATCAGTCTGGGACCACATGATGACACCCTGCTCACCAAGCCAGAATGCGCATCCGGCCGCTGACGCCGCGTGCATTTCGATAACCACATCGACCTGCTTTTTTCCTGTGCTCGAACTTGTAGCCAGGGACCGTGGCGCGCGGGTTCCGCGCATCTCCCACGACGGAAAAAAAAACACAAATTGAGGAACGCTTCTTTCCGCGTCTGACTTTCGGCGGCATACCCAAGAAAGATACCGGATTTGCGGATGCCCGCCCATGCATCACGGGTCGTAGCACCACGCAGGCACTTCACATCCGTCCATGGGAGGCGCCTCCATCCCATGTTCCAGGCCCGAATGGCCAGTACCTGATCCCACGCAAAGTCGGAGTCGGGAGCATCTGGGTCAGGAGGGCGGACAAAGACGTGGAATCGGGCCTTCTCGTCGTCAAGGTGCAACTGGAGAAACGGAGGACAACGATGACGTAGTACTCGCGGGCACTCTGCCATGGTTGTCCGAGCTCGAGCGCCTGGAGCACGCGGGAATGGACCGCCGCCTTGCCAGGGCCGCCGCTGTTCCGCCTGAACACATCCGACGCGATAGCGCCCGAAGATCGGGACCGGCTTTCCACGGCCCAACGCTCAACATCAGGATGTCCAAAACTTGGCACGGCGGCCCAGGAGTTGATTCAAACCGTTCGCGCCACTGTCATCATGACGCGGGGCTGCCGAAAGTGATTCACTGAAGTATCTCGGCGCCCCCAGGCCATGGCCAGGGCAGCGCGCGCCAGCGAGAAGATTTGGCCCCAACTGTTTGGTCTCACATTGCAAAGAACAATCCAAGCATAGTCGGGGAAACATCCACTGTTGTGTAGGTAGGGAACATGTTTGATGACGTAGTCATCGCAATACAGGCTGCGCGCATACTCTGCACTTTCCCGGCACAATTTCCATCGACAGCGCCCGCGCAGAGGGGGGGGGGCCAAGGAAAGGTCAGGCATCTTCTAGCGGATGGTGTACTCCCTCGGAGTAACGCCAGTCGTTGTACATCTCCAAAGTGTCCACGGTTTCGCGTTGCGAAGGCGCTCCACAATCGCGCGCACCCGTGACCTTCATCTGCGCGGGCCCCGCTGACCGCGCGGGTTCCACAGAGGGCGGAGCATCTGCGGGTGTTGCCACCGACGCACAAGCATCCGCGGCGGGAACCGACGGCGGACGTGGCGGCGGACCAGGCGGTCCCGTCGGAGCGGTCACAGGAGGCGGCGGCGGCGGCAGGGGTGCGGGCATTGCCACCGACGCAACTGACGCAGGTGGCTGTAATGGTGGCCTCTTGGATGCCGCACTCGCCGCAGCTGCACCCTCCGGCGGCGAAGGGCGCGTAGGCGGGGGCGGCGGCACGGGCACGGAAGCAACGGCAGAAGTACCCGGCGCCACCGAAGGAGGGCCCAGTGGCACGTCCATCTGCGCATCAGCCTGGTCATGAAACCAAGCGGTAAGTTCCTCGATGTAGCCAGCGTTGACATCGCGTGCTCGATCGAGCACCCAATCTCCTCACTCGCCCTGACCGTGGCCTGCAGACTGATCTTATTGATGAACTCCTGGAAAACCAACCACGTGGCGGCATGGCGCACCCGGTAAGTTTTTCTGGCCGTAGTCTCGGGGAAGTCACGTTCGGGGAATGACCACGATGCCCAGACGCTGGGGAAATCATTAATCAGGCCATTGAGACGTGGGGATATGACCGTGCATGAAAAAGTACTTCCACTCCGCCTCCGAATAAATGGCTCTGCCATCCAAGTCCCCCCCATGAGCAGTAGAACTGCCTGGATATATGCAGGCGGCGCATCCCCTGATGTCGACGCGCCCGGGCGTTGGGAAGCCAGAAGAAAGGCCTGGGCCAAAGGGGTCGGATCGCCAGATGATGTTCCAGGCGCGGGAATTGCCCCTGGCGGGGGCGTGGGAAAGGCGTAAGCCAGGAATTTCATTGCCTGGAAAATCCGGTTCATCGACGTAACCAAGTCGCGTTCACCGAGAGCCCTAACCTGTAGCACAAGAAAGCCCTTTTCACGTCAAAACTGCGTGGGTTGCTCCAGGCGCATACGGAGTGCTCCGCGCATCTCAGCGGCCCAGGCGCGGCCCTGACAATCGTTGACGGGCTGGATCAACGGATGATGGAACGGGAAAGGCTGCGTCGGCAGCGAAAAAAAAACGCGCAGATTCCGCAGATTGGCAGCATGCACGAACTGCTGCGTCAACTGCACAAAATTGTGATCCGTCTTGAGCGGGTGCCAGGCGTTGGTGCATGGACGGCCCTGGGTCTCGATCCACTGATCAGCCGGCATACCGCGGACAGTAAACATGGGGGATAATATGGCCCAAGAGTTGGTTGAACTTCTCCGGTAGTCACGATTGATGGGCCTTTCCAGGGTCCATAACCGTAGGGCAGCGGAAGCAACCCAGAAACTCAATACAGCGATAGACATCCACTTTGACATGCTCTGGGATCACCGGGACCACGCCGTCTCTGAACTGCAACCACCAACGCTCACGGTCAGGCTGTACAGGCGCACGAGCCCAATGAGGTTGGAGCTTCATATAGTTGCCATCGGTAGCAGCACCATTGCCACTCCACCACAGGAAAGCGTTCAAACCACGCTGGTAGTGTCGCCGCTTGACACGAGCAAGAAAAGATTCTGCCCAGTACGCCCAAATGACCTCATTGAGCTCGCGGTATTCATCATGCTCATTAGCCATGTAGAACGCCCGAGCCTGGCGGACATGCTGGATGATGGTCTGCTGCTCGGAATTGCATGGCGCACGAGAAGCAAGGATAGAATCAAGTTGCTGTCGCAACTCTTCGCAATACAACTGTCGCGCATCCGTGGGTCTGAGGCACGGGCGCCGCCACCGGCCTCAGGCAACAAAGGTAAATCACAACCGATGGGGGTATCATGCACGAGCCAGCAGCGCTTGTAATCGTGCCCCGACAACGCCCAAAGGAAGATATCGTCACGCATCCAGGTGCTGAAACCCTCCTATGCGGCGCCAGCTTGATACTGGAAATCGCGCATCCAGGGACAAACGAGAGAGACGAACGTAGGGTTGGAGGCACCGGCAATTTGCTGCTGGACGCGGGCGGCGTTCATCTCATCGATGCCCGCGCACGGGGTCCTCGTGGTCTTTTTCCTTCCAGCGGACGTCATGAGACAACTGGAGTCACCATGCAAACTGACCCATTTGAACGCGCGGCCGTCGGGGCCAAGCGCATGGATGACAGCGGGGCCAAAGTCTTCCTTCAGCAGAAGGGTCCAACCATTGTCGCTAATCGTGCACGCGAAGTACCGACCGTCCGCAAACGCAGACCAGCGTGTGGTAGTCGCCTCAGGGTCAAAAAGATTGTCGCGATTGAAACCGCCCGCATTGTTGTCCGTTGGGATGTCACTGGGGCGACACAGATTGGGTCCCCATGGGGTCAAGGTGCGGTCACAAGGGTCCAGCATGTATGTAGCCTCGAGCGTGACATCATCTGCGGGCGTCGCCACCGACGCAGGCCGACTGATGCTGCCGCCAGCCGCCACGGGCAGTAACGCACGAGGATGTCTTGACCTCGTAGCTGTGCCAGACGGTGAACACATGAAAGACACGGCAGCACGTGCGCTGCACTGACCCGCCATATCCGACGCGCGTGGAGCCGCGGGCGGCGTTGACGGCAGCTTGATAGACTCACGGGTCTGTTGTGAGAAGTTGAACGCAGTGAGACCATGGTCGCCAACGAACGGCTGCATGGGGCCATTCGCGTGAAACTTCAGAGCGCCGTCGATGGTCGTGACGTCAGTTTGCCCGGTCAACGCACCGCCAACCCTACCCACGGCATCCGCAAGACCTTCCACATGCTGCCGGCGACGCGCGTACAAACATCCCGGGGAGGACATTCGGGGGCGTCAGTGCCCTCGGCGCGTGGATTGATCCAGAGGAAGTCGGGGCATTGGCGCAAGGTCCGTTCGATGGCCGAGTCCTTGAGGCATAACCCCAGGACCGTGACCCAGACGAACAAGAATGCCATCCTGGGCGTCGCGGTGGCAGGATTTGGAGTCGGAGGCTCCTCTCCAGCCAGCAGGTTCGCCGTCTCCTCCGCCGCCTAAGCGGACGTGGTGACCAGACCTTGCTTGCTGGAACGTAACCAGTACTGCCCGCTCCCGTAAGGGCGCTTCTCCGCGCCCAGGAAAGCGCTCAGCTCTCCCTGTTGGTGGCGGCGACGAGCGAGCTGGGACTCGAACGCTGGCCCAGTGGGAATGTTGTCATCGGCGCAAGCAGGAAACGGACCTCCGATCTGCATTCCGCGCAGCTTGTTCGGAGGAGTCGTGTGGAAAAGACAAGTGTCTGTTGTTCCAACCGCCCTAGCTCTTGCTCGGTATTCTGGTTCCCGTTGGCCTCTACGTTGGCCTCGCTCGTTATGGCTTGTTGCTCGGTCTCCTGGACCTCCGTGTAGTACTGGGTTCTAGCTCTGACTTGCTCCCCGGCCCGTTTGGTCCGAGGTCGCCACTTGGCCTTTTTTCCCATGCACCGGCACGTGGATCACGGAAGATACTGGCAGTTCAACCTGGTTAGGCTACAAACCCGTTTGGGCTTGAGCCAAAGTTGCATCGGAACGGAGAGCAGTGTCAAACACTTTTGTCTAACAGCTCGGTTCCCCTTCACGCTCTACATTATGCGCAAGTGTGCACACGTCTTCTATCCCACTTAGTGGGATAACTGGTTTTTGCCAGATCCTATACACACGCGCCGCGGTGAGCCGCCCGAAGGCGCCACCAGCCCGGCGGAAATCGGTCCGACAAGTCGGCTTGGGCACAGAGACGCAACACTCCCCAGAACACTCGCAACCGAGGCGCGCCGCGGTGAGCGCCGAATGGCGCCACCAGGCCGGCGGCCACGAGGCAGAAGTGGGACGATCACGGCACCCCGGAACCAGCACACGGCAAGGCCACAGCCTGGGGCCCGCACTGCCGCGGTGAGCCGCCAGAAGGCGCCACCAGACCGGCAAGTGCAAGACCTTTGTGCACAGAAGTGCATCCCGAATTCTTGAGACAAGTAATAACTGCCCGAATTTCCGCCCCGAGTCACATACACAGTTTCGACTCCGGGCACACTGAGGCGGACAAATCGTGCCCCCCCCTTGAGGCCTGAGGGCGGCAACAGGGGGGAAAAAACACAACATGTTATCACACCTGCTATACATGCGTACAATCACTCACTCTGACTCTATTCTGATATGTCAGAAACAAGGATGCCGCCACACAGTGTCTCAGCCTGATGTGTCAGAAACAAGGATGCCGCCACACAGTGTCTCTGCCTGATGTGTCAGAAACAACGATGCCGCCACACAGTGTCTCTGCCTGATGTGTCAGAAACAAGGATGCTGCCACACAGTGTCTCTCCCCTGCCGGCACGAGCGGCGGCGTTCGCAATGGGATCTCATCCACACCCCCCTCGCCGAGCGACTGCTGGCACCGCTGCCGCAGAAGTCAAGCCTGTGGCATCATGTGGATCATCTCCAGCGCTGCTCGGAACTTCGGGCCATTCAGGACCTTGGTGAAGAGGTCGGCCTTCATCTGCAAGGTGGGGCAGTGCTCTATGCTCAGCTGGAGGTCCCGGTCGTTCAACATCTCGTGCAGCATGCCGACGCAGACGCGCTGCGTGCGCGGCAGGTGGCGCAGCCGCTTCGAATATCCTTTGGTCACGGCTTGGATCGTCTGCATGTTGTCGACCCTGCACGCTATCCCAATCCTGCGTGGGAGGACCTCGTCCAGGAGCATCTGGATAGGTATGGCCTCGCGCCGCACGACATGGGAGAATGCGACTGTCTCAGTCTCCGCGGTGGATCCTCCAGTAGACGACTGCTGCGAACATCCCCAAGACAATGGGAAGCTACGGCCAGAGGCCGGCGAGAACAGCTCAATCCACCATCCGGTCACGGACTTGCTGGTCATCGGGTCGCCGTTCCAATCGGCGTCAGAGTACGTCAGCAGCAACAGATCGTCCACGTCGGCCGGGGCAAGCGTGCCCTTGAGGACGTGCGTGGAGGTGCAAGCAGCATACGTCATGACACGGATGAGCGCTAGGTCGTGGACAGTGGTCCAGCGCGACACTCCGCTACACAGACGCTGCGTGGCTGCAGCCAGGTCGGGCCGCCCAACACGGCACAAGAAGAGAGACGAGGCAGAGTGCGACGCCGCGACGTCTGCAAACCTCCCTGCCTCCTCGGAGTCCTGCGCCCAGGACTCGGCTGAGATGTACGGCGTGTCCACGGGCCTGGTGATCCTGAGGCCGGCGTCGGTGCAGAAGCGCTCTACCATCGCCCTGGTGTAATCGATCATCGACGTCGTGACTGTGCGAGGCGCATCGGGGAGCTTCGGATCGAAAGGGTCGAGAGCGTAGTACGCACCAATGAACTTGTTCACCGGCGCCGGCTCGTCCTTGAACTCGATGCTCTTGCACAGCGCCTCCCAGTGGGCGTCGGCCTTGCACCCCAGAGCCGCCAGGAGCAGGTCGTCGACGTAGACGGTCAGCATGCCCCCGTCGGCATGGACGAACACGCCCGGCCAAGAGGGCACCGAATGCCATCCGAGTCCGAGCAATACCTGGGTGAGCTTCTTCTCCCACAGGGCTCCTGCCTCCGGGTGCCCGTACAAGGCTAGGAGGAGCAGGCACACGGGCCGAACGTATAGTGGCTTGCTCCTGTCACCCCCCTCGAACCACGAGTCGGGCCACCACTCCCTGGGTATCTCAACCCACGTCTCGATCCTGCCGTCCACGTTGATGCGAGCCTGGAGGTAGGCTTGCAGCGCGTCCCGCACCGTGATGCTGAGGCGCTTCAGGATAGCCACCGCCATGGTGCACCGAATGGCGACGAAAGACGCCGGGCTGTTGCTCACCTCCTCGTACAAGTTCACCGCCGCCGTCCCCGTTTTAGTTCTGATGTTCGATCCCTGGAACACTGCACGAAATTTCATCCTCCTATCCTCCTCATGCTCCGCTTCGGCGTTGGTCTCGCCCAAGATCCCGAAGATGCGGCCCGTCATGACCTCGGCCTTCGAGTTGTCGCGCATGAGGTCCTTGTATTCCCTCACCGTGGACTCATCCCAGGTTTTCCGGGTACGGTGCCCAGAGAGCTCCTTGTCTATGGCAGCCCGTGCCTTGGCCGACTTTGCTTCCTCCGACTTCAGCGGGACCTTCCGGGTGACCAGCACGGACCACTTAGGCGTCTTCCTGCCGACGTCGTTCTGCGCGGTGTCGTCGTGGTCGGCGTGGCCCCCGGCGATGGGCAAGATGGACTGCCAGATCAGACGTGCGAGCTCCTGGGAGCATGGCCCTCGGAGGTCCACACTTTCGTCGCGACAGCCGTCGATCGACTCCAGCGGCATCTCCGGCACCTGGGCGCGCGGCTCGAGCAACTTAAGGAGCCCCGCGCTGTTCGTGAACACACGCAGGAGGTCGTTCGTGCGGCGCTTGATGGGGTCCTCGCTCTGGCCCTCCACGGCAGACTCGCTGAGGCTAGCCATCGAGACGTCACGAGGATCAGATCCAGCGTACTCTAGCAGCTGCCGCACGTCGGTGCGCAACCACACGGAGGACGTCGGCGGCCACCCCCAGTAGATGTAGCCCCCCTGCTTGACGACGTGGCGGCAAAGGCCAACTGCGACCACAACAGGGCGGTCTGGGAGTTCGCCTGGCGTGCGCACCGTGCTGACCCAGACGTGCAGCGGAATGCCAAGCTGGCTGCAAGCCCGGACGATGCCGTGCAGCGCCCTGATGGTCTCCTTCCTGCACAGCTCGTCGCCCTCCGTGACTCTGACGGTCAGGGCGTGCTGCGGCATGAGCTCCGCGATATTCGAATCCTCCTCCGTAGATATATCCACCACAACAACCTTGAACTGCCCGCTCTGTATTTTCGTGCGAGCGGTCCGCAAGATGTCGCCCTGCAGTCCAGATTGGCTCAGACGCGTGGCCACCGCGCCGGCCGTCGCAGCAGCAGGAACATCTTGAACTTGCGCGGCCTCGTTCTCGGGCGTCGCGCTCGGCCGATCCCTGCCCACGTACATGAGCTGGGCCACAGCCGGTACTTCAGGAGCCGGGGGTCCACGAGCGTCCTCGCGCGCAGCGTCCACGGCACTTGCCGGGAGGCTCCCCCTGGTCCGCTTGGCATGTTCATATGCCGCCTTCCGAGCTTCTTGAGCGGCGAAGCCCACGGGATCCTTCTCCTTCCACTCCTGGCGCAACTTCTCCTGGTGAGATTTCTTGAACATGAGCCATGCCTCGGGGAGGACCGTGGGCGGCCTCCGGCTCCAGGGCGGAACCGAAATCGTCCTCGTATGGTGCCCGTGCGGGAAGGTGTCAATCCTCCAGCCCTTGGGCGCACGATTCCCCTCAACCTCCAACTCCGCACGGCCGAACTCGGCAGGCTCGTCCTTAGGCTCGTGTTCGGTGGCGGCCTGCTCGCCGCCGTTCCTCTCGACCACCTCCTCCTCTGGCTCCGGGTCGTCCGCCGCCTGCGAGTCCTCGGGGTCCAGCACGACGGACTCGACGAAGTTGCCGGGTTCCAGCTTCGGGGCGTTCTCCTCCATGGCCCCGTCGTAGGCCTCGTCGCCCGGCTCCTCGCTCACCTCGGACAGCTGCAACGCCCACGACTCGTTGTCGTCAGTCACTGCTGGCGCTGGGAAGCTCGCATCCTTGGATGCTCCGGCGAGCTTGAGGCGCTGGCGGATGGGGAATATGATGCGGTCTGGGAAGTCGACCTCCGCGGAGTACCTGATGCCTGCTCGGGACGGCCGGTCGCTGTTGAGGAGGTGCTCTAGCTTGACGACGCCGTACGTCCGGTTCCACGCGAAGCCTGGCCCGCAGCCGATGCCGACCAGCACATGCGGCACCATCCTGGGGCTCCATTTCGAAGGTTTGGCCCCGGCGCGCCGGGCAGCAGCGACGAATACTAGCGCTCCGAACGGGTACTGCTCGTACTCGGCGGACGTCGTGTAGCGGCGCTCGTACGGAGTGAACCCGTCCGCCCCCCTGCAGTGGCCGTTATACTGCATGCACCAATAACAGATCGCGCACACCCACCACGACGCCGGAAAGGCGGCCATGAGGAGCAAAGCCCGGGCCCCCTCGACCACAGTGCGGTTGAATCGCTCGATGACTCCGTTGCTCTGCGGCGCACGTGGGATGCTCCGATAGTGCGCGAACGGCCGCATCCTGCGGATCCTGCGGCTCGCAGCCGCAAGTTCGGGGGCATTGTCGCTCCACCAGCGGCGGATCTCAGGCACAGCGTTGTCGAAGGTGTGGTGGGCCTCGACGATGGTGTCGGCGTCCCTGGAGCTCGCCGGAAAGACTCCGGCGAACTTCGCACGCTCGTCGAGCATGTTCAAGCTGTACTTCGCCGATCGGGCGGCCTCCGAGCCCGGCTGCATGACGATGTGGTCCAAGTGCACGCACGCGCCGAACGGCCTCTCGTCCGCGTCGGCGCAGCGAACGCACACGCCGCTGACCGGGCGTCGCCGCGAAGGCCACTTGGCGTGCTTGCCTCCCCGGCACCCGGGACAGTACTTCGGCACGGCCGGCTGGTGCAACGTGAGGTGCTCCTTCGTGAGGCGCGACGTGTCGCAGGGCAGCACGATGTCGTCGACGGAGTCCTCAAGCTGGATCCGGTGGAAGATTTTGTCGTCCTGCATCAGGTCGCCGTCGTAGCTCGTGATGCCTCCCTCCAGCACCCGGGCAACGTGCCTAGCAGCGTCGTCTTGCCCAGGTTCCACGGTCTCGTCAACAATGCCGATCTGCGAGATCTCCTCCCCGCCCTCCTGCTCCACGTCCTTCTCGTCCTCCTCCTGATCCACGTCGTCGTCTTGGGGCGGATCCGCCTCCAGAGGCAGGACGTCGTCGATCAGCGCGTCGTCGTCGACCACAGCGACGTTGACCAGCAGCCGCTTGCCTGCAGATGGGTCCCTGCGGGGCTTGGGCTGCGACTCGACGTACGGCACGAAATCGGGGTCGACCTTCACGTCGACGCGCCGGCCATCAGGCCGGAAAACGTCCGGAGCAGGAGCGAAAGGCTTCCAGGTGAACTCGAAGCCCAACTGGGCACAGCGGCGCCCAACTGTCAGCACTCGGACCGTCTCGTCCGCATCCTCCAGCACGGTTGCCTCCACGTCCTCGCCGATCTCGCTGAGGTGCGTGACGACGGCGCGATCGCAGTGGACGTTGCCTCCGCCGGTCTCGACCGCGACCTGGTCGTGGAGATCCTTGTGAGCCCCCTGGAGGCCCTTCCCCGAGGCGTCGAAGCTGGCCGCGGTGTCCAACACCCACTTATCGGAGGTCCCCCACAGGCTCTCCGACGAGCAGAGGTGCAGCTTCTTGCCGCCGCCCTTGCCCTTCTGCTTGGCGTCAGCCTCGCGCTTCGCCTTCAAGACCGCCGCGAGGTCCCGCTTGTCGCCGTCGCCATGCTTGTAGATGCACTTGTCCCCGTGGGAACACTTGCCGTCGGCAAAAAACTTGCACCTGTCGCCGGGCTGCCGCCCGAGGGTGACCGCGGTCCCTGCTGGCCAGGCCGCGGTAGGCGTGTGAACGCTGTCCTTCCAGTGGACGTGCTTGCAATTGTCGCCGAACTTGCAACTCCCGGACCTCCAAAATCCGCAGGCGACCTGTGGGTGCTCAGGTACAAGCTTGGCTGGCTCCCTGGCCGCGGCCTTGGCCTTCCCCTTCGGGGTCGCCTGCCTGACCTGCTTCACCTGCTTCGGCGTCGGGGTCAGGGCGTCGACGGTTTTGTTCTGCGTAGCTCTCGCGCACGCCCTCCTGGCCGAATCATACAAGAACTCCAGCGTCTTCTCCGGGGCGTCGTCGAGGGCGCGGTCGAACTGAGCAAACTCGAAAGCGAGGTCTGGAACCTTCCGGAGCTCAGGCTCGACGATCGCGAGTAGCAGCGCCTCGTCCGGCTCGACTGTCATTAGGGCGAGCCTGGCGTCCAGGGCGTCCAAATACACCTCGAGATCCCCATTGTACTTCAAGGCGTTGAGCGCCGTGAGGTGGACGCGGTGCGCCTTGCCGTGGTCGAGCTCAAAGCGCCGGAGGATCATGTAGAGGACCGCCCTGCCGGACGTGGGCGTGCCGAGGCGCGCGTTCTTCTCCTGGTAGAGCGTCAGCTGGCGGTCTATGGCGCCGGAAGCGCCGGACTTCAGCGCAGAGCAGAGCTCCGTGTCGAAGAGGTCCCATTTCTTGGGGATGTACTCGACGTCCTCGACGCGGCCGGCCTCGAACGCGCTCTTCACGTACTTCATCGTCCTGACCTTTGAGCGATTCGAAACACGGCAACACTCTGTCATCAAAGCGTTGGTCCACTTCCGGAGACCAGCTGCACTCGTGAGGGGGTCGATCTTCATCTCCTTCACCGTCGTGCGGCGGCGCATGAAGGCCTCGTCCTCGTCCTCGCTGTCGCTGCTGGCAATGCAGTGCTGCGCTGGCGGGCTCGCCCCGATGCCTGAACTTGGCACGGTGCCCTGCGACGCTGCTGACGGCATCGCCGGTGCGGCGGCCAGCGGAGCTGTTGCCGCAGGGTCTACGCGACTACGATTCGCCGCGTCCCCGATACGGAATCCCGAAGACGTCAACGGGTTGACGACTCTCTTGGCGAGCGGGGGCAACATGGTGATCGGCGCACGCGGCGGTGGCGCCGGCGTCATCCCGACGTGCTGCGCGGATCTCTGAGCCACAGCCAGCTCCCGCCTGACCTCGGCCACCTTCCGCATCTCACTTTCCGCCAGTGCCTCTGTCCTCGTTGCCCTGGCGGTCGCCTCCGCGCAGCGCTGGAAGGCGTCGCTGATCTCGTTCCCCAACTTCTGAATGTACTCATTGGCCTCCGTGCTGAACACCTCAGAGTACCTGTTGCTCTCCTGAAGCTGCTCGTGGGTGGAGTCGCTCTGCCATCGCCACACCGCCGCCTCCTCGGACTCCTCGTGGACATGCTCTCGCAGCATGTCGATCCGCTCCTCGAAGACAGACTGCTCGTCGAGGAACAGCTTCTCCCGCGCCTCCACAGCGATCTGCTGGCGGGCCGTGGCGACGGCCTGCACGCGGGCGGCCTCAGCCGCGCGGGTGTGGGCGCGCAGCTCCAGCACGTCATTGCGCCCTTCGAGGTGGACGCACTCGTTTCGCAAGCCCTCCTCGGTCAAGCGCACGCGGCGCTCGGCGTTCGCCTCGAGCTCGCGGAACCTCGCGGCGACCTGCCGCTCGACCCCTTCCTCGGTCAAGAGGAACTGCTGCTGTTGTACGCCGAGTTCACCGTGAAGCTCTGCTCGGCAGCGGTCGCGGCATTCTTCCGCAATGCCCTCGACCACCTGCCTCCATCGAACATCCTGGTTCTGGGCCGCCTCGTGCTCTACGATCTCGACGCGCTGGCGGAGCTCCGCGAAGAGCTGCTGGTTCCTTAGCCGTTCGCGCTCTTGCGCCTCGGCCCGGATCGCCTGCATCTCGTGTCTCGCGCTGTGCTCCGCCGCCTGAATTGCCTCGTCCCTCACGCTGCTCTCGACAACCGCCTCGGCTGCGTAACGCTCTCGCAGTCGTCGTGCAACTGTCTCCTCTGCCTCCCAACGACTGCGTCTTGCTTCCACTTCGAACTCCTCCATCCTCTCGTGGATCCTCTCCTCGTCGACGTTCTCGATGATCCTGCTCAGCTCCCGGGCGAAGTCGGCGCTCAAGTCGGCCGCCTCGTCCGCGATCGGGATGTGGGGGGACCGGCTACGGTCCGCTGCTCCCTGCTGCTCCTGA
Source organism: Prorocentrum cordatum (assembly GCA_963575745.1). Taxonomy (NCBI): domain Eukaryota; class Dinophyceae; order Prorocentrales; family Prorocentraceae; genus Prorocentrum; species Prorocentrum cordatum. The sequence goes on from CAUYUJ010008958.1 coordinate 190,879, forward strand.
CGGCCCGGACTCGGCGGACCAGCCACCGGGTCCATCCCCGGCGGGCCTGCCAGTGGAATCAACGTTGGTCGATACGCCATTGTGGTTGAAAGCAAGGCTCTTAACTGTGGAAAAGACAAGTGTCTGTTGTTCCAACCGCCCTAGCTCTTGCTCGGTATTCTGGTTCCCGTTGGCCTCTACGTTGGCCTCGCTCGTTATGGCTTGTTGCTCGGTCTCCTGGACCTCCGTGTAGTACTGGGTTCTAGCTCTGACTTGCTCCCCGGCCCGTTTGGTCCGAGGTCGCCACTTGGCCTTTTTTCCCATGCACCGGCACGTGGATCACGGAAGATACTGGCAGTTCAACCTGGTTAGGCTACAAACCCGTTTGGGCTTGAGCCAAAGTTGCATCGGAACGGAGAGCAGTGTCAAACACTTTTGTCTAACAGCTCGGTTCCCCTTCACGCTCTACATTATGCGCAAGTGTGCACACGTCTTCTATCCCACTTAGTGGGATAACTGGTTTTTGCAAGATCCTATACACACGCGCCGCGGTGAGCCGCCCGAAGGCGCCACCAGCCCGGCGGAAATCGGTCCGACAAGTCGGCTTGGGCACAGAAACGCAACACTCCCCAGAGCACTCGCAACCGAGGCGCGCCGCGGTGAGCGCCGAATGGCGCCACCAGGCCGGCGGCCACGAGGCAGAAGTGGGACGATCACGGCACCCCGGAACCAGCACACGGCAAGGCCACAGCCTGGGGCCCGCACTGCCGCGGTGAGCCGCCAGAAGGCGCCACCAGACCGGCAAGTGCAAGACCTTTGTGCACAGAAGTGCATCCCGAATTATTGAGACAAGTAATAACTGCCCGAATTTCCGCCCCGAGTCACATACACAGTTTCGACTCCGGGCACACTGAGGCGGACAAATCGTGCCCCCCCCTTGAGGCCTGAGGGCGGCAACAGGGGGGAAAAAACACAACATGTTATCACACCTGCTATACATGCGTACAATCACTCACTCTGACTCTATTCTGATATGTCAGAAACAAGGATGCCGCCACACAGTGTCTCAGCCTGATGTGTCAGAAACAAGGATGCCGCCACACAGTGACTCTGCCTGATGTGTCAGAAACAACGATGCCGCCACACAGTGTCTCTGCCTGATGTGTCAGAAACAAGGATGCTGCCACACAGTGTCTCTCCCCTGCCGGCACGAGCGGCGGCGTTCGCAATGGGATCTCATCCACAGAGTCGCCATGCCGGGCCGACCCTCGATCGCAGGGTGGCCTCTGTCGCCAAGAGTTGGGAAAACAGGCGCGCGCGGTCGCCTGGGAACTTGAAAACTGCTGCTGGCGCAGGGCATGCAACGGCAACAAAAACGCGCGCGCGCGAATGACAGCAGAGACGGAGATACTGTCGGCCACAAGGCCCGCCATGGAGGGGGCGGCTTTGGCGATCTCCGGCGTCTTCGCGGCCTTCGCGGAAGCTTGGGGGGATAAGTGACAGCTGGAGTAACTCTTGCTGACATGTTTCCGTTATCCAATCTAAATTGGTCCAATGTGTACGATGTAGATAACGGAGCGCTGGCGTCCGTCCTGCGCGTGCGATCGCGATGACAGTCTCGTTATCCTGTGCCACAATAAGACGGGCCACCGGGGGTGATGTCATAGTGGTTGGAGGACGAAGAGCATGCAGTACGACGTCATCGTACATGATGTCGTTGGACGATGGTTGCCACGGCGGTGTAGCTCGCGTCGATGTCAGAGGACGGGGAGAAGCAGCGCGCGTGGGCAAAGCCCGTCGCAGCGATAGTTTGCGACGCTTCTTCTTGGCCGCCAGCGATGCGTCACCGGTTGCGTCGCGCACCACCGCCTGCCAGAATGACAAGGGGGCAAACCCTCTGCACGTAGAGCCGCGTCGAGCGCCGCGATCTCCGACTCCGCGGAGGAGTGGGAGACCACGGTCTGCTTCTCACATACAAAGTTCAGCGGGAAGAACGCGCGCGGCCCCACCAGCGCAACAAAGACGCCAAGTGGTTGACTTCGACGTGTTGACGCAGTCCGCAAACGAGGCATCAGTTAAGAGCACGATCGATATACGGTCCTAAAACCATCCGTGTAAGCAGCGTAGACGCGTTGACTTCAGGTAGCAGACCAGGCGGTGTAATCGCTTGTAACAAGCGTAGCTCCACTTCGCAATCTCCCGTGTAGGCATACAGACAGGGTGCATCAGATCAAATATGCAGCGTCGGGCAAGACACAAGATCTTCATAAGAAAGCTTGCGACAACTGGTCCGAAGACGCCAGTGTCCTCATAGTCCCTGTCGGTAAACGAAATATCCCCAATGCCAAGGGTGTCGGCATGTGGGAGGGTCCCTGGGAGGGCGTCGTGGGCAATGCCAGCGGCGTCGTTTGTGGGCTTTGCAACCGACGCATAGGATCGAGATGCGAGTTTGCAAACCGACGCATTAAGTCGATGCCTGGTTGCACGAGGCCCGGGCGACGATGACCGCTTCGTCGGAAACCAGGCATCCCAGGCAACTTGGAAACGCATTCCACATGCATCTCGATGCACTGGTCAGCAAAGCCAAACATGTCGTGTCAAATCCCACGTTGGACGCCAAAGTGTTTTGTTTGTGGTCGTGCTCGGGAAGCATGGCTCGGAGACGTCCTGTCGAAGACGCCCTGTGGTACTTGCCAGGTGTCCTGACCACATCCCAGGCAATGGTCGTACTGTGTGGGTGGGTCAAACTCGATACCACTATGCCGAATAAGACCCCATCCCTGTTTGAAGTTGCCTGTGGGTCCGGCCATTTTGAAGTCGTCCGCATATACGGACAGGACGAGATTCAGCTCGTCGCGTTTCCACGCAAACTCCAAACCAGAGATGGGCCGGAACCCCACCGACACAAGGCTAACACAACAGCGACGTTCCGAGAAGACACTGGCCAGCGGGTGGCCGCACAGAGCAAGTCGCAACGGGCATACCGGATTCTTGCATTTCGCCCAGGACAGAGGTTGTCCCCACTTAGGTAAAGTAATCCAAGAATCAACTGGGTCAATACGACCGTCTTCGTAGAGCAAGGCCTGGGTGCATGCGCCCGGGGCATCACTCTGTTCACCGCCGTTGCCAGGTAACAAAGCCGTGGCATCGCAAAGCTTGGAGGTCTCGATATGGGAGGCACTGGAAGCGGCGTCGGCGAACACAGCGGACAGACCGCTCTCGTCCTTCACGTTGTCGCCCTGGACCACAACGCGCCCCTTGCACTCCTCTGTATTTCTGGAGTTCAGGAGGTAGTTCGGCATGTTTGACCGAAGAAAGCTCCAGGATGTTCGCGAAGTGGACCTTCTTGGAGTCCTCGCGGGCGTTGCGCGCAACATCGTCACGCTCCATAGCCGTGTCGAGCATCCACGTTTGCCTCTTTTCCAGGCGCTCGGTATCTTTACGAAGCGCATCCCGTGCTCGAGGTTATGCCGCAACTTATTTCTTGGTAAGGTTGCGTTTGACGAGGTTGCGAGTGACAATGCATCGTCGTTTCCAGTGGGTGGTGTCAAGCTTGCTTCCGCGCTCCTGCTGGTGGTCGGATGAACGCGGCATCATGGGTACCAATTGGACTTGTCCGTCGCGTTCGAGCGTCCAACGCCTGCAAGATTTGCATCCAGCTTTGGACGGTAGTACAGTACTGTGGCGAAGACGCGAAGTCTGTCGGGAATCAAAGCATGCGTGATACTCCTGTCCGTGATCCCCGACACATTCTCGTCTCTGATGACGGCGTTGTCATGTAGGTCGTAAGTAAGACGTCGATCCATCGTGGTCCGGGTCGGTCCGTCGCCGTCGGAAGTCTGAAAATGACGGGTGTTCTTATCGGTGCGTGTCCAGACGCGAAGAGCGGAATCGTGACGGGTCTGCCGCGCACGAAGCACTAGCGAATTCTCTCTCCGCCAGTCGTTCTTCTCTGGACATGTTATTCCAGAACTATGGTGACGCGCGGTCTGGTCGGGAGGTAGCTTGGACACGAGTCTGGCGGACGTGGATATTATCTTACCGTCGGCGGTAATCTCAGGCCGCTTGTAAAAGTGCACGATGCCGGTCCAGGGTCCACTGAGATGGCGGCGGTCGTTGTCGGGGCCATCCCAGACATCGCGGAAGCATTTCTCACCTTCAAAGATTGACGAGGTTTCAAAGCTGCGGATAACGTCAAACTCTGTCTACAGGGACTGGAACCCCAATGAGATCGTCAGCTGGGCGGAATAATAATGGAGTCCAGTGTCCGGATGTGGCGTGGGCTAGCCTCACCGCGCAGTTCCCAACTGTCAGGTTTAGGAGCCAGAGCCGTAGGCTCAAGTGCCTCAGGAGGCTGCGCTCCAGGGCTAGAAACCTCAAGTGGTTCGGACGCGAGAGTTTTCGATAGACTGGGATCATCCCACTCCGCTGGGTACAATAGAACGAGGTCGTCCTGCGCGGGCACGCCCAGGGGTCGGGATGTTTGGAACGAAATTAACTGGTGTTTCTCTGCTGTGGTGTCGGAAGAGACCTCTCGGACTGGAACAACCGGTCTTCCGTCAGAAATCACAATGTTCTTGACACGATGTACGCGGCAATGTTCTCCGTCTGGGTTCTGAGCGTACGTGGCCATGTCGATGGCGAGGTAGTCACCGGATCAGCGCCCACCAGAGTGGAGGTGGTAACCCATGAACAAACCTTATCGCGTGGTCTCGTCAAACTTAGCCGCAGACTCGTCGAAGTCCGGGCTCAGAAATTTCCAAAAGATGCGAATACCAGAAAGAACCATGTGTCCCTTGAAGGATTTTCTGAAGTGAACGTCATGCGAGGTGAAGTCAATGGAGACATCTAAGGTAGGCAGCTCCATGACATGGTCGAGTAGTAAGAATTGCGGCCACAACACCACGCCTGCATAGCGTCCTTCCACCAGTCATGACCCAGGCCCGAATTGTGGAGCACCGCTCGGGTGCCCTGTATAAGAGACTCGACAGCGCGTTCGACCATGCCGTTGGTCTGTGGCCGACGCGGCGCGCTGGTGTCGCGTCGCCATCCCAGTTGTCGGCGCGCTTTCTGTAGCCCCCCCGAATTGCCCGCGCAAGCGCGCTTGACTTTGTTATTCGGGGCGAGGAAGCCCAATAATGATGCCCCAGAGCTTTCGGCGTCTGCATGCTTCGCCAGGCACGCCATTGTAGTGCCCGCGAACTTTTCCAGCACAACCAGGGCGCATTTGTCGCCGCGCTCGTCGGCGGCCTTCACCGAATGGATGCGGTACAAACGCCTCGTACTGAATGTCATCAGCAGTAGGGTCAGTAGGTGGGTTGGATCGGCGCTGGCGTCGGCACGGTGTGTTGTTCGCCAGGATGCGTGCACAGACCTCACAGACAGGGTGTTTAGGACTGTGGGTGATGTAGCGCGACGGGTCGATAGGTGGACGTGGTCTGCCAGGTAGTACAGGTGCTGTGGTAACCGTCGGTGCAGCAGCACTCGACGTCGAATCGATCCGATCCGTAGTCGTTGCAGGTGTATCCACCAGCGCCGTCGTAGCACCGTCGCGGTGTGCACATGCGAATAGGGTCGGGTTGTCACCATTCTGGCGCCGCGCACGTCGGCTGCTTCGCGACGCAGGGGATGCAATACACAAGTCGGGAGGCGGTATATCCTGCAGATTGCTGAAGTCGAGCTCGGGGATCGGGTCGTTGACAGCGACCTGGTACCATTGGCCACGAGGTCCTTGTCATAGATAACCAAGTTGCGGATCCCAGAGCTGTCTGACACCGCCCTCTTGTAGCAATGGCCCCGCAGTAAATACCGATGGGCAGTCCGCCATTGCCAGCGCCGAGCTCGATAGTCCAATGTGCGGTAGTGTAAGCTGGATGTGCTCACTGACGACACGGTCGCCGTTGGCTGTCTCGAGGATGCGCCCCCATCCTTGTCGCACCCGAGTGGTCTCGCGCGGTTGGAGGTCGGACTTGTCTTGCGTGCGATGGGCAGAGCCGCTGTCCAAAATCCATTTCCGTGACAGCGCCGCCGTTGACCGCGGGGCCGCCGGTGCAGGCGTTGCCGCCGACGCGCTGATATGAATCGGAGACAGATCCAGCACCGCGGTCGGTCTGGAGGGCCGCGTGAGCTCGTCATGCAAGCGTCGGTCCTCTGTTTGCGTGGCACGCAGCGCACGTGCACTTGCCTTCAACCACCAGTCTGGTAAAACGTCTGGCACATCGACCTTGTCTCCTCTACAGCATGGGAACGCAATCCATTTGTACATTTCATGTTTCACTGTGTAAGTGGCAGCGCCCACATTGTCGAGGTCGAAGCGGGTCGTCGGCCGGGGCGGGTCGGATAGAAGTAGGAGCCACTCACGGGGCACACGCGCGCGATCACGGCGTCGATCGCACGGACCTGCCGCAGGAGACCTGGCACGATCACGAGTGGATGATGGTCGGCTGTTGTGACGGGATGTAGAACGGCCGCCAGTCCGATCGCTTCCGGCATGGGGGGCGCCCACGGTCGCGCCCCCGATTGGAGCGTCGCGAGGACGAACGGGGTCGCGGCGGGGAGCGGGGCGGCCAGCCGCGACCCCCCGGACCGCGCGCGTAGAAGCGCCCCCCGCGCCCTGGAGACGGCGAGCCTCGTCGCGACCAACGTGCACCCCCCGGACTACGGGCGCGGTGCCGGCCCTTGTAGGGCGAAGGCTTCTGCCCCCCCGCATGTCGCGGGGAGGGTGCCCTGTTGCGGCTGTCTCGGCTGGAGGGCCGAAACGGGCTCCGATCGGGGGTCTTAGCGCCAGGGTCAATTCGCGCATTGCGGCAGCTGTTTCTATGCCTGCACGTCAATTTCGGGCCCGCATGGAAAGTGCATGTCGGGATGCGTGGGCGCGCGCGACGATCTTGGAAGGACCGGGCCCGCGCGCGGCGAAAGCAACGCAAAAAGTTCTGCTTGGGCTCATCCTTCGCCGGTGGGCCAGAGAAGCGGCCAGCGGGAGGTCATCTGTCACGGGCGTCTCTGCCACGGGTAAAAGATCGTCGCGGTGGTCGCGGCGCGGGGCGGCTGCTAGACCCAGCGCGTAGTATTTTGCACCGTTCACCATTCTCGCACCGCCCAGACTTGAACGCTGCGCAAATCACAGAGTCGCGTCGGCTCGATTCGTTCTCGAGGCTGCGCTGGTCGCGCACAAGTCGGCGTAGCTCGAGGATTGCGAAGTCGCGTTTTCGAAGCAATGAGGCCCGTCGTGAGCCGTCTTGTTCTAGTCGTGCATGCCATGCTTCGTCAGGTAGGGTCGTCGTATCTGAGTTCGGAATAACGACTCGAGTATACGCGTGTCGGGTGGTTCGCGGCATTCCAACAATAGATTGCCCCCATCCACGATAAACCGTTGGAAGTCGTAATCTCGCACGCGCATCAGTCATAGACGTTCGAAGTCGTTCATTGAGTCGTCGACTGCAGTGACTTTGTAAGATTGCAGCATCGTCCAATAGAATTGTCTGCCCTTCAGCATACGGCCAGCTTTGTGTTCCTGAGCTGTAAGGTTCTTGATGCGGGGGCGCAGCTCCGAGTTGAGGACCGCGGTCAGTCCAGCTGCAAGTTTGCAATCGATACTCTCGAAGTCACCGCTGTCCTGGAGGCCCTCGCAGGTCGTGGCGGGTTGCTCTGCAATGCGCAGGAATGCGCGGGCTTTGGCATGGCGCCCGGAAGCGCTACAAAAATTGTTGAGAACCACGTGCTGCCACTCTTGTAGTTGTGCATGCATGGCAGTTGTGGGATGCGTGCAGAGGTGTCTGATGCCTTGATTGGACTTGCATAGGTAAGCAAGACGCGCGATAATGTTTGCGATGGAACCGGTTGGCTTGGCGAGGGGGGTCGCACAAGGGAAACGCGACGCGCATGCGTCGAAGCCGCTGCGGAAAGCGGCACCTGGCGAGGTACGTCGCGCAGGGTCTGCGCGAACGTCACAATCGGCACGCGTAGAGACTCGGTCTTGTCGGTGCTCAGGAGGCGGGTTTGGATGGTGGATCTGAGCGTTGCTCACGCGGGCGGCCAGCGTAGATTCGTCGGTCGCGACGTCGCGCTGTATCTGGTGAACACTCGGTTGAAGGCCAAGCATCATCATCGTTAGAGTCGCGGGTTCGCTGGGAGTACCTGTCCAGCCGTTGCTCTTAAGTCCTGGGTTCGTCGGTGGTGTGCTTCGCGCTCTCGTTCCAAACGGGTGAGTGCTTCCTCTGCCCGTGCCTGTTCGGCGTCTCTTGCCTGGGAGATCTGGATGAGTCGTAACTGCGCGTTGTCCGCCGCCATCTGTACCTCGACCATTCGGGCATCGAGGGAGGCGATATCGTAAACCGAAGTCGGGGTGCCCAGCTGATCAGTCTGGGCGCAGCCCTTTCTCCAGGCAACTGCTGCTCGACCGCGGAGACTCGGTTCTCAAGCGTTGGCACGCGCCCCTCTGAAGCGTCAAAACGTTGAGCGAAGGCCATCTCGGCACCACGCAGCTCGCCGTCCAACTCATACGCGAGCGCGGCGCGGCGGGAGTGCAGCGTGGCAGCGGTCATCTCGACCTGGGCACGAAGTGCGTTGATGTCCTCACGTGGCCGCGGATCCGCGGGCCCATGCACCTCCACAAATGGGATATGTCGGGCCATCAGGAGCTCATCGTGCACCGCCCTGATGGCGGCAGCCCCGCTGTCTCTGACACTCACAAGTCGGGCCTCCATCCGGAGGAGGTAGTCGTGAAGCGACTGGATCATGTTGGGGTCGGAACCTCGGTGTGCCTCCATCTGGCCAACTTGAAACTGGACCTGAGTGATGATCGATCGATATTCGGCGACCCGGGCGTCAACCAAAGAAAGAGCGCGTTGAAGCTCTTGTCTGAAGGTGGCCGCCTGCGCGGCCAGACCCGACAACTGCTGGGTCGCGTAAGCTTCCTGGTCTCGCAACTCCGCCATGTCACTGGCGGTTGGAGCCGGATGCGACACGATGTCGCGCTGTTGAGAGCCATGCCAGGAGCCGGCTGGCGTCCGAGTAGGGGAGCGAATGTGATACCGTTTTGGAACCTTGCGCTGAAATGCCCGCCCAGTACGGTTCTCTATGACACACACACACATGTTCAGAGACAGACACGTTAGTGGGTGACGTGACCTTAGCCCAGCGGCGGCTGCGCGCGGAAGCGATGTCTGGAGACACGCTTCGCAGCGCCACCGCTGCGGGCGTTGCCACCGACGCCACTCGTATCAACGGAGGTAGGAGGAGAGAAGAAAGGTGCAGCGAATCCAGCTGCGGCACCGAAGACTGATTGGACAACTGCAAGTGCTCCCACCGGCGCACATGACACGAGAGTAGCAGGCGCCGCGGGAGGCGAACCCAGCCGCGGTCGCGAGGTCCTCGGCGTGCGAGCGCGCGCGGGCGGCGGCGGTAGCGGGGAATCTGGTAGTAGTTCTCCCAGCGCAGCCGCTAGTGAAGCGGTACTGCCTTCTCCTGAAAGGGGGGAAGCGGGTATCACAAATTCTCTTGCCCTCTCCACAGAGCCGTCGCGACCGCGCGCCGTCGAGGACGCCGCACGCATACAGGCACTGCGCCCCGAGGTGCCCGAGGGGCAGCGCCAAGCGGCGGAGTTTACGATGACGCGAATCGCAACAGCGAAGAGCGTGAAAGAAAAAGCTGGTAACCTGTGTGTGTATATAGGGAGACGACCGAGGGGTCGATCCTACACAGAGGTCCGTAGGTAGAGGCAAGGAGGAAGAGGTTAGCTTCTCCTTTTCTTTGGCGTTGCGCGGAGGGCAGCGCACTGTCTGTGTTGATGCCAATGCCTGAGCCGATACAGTCACGGTATGCACTGATAGAATGGGGATATGAGCGGACTTCACACACAGTGGTGGCGGTGGTGATGGTGGTGGTGGTGGTGGCGGTGGTGGTAGTGGTGGCGGTGGAGGTGGCGGTGGAGGTGGCGGTGGTGGTGGTGGTGGTGATGGTGGTGGTGGTGGAGGTGGTGGCGGTTGTGGTGGTGGAGGTGGTGGTGGTGAAGGTTTGCTGGCCCCGTATGTTCTTCGGTTCTCGGCGGCTTTCCAGCCTCGGGGTGCTCTCCGGCAGCTGCCCCTCGCCTAGGGCCGCCTGGACTGCCCGCATCGCCTCGAACAGCTGCCGCAGACCCAATTCGCGACTCAAAAACCAGACGACGAGGATTGCTTGGGGGGACCGTCCCAGGGGGGAAACATCGAGCCTGAATCGGCGATACATCGCCGACAGATCGGCGAGAGGCCCCCGATCGCAAATCCACGCGTTCCTGGAGGGGGTGAGCTATCGGGACCCCACCGGCGATCAGTGGGCGTTCAGGGGACGAGGCATCCCCCCCTAAACCGATCCCCCCTAACTACGCCACGAAAATATGTACACGGACACCCGCCGACGAGTTATCCCTGTGTCGTCAGGAGGAAGTGCGACGCTGCACAAAATCGCCCAACCCTCCCTGCGGCCCAGGAATGATTTACTGGGGGTCTGTGTAAACATGTTTGCGGCGGTGATGATGATAATGACGACGACGATGATGATCATGATGATGAAGACGATGATGCTGACGATGATGCTGCTGATGATGATGATGATTATGGTGGTGGCGGTGGTGTTGATGGATGCTGATGACGTTGATGATGATGATAATGATTGTGAAGATGATAATAATTATGATGATGATGGTGATGATGATGATGATGATAATGATGATGGTGATGATGATGATGGTGATGATGATGGTGATGATGATGATGATCATGATGATGATCATGATGCTGATCATGATGATGATCATGATGATGATCATGATGATCATGATGATCACGATGATCATGATGACGATGTTGATGGTGATGATGACGACGACGGTGCTGATGATGATGGTGTTGATAATGACATTTAGAACGATAATGATACTGATAATGAGAATGAGCATGAGAAGGAGAGATTCAATGGGGGTGTCTATGTGTACATTTTCTGCGACGGACGAACGCTGCCCCTGAGCCTGCGTCAGGAGCTGCAGGCCGTCCGGGAACAGCTCGGGCAGCTCGGCGACCAGGCCGGCCGCGAGCCCGAGGACCCTCGCCGGAGGCGCGGGCAATCTTACCATGCGCTGGAAGTGTGAACTTACAGATGTCTGCTGATTTGGGGGAAGTTCCTTGGAAATCCGGCCACCGAGCGGGTCCGATCGTGGACCCGTTCGGCAGCCGAAGGGGCTCGGGGCGGCCCCCTGAGAAGGTCGGGAGGAGGGGGCATCGGGCTTTGTCTTGTCATTCGCGATAAGGGCCGTGATCGACCCCGTCCCGCGCCCCCTCCCCATCCCCCCCTGGTCACGCCACGATTCGCGCCCGCGCCGTCTCGGAGTCAGCCATTCCTGGGCATTCCCTGACGGCGCCGGCGCGAATCGTGACGTGACCAGCCCCCCCTCCCACCACCCAGTCACCTCCACTGTCGCTGGGGGGCAATCATCGGTCTCATCTTGGAAGAGGAGGGCGGGGGTGCACGGTTTCTCCCGGGGCCGGAGGCGACCCGAGGAGGAGGAGGAGGAGGAGGAGGAGGAGGAGGAGGAGGAAGAGAGGAGGAGGAGGAGGAGGAGGAGGAGGAGGAGGAGGAGGAGGAGGAGGAGGAGGAGGAGGAGGAGGGGAGGAGAGGGAGGAGGAGAGGAGGAGAAGGAGGAGGAGGAGGAGGAGGAGGACGGGTCGCCTAAGCTCCTCGGAGAAACCCTCCAGGGCGGGGGGGGGCCCTCTGAGAGGGCCTCCCCCCGCCCGGTCGGGAAGCAGCGCGCCCAGAGCTCCGACGAATCCATGCTCTCGAGCCTCGGGGCCCCAGACCCCAAAGAGAGTGGGCAGCTCCCGCGGTCGCGACGATTACGCACGCGTGAAAGATGGTCCCCCTTGTCAGAGAAAGCTGGGCTTGGCGACCGAAAACGGGTCTCGCGCGAGACGGCACAGCGACCTCGCGCGGCGGCTTCCGCGGGGGCGCGGCACGCCCCACTGGAGGCGAGGGGCGCTCACGCGCGACCTTACGCGGGCAGCTTACGCGCCGATGTCGGCGCAGCGGACCCCGCTCTCTTCCGTCGCTCGGATGGGGTCGCAGGCTCGCGCCGCATCGCCGGTGCATCGCCGCCGCATCGGCGGCGCATCGGCGGCGCATCGGCGACGAGGGCGATGCATCGGCGACGTCGGCGTGGAGAAAATCTGGCTCCGCATCGAGCCGCATCGCCGACGCGTCGGCGGCGCCGTTCTCTTCCGTCGCTCGCCTGGACTCGGCTCTCCGCTCGATCTCTCGGCCATCTCCCCGAGGCCCACCTTCCGTCCCGAGCTGTCGGGTTTTGACGGCTTCCGGAGGCCGCATGCCGAGGAGCCTCAGGCTCTCGGCACTCTCGAGCGAGGGGCAACGGTAGAGGGGAGACTCTGGACCTGGAGTCCTCAATATTTCACCGATAGATCGGCAATCGGCCCCCGATAGCAGATCCGAACGTTCCTGGGCGGGGTGGGGCTATCAGACCCCTATCGGCGATCAATGTGCGATTGGGGGTCGATGCGTCCCCCTCTCTGCCAATCCCCCCGATCGTTGCCCCTGATCGAGGCATCCTGAAGGAATGGCTTTCGGGGCACAAATCGGGCTTCGGGCGGCCGTTCAGGACGATTCGGGCACCTCCAGGATTGCTCTCGTCGAGGCGCCGCTGCTGAAAAGCATCCCGAGGCGAGGAGGTCTCCAAGAACCAACGAAAAAACCTACCCCAAACCGAGACCCCCGACGCCATGATTTTTTCGTGACGTGACCCCCACAGGTCTCAACCTGCTCCCCGGGACCAGCTTTAAACCCGAGTCGCTGGTTGACGGTCCCCGGGCGAGGGCCCCAAAGCCGAGAATAGCAAACAGCCCTCCGTCATGATGTTGTTCATGACGCGAGGGGGTCTGGGAACAGAGCGCCCCCCGCCACTGTGACCCCGCCCCCTGCGCCACCAGAATATGTCCATACATCCGCTGCAGCGGTGCCGTATCCCAGGGGTTCGAGGAGCGGTGGATAGGGTTATCTGCCCGCCCATGCAGGCGGGCAGAGATTGGGCGACGAGATCTATACATGTCCACCGCCGCCGGCCAAGTCCATCCTGGGCTCAGGAGCGGTTTACATGCTTACATGCTGCCTGGCGTGGCAAAGGGAGCGCATACACCGCTCCTGGGCCCAGATGGGCCTGGCCCGCGGCGGTGGATATGTATGGATATCGTCGCCCGAAGATATCCGTGCCCCGGGGAAAAAACGATACCGCTATTCCAAAGACCTCCCCCAGGGTGCTTGTTGACCAAGATGTCGAGGCGAATCCAGCCGTGGTGACCAGGCCCTCCCGGGGCGCCCGAAAAGGCGAAAACGAGGGGAGGACAGCGGTATTGGTACCTACGCTCCTCCTCTGAGATCCACCTCTCCTCGAGATCTGGGACACAACTCCAGAGCAATGTATATACACGCATCCTGCCGGCAGACCCCTGCCGCGCCGCCGGGCCTCGGCAGCAGCTCTCCGGGGGCAGGCAGCCCCGCGGCCTCGCACCGCCCCGCGGCGAGGCGCAGCGCTCCGAGAGCACCCTGGCAGAGGCCTCCCAGCTGGCGTCCGAGCAACGGAGCGACGGACCGAAACGGGTCTCGCGCGAGACGGCACAGCGACCTCGCGCGGCGGCTTACGCGGGGGCGCGGCACGCCCCACTGGAGGCGGGGGGCGCTCACGCGCGACCTTACGCGGGCAGCTTACGCGCCGATGTCGGCGCAGACGACCCCGCTCTCTTCCGTCGCTCGGATGGGGTCGCAGGCTCGCGCCGCATCGCCGGTGCATCGCCGCCGCATCGGCGGCGCATCGGCGGCGCATCGGCGACGAGGGCGATGCATCGGCGACGTCGGCGTGGAGAAAATCTGGCTCCGCATCGAGCCGCATCGCCGACGCGTCGGCGATGCATCGTCGACGCAACGGCGACGCAACGGCGACGCATCGGCAACGCGTCGGCGACGCCGGCGTGGAGAAAATCGGGCAGCACATGGCGTATCCAAAAAATCCTGAGCCAAAAAACCTTGCCATCTTTTGGGAGGCTAATTCATACTTCCTCAAACTTCCGCCAGTCTTCCGCCAGCTTCCGCTGGTGGAGGCGACCTTGCTTTGCTTCCGCCGCCTTCCGCCGCCCTTTGCCGATGAAGAAGTGACAACTCCTTCGATCCTCGAAGACCAGGTCATCTCGAATGCCTCACGTCGAGCCGCATCGCCGATGCATCGGCGGTGCATCGGCGAAGCATCGGCGACGTGGGCGACGCATCGGCGACGCCGGCGTGGAGAAAATCTGGCTCCACATCGAGCCACATCGCCAATGCATCGGCGATACATCGGCGACGCATCGGCGATACATCGGCGACGCATCGGCGACGCCGGCTTGGAAAAAATAGAGCTGCACATGCTGGGTTCAACAAAACTCTGAGCCAATCAAATCTTGCCACCCTTTGGGAGGTCGATTCTTACTTCTGCTGGCTTCCGACGGCGGAGGCGGCCTCGCTTTGCTTCCGCCACCTTCCACAACCCTTCCGCCACCTTCTGCCGAGGACGAGGTGAGAACTCCTTCTATCCTCGAAGACCAAATCCTTTCTCGAATGCCTCACATCGAGGCGCATCGCCGATGCATCGGCGATGCAGCGCGATCCTCCGACAACAGCTGCTCGGGCCCTAGCTCGGAGGCTAGAATACCTATCGTTCGGAACAAGTGGGTAGAAACATCAAGTATGAAGCAGGAAGGCGTTGAAAGTAGATTGAAGATTGGGCGTCCGCCCGATGCTCTCCACGCCGGCGACGGTGATGCAGCGCCCACGTGGTCACTGCTTCGGCGATGCATCGGCGGTGCGGCGCGAGCCTCCCACCCCAGCCACTCGGGACCCCAGCTGGGAGACCTGGAAACCTGGGCCTCGGCGGCCCCAGCCGCGCGGACCTCGCTCAGCGCCTCAAGCACCGCCTCCACAGCCTTCTGGGACTGGCCATCACCGAATCGATACATCGGGACGAACCGAAGTGGATCGATCGGCCAATATCCAAAGGTGAGACCTACAAGCCTCGTCAAAAATAGGTTGGCACGCCTTTCACAATCGTGGCGCTCGATGGTTCGGACACTTGCCACTTCTCCAGCGCTGTGAAGATGTTGCCGGACTTCCGACAACCTTGCGTCCGGGCCAAATATCTCATGCCAGCGCCGAAGTAGACTGACACCAAAGACAATAAGCGCCAGCGTATGTTGGACGAGGCTTGCAGCGAAAGCGACATGGAAGGGGCACGGTGCCCAGAAAGGGCTGCGAGCGACCGCCCCCTCGAGCATCAGCGCACGGGACTACGGTCACCGCGCTTCCCAACCACGGCGGCGAGCCGCGCCCACGAGCAGGCTCCACGACCCTACGTCTAAGGAGCGGCCCGAAGTACGGAGCCCCTCCGGAGCCCAACGTGGTCTGTATTTCAGCGTTTTCACTGTAGCCATCTGGGAGGAGGCCCTCGGACCCGCGGCGAGCCCGCTCCATGGGGCCCGATATCCAACAACCCAGACACCCAGCGCGCAACCGCCCGGGCACCAGGGGATCGATCGGATCGCCCGGAAGAGTCGAAGTCGAATCGGATCCCTCTCCACCTCCTCCCCCTCCCCGTCCCCCTCCCCCTCCTCCTCCTCGTCCTCCTCCTCCTCCCTCCTCCCCATCCTTCCCCCCCTCGGGAAAAATACTTTTCCTGGGAAGAGCTCTTTCCTGGCGCCCACAAGCAGAGATCGAATCGGATCGGGCAAGGTGAGATCGACATCGAGCTGGTTCGATTGAATCGGCCGTCGTTGAATCGAGAAGGAGCGGACGAAAAACGCTGCAAGATAATTTGCTCCGCCGGCGGGGACGCCTGTTCCAGGGCAGGCGTCCCCGACGGCGGGAAAAAAACACGTTGCACAGCTCGTCGTCCGCTGAGAAAAATCGGGTCGAAGCGAAGCGCGCATCGGATCGGGCCGCATCGGATCGCCCAAAGAAACCGAGATCGGATCGGATCGGGCTGGGTCAGCTCGACATCGAACTGGATCGCTCGGATCCCAGTTCGAATGTCCGAACTGGCGGCTGGGGGGGGGCTGAACCAGTGTGCAAAAGAAGTGCGAGTAATCAAAACATGATAAACCAAAATCCCTCACCACTCTTTCGTAATCCCAAAAGTCGGCGGTGGACAAACCTCCCTTGAGTGAACCTCCCCTTAGTGGAAACGGCCTGGGACAGAAACTGACGGACATGGACCCGCAAAAATGACGGCCGCGACGCCCTCTCGCGAACCGAAAACGGCCAATTCGCTAATCGACGTGTCAGGGTAGGAGGTCTGTCCACCCCCGAATATGGTGGTTAGCGGGACGGGGGTCCTGCGTGGGCCGACTGCCTGACCGGCCAACCAAACCATGCAGGTTGCGAAGTGCTGGTTGGCCCTGTCTGGGTGGCTTCTGGGAGTGGAGATAGACTATCGGAGGTCCGCGCGGATTTCGTGGATCGGCGCCTGAAGCGCCGCCAAGGGGGCCCAGCGCCGATCCGAAAAATCCGCGCAAAGCTCCGAAAGCCATGCTTATGCCAGCGCTTACCTTTCGATTCCCACTGCGAAAGCAAGCAGCAAGGAACCACCATCGCACTGACCACCAAATGACCGTTTGTTTTCTTTCCCGGGTAGCGGTCGGTACCCGGGATTGGGGGGATTATTATTTTCTTCGCCGCGGGGCTTCGCGCGTGCGCACTCCTTGACACCCTGCCTGGCAGCAGCAGCAGCTCACGAGACCGAAAGGGATCAATAGCTACGCCACTGCAGCGAAAGGACGGAGCCTAAAAAGGCAGATCAGCATCCCATCCAAGGACTGCAGGAAGATGGGAGGCGGAGGCGGAAGAGAAAAGCCCGCCTCGAAGCACTCCTCCGGGTGCTGCCCAGATTGGGGGAGGATTCACGTGGGAGGGTAGTGGTAATGGCGGCCGTGGCGTTCAGCCGCCAGGGTGCGTCCGCGCCACCGGCGCATCAGCCGCCTGTGCGAACCACAGACATGTAGGGAAGGGCCCAGGCCACACACCCCAGTACGATCGTTGGCGTTACCCCGGGGGGGGGGGCGTCTAGCCTTTGCGCGAGCGCGCGGGCACGCCGTCGTTGTCGCCGACGCCGCCGCCGTCGTCGTCGTCATCGCCGTCGTCGCCGCCTCCGCCGTCGTCGTCGTCGTCGTCATCAACCGTGTTCATCACCCCCTAGAAAAAAACAACAAAAAACAAAAAAAAATCCAAGCGAAAGACCCATCCATATGCAGTTGTGGGTACCGCAATTGTGAATATAGTTTTCGGTGAAGCTCCCTATGGGGCCACGAAGCGCTGCACTGGATGGGGGGACGCATGCGGGCGGTAGCACTGGGGTCGTCGGCGTAGATCCCTATGGGGCCACGCAACGCTGTACTACCCATGTGGCCACGAAATGCTATACTGGGTTGGTGGAAATGCCAAATTTGGTTTTCGGGACGCATGCGTACGGTCCCACTGGGGGCTTCGGTGGAGCTCTCTATGGGACCACGAAGCGCTGCAGGGCAAGTGAAAATGCCAACTTGGGTGTGCGGGACGCATGCGGGCGGTCCACTGGGGGCTTCGGTGGAAATCCTTATGGGGCCACGAAACGCTGTACTAGGTGGGTGAAAATGCAAAATTGGGTGTGCGGGAGGCATGCGGGCGGTCCCACTGGGGGCTTCAGTGGGGCCCCCATATGGGGCCACGAAACGCTGTACTGGGTGGGTGAAAATGCCAGAATGGGTTTTCAGGACGCATGCGGACGGTGGCACTGGGGCTTTCGGTGGAGCTCCCTATGGGGCCACGAAACGCTGTACTGTGTGGGTGAAACGCAGGGAAGAGGGAGGAGGGGGCCACGAAACGCTGTATTGGGTATGCGGGACGCATGCGGGCGGTCCCACTGGGACCTTCGGTGGGGCTCCCTATGGGGCCACGAAGCGCTGTACTGGGTAGGTGAAACACAGGGAGGAGGGAGGAGGGGGAGGAGGGGAGGAGGAGGAGAGGAGGGGAGGGGAGGAGAGGGGAGGGAGGGGAGGGAGGGGAGGGAGGGGAGGGGAGGGGAGGAGAGGAGGAGAGAGAGGAGAGGAGAGGAGAGGAGAGGAGAGGAGAGGAGAGGAGAGGAGAGGAGAAGAGAGGAGAGAGGAACGCGGGGACCGTCTCTTCAAAACGAGGACCCAACACCACAGGATGGTTGAGAAAAAACGCTCACCAAGCCGCTCTTTCCAGGAAGCTGGCCCTGCCTTCTGCGGCGCGGCCGCGGCCCCCCCTGCGCCACTCGGCTCCGCGGCCCCGGCGGCCTCCCGGCTCCGCGCGGACAGCCGCTCCAGGGCGCGCCTGATGTTTCTCCACCGCGCTGGG
Source organism: Prorocentrum cordatum (assembly GCA_963575745.1). Taxonomy (NCBI): domain Eukaryota; class Dinophyceae; order Prorocentrales; family Prorocentraceae; genus Prorocentrum; species Prorocentrum cordatum. Next base: position 209,272 of record CAUYUJ010008958.1, read on the forward strand.
TCCTCGCCGTGGAAGAAGCGCACCATGGGCGGAGGAGAGGAGGAAAACGGCACGAGCATGAAGCCTCCAGAGGTCCGCGCGGACCCCGGGGCCATCACGGATCGAGCCAGCTCGAAAAATGCAGCGGAGAGGTAAGGTCTGAGGCTGCAGTCGCGATGTTCCGCCGTGTGACAACTTATTCACAACGTCGGGTCTCAGGGAATCCCTTGCATCCGCGCAGGGCCCCCCCCCCTCCTCGCTTGCGCACAGGGCGCGCCAGGGGCGGCGCTTGAGGCGCCAGCAGGGCGCTCGGCGCAGATCCAAAAAGAAACCTTCGCGGGCCCTCGAGAGCTCATGCTCGTGCCGTTTTTGCTCTCCTTCGGATGGTGGCGTCCATGGCCCCTCGGCGGGCCCAAATTGCAGGAAACTACCCCCGCTGCGCCTTGAGGGGCAAACGCCGGGGGGGACTGGCCCATCGGGTAAACATCGCCTGAAATCGGCGATACACTGACATCGGCGATAGGATCCCGATAGCGAATCCGCACGTGCCTGGATCGGGCCCGTACCGGCGATGAGTGGGCGATTGGAGTCGATGCATTCCCCCTGAGCCTATCCCCCCCCAAGGTGCCCCTGACCAGGGGCCGCCACGGGAGGAGCGCGCGGCAGCGGCCTTGCGAGGAGCGCTGGCGCTCTTGGGCCACCGCGTTGCGACGACCTTCTCCTCCACACTGCCACAAGACCTTCGGATCGCGGGCGCCCCACAAAGGTCGGCCATGTCCTGCGTGCACGGCAGAGATCGACCGTGCCTGGCGTACACGACCCTGCGATCCGTGTTGTTCCCCACATGCTTCGTGGGGTTTGGGTTTTCTTCCCTGCCGCGCCGCACCCGCGTCTCCTCACACCTCCCCTCCTCATTCTTTTTTCCTTCCCTCACTCACACACACACACACTTCACTCTTCCCCCCCTCGTCACAACACTGCTCAGCTCAGCTCAACTCAGCTCAGCACAGCACAGCACAGCTCAGCTCAGCTCAGCATAGCACAGCTCGGCTCAGCTCAGCACAGCTCAGCACAGCCCAGCACGGCTCAGCTCAGCACAGCACAGCACAGCTCGTGGCACTTTCTCGACACCACAGGGGGGGCGCACGGGTTGGTCTCTCAACTCGGTCGCTATCCACGACACTGGCGCAAAGCCTAGCAGGCATGGCACTCTCTCGACACAAAAGGGGGTGGGCAGGGGGTGGTCTCTCAGCTCGGCCGCTATCCACGACACTGGCGCAAAGCCTAGCAGGCGTGGCACTTTCTCGACACCATAGGGGGTGCGCAGGCGGTGGTCTCTCAGCTCGGCCGCTATCCACGACACTGGCGCAAAGCCTAGCAGGCGTGGCACTTTCTCGACACCATAGGGGGTGCGCAGGGGGTGGTCTCTCAGCTCGGCCGCTATCCACGACACTGGCGCAAAGCCTAGCAGGCGTGGCACTTTCTCGACACCACAGGGGGTGCGCAGGGGGTGGTCTCTCAGCTCGGCCGCTATCCACGACACTGGCGCAAAGCCTAGCAGGCGTGGCACTTTCTCGACACCACAGGGGGTGCGCAGGGGGTGGTCTCTCAGCTCGGCCGCTATCCACGACACTGGCGCAAAGCCTAGCAGGCGTGGCACTTTCTCGACACCACAGGGGGTGCGCAGGGGGTGGTCTCTCAGCTCGGCCGCCATCCACGACACTGGCGCAAAGCCTAGCAGGCGTGGCACGTTCTCGACACCATATGGGGTGCGCAGGGGGTGGTCTCTCAGATCGGCCACTATCCACGACAGGGTCGCAAAGCCTAGCAGGCGTGACATTTTCTTGACACCATAGGGGGAGCGCAAGGGGTGGTCTCTCAGCTCGGCCGCTATCCACGACACTGGCGCAAAGCCTAGCAGGCGTGGCACTTTCTCGACACCACAGGGGGTGCGCAGTGGGTGGTCTCTCAGCTCGGCCGCTATCCACGACACTGTCGCAAAGCTTGGCAGGCGTGGCACTTTCTCGACACCATAGGGGGTGCGCAGGGAGTGGCCTCTCAGCTCGGCCGCTATCCACGACACTGTCGCGAAGCCTAGCAGGCGTCGCAGTTTCTCGACACCATAAGGGGTGCGCAGGGGGTGTTCTCTCAGTTCGGCCGCTATCTACGACACTGTCGCGAATCCGAGCAGGCGTGGCACTCTCTCCACACCATAAGGGGTGCGCAGGGGGTGGTCTCTCAGCTCGGCCGCTATCCACGACACTGTCGCAAAGCCTAGCAGGCGTGGCACTTTCTCGACACCATAGGGGGTGCGCAGGGGGTGGTCTCTCAGCTCGGCCGCTATCTACGACACTGTCGCAAAGCCTAGCAGGCGTGGCATTTTCTCGACACCATAAGGGGTGCGCAGGGGGTGGTCTCGCAGCTCGGCCGCTATCTACGACACTGTCGCAAAGCCTAGCAGGCGTGGCATTTTCTCGACACCATAAGGGGTGCGCAGGGGGTGGTCTCGCAGCTCGGCCGCTATCCACGGTATTGTCGCAAAGCCTAGCACGCGTGGCACTTTCTCGACACCATAGGGGGTGCGCAAAGGGGGGTCTCTCAGCTCGGCCGCTATCCACGACACTGTCGCAAAGCCTAGCAGGCCTGGCACTTTCTCGACCCCCTAAAGGGTGCACAGGGGGTGGTCCCTGAGCGCGGTCGCTATCCGAGCCGGTCGTCCAGGGCATAACAGGAGTGACACTTTTTTCCTGACACCATAGGGGGTGCGCAGGAAGTGGTCCCTCAGCGCGGTCGCTATCCGAGCCGGTCGTCCAATGCAAAGCAGGAGTGGTACTCCCTCGACACCATAGGGGGTGCGCAGGGGGTGGTCCGTGAACGCGGCCGCTATCCGAGCCAGTCGTGGCCGCCATCCGAGCCGGTCGTCCAGGGCATAGCAGGAGTGGCACTTCCTCGACACCATAGGATGTGCGCAGGAGGCGGTCCGTGAGCGCGGCCGTTACCCGAGCCTGTCGTCCAGGAATTGCGCAGAGGGCAGTTTTGGCTCAAGCAAGAGTCCCTTCCTCTGGTGGTCAAAGGTGATTATAGACACGGTGACTGCCTTCCATGGCGCCCAAATGTGCCATGTCCGCGCTGCCGCCTCCGCGCGAGCAGCTCAGGAACTCAATGCTAGAGATGGGTGCCGAGGTGAGTTTAGATGGTTTGCGTAAGTATGTTGAACAGCATAGGAACGACTGGGTGTAGAACGCAGGATTACGCATGGATGGTAATGAAAAGCCAACACAGAAGCTTTAAATTAAGTATGTGGGGCTCCTCGGTAGCGTAATTTGTTGTTTTCACTGCGGGCTTTCGCCCAATTTCGGACCCTCGGACCCTCTCGGATCGATCAGGCTCGAAAAATGCGGCAGAAAGACGGGGTCTGGGGCTCTGGTCGTAACTTGTTCGTGATGTCACAATTTTGCTCGTAGTGTCGAATCTCAGGGGACGACAGGCTATCTCGATCTCGTGTGACTGACTGAAGAGCTCTGGGCTGGGGACCGTCTGTAAGGGCCGTGGGGCCACCCTGAAAGTATAAGGTGTATACCAAAGGCCAGAAGATGTGTACGATGTCCCCCTCTCGGAGGCCCTGCGGGCCGTCTTCGGGGCATGTTGGGGGTGTGCATATGTGTGAGAGAGCGTGATCCCCCGCCGCTTTACTGTGGAAAATTGCCAACCTTTTCCTCCGGAACCCGGGGGTCGCCTCCCACCCCCCCTCCGAAAATCCCCCCCCCTGCTGGAACCCCTCCCCCCCCCCCCCTCTCCCCCGGCAAACCCCCCCCCCCCCCTCCCCTAACCCCTCCCCCCCCCCCCTCCCCCTCGAAAACCGGGGGGGGTCACTACTACCGGTTCGAACCCCTCCCCCCCCCCACCCCTCCGGATCCGGAAAACCGGGGGGGGGTCACTACCGGTTCGAACCCCCCCCCCCCCCCCCCTCGAAAACCGGAGGGGGATCACTACCGGTTCGAACCCCTCCCCACCCCCCCACTCACCGCCAGCAAACGACTCCCGGTCCCTACCACCGTCCGCATCACCACCGTGTTGTTCCCAGCCTCCACTGTTGTTCCCACTGTCCTTGTCCCCCACTGTGTCCCCTGTGTCCCCACTCCCCACTGTGTCGCACTGTCCCCACTGTCCCCACACCTGTTCCCACCACGGTTCCACTCTCCCCACTGTCTCCACGGCCCCAACCACTGCCCGACTATCCCCACTGTCCCCACTGTCCCACTGACTCCGCCGCTGTCCCACTGAGCTGTCCCACTGTTCCCACCACTGTCCCCACTGTCCCCACCACTGTCCCCACTGTACCTCTGTCCCATTGTCCCACCGCCGTCCTCGCCACCGCCTTCACCACTGTCCCCACCACCATTGTACCCTCCACTGTCCCACTGTTTCCACCTCATTCCCACTGTGCCCACACCACTGTCCCCACCACCACCGTCCCCACCACTGTCCACTGTCCCCCCTGTTCCCACCATTGTCCCCACCACTGTCCCCACCACTACCGGCCCTCTACTGTCCCACTGTCCCACTGTCCCCACCACTGTCCCGCTGTCCCCTCACCACTGTCCCACCAACACCGTCCCCACCTCTGTCCGCACCCCCACTCGGTTTTCGAGGGGGGGGGGGGGGGTTCGAACCGGTAGTGACCCCCCCCCCTTTTCATGATGAGCTGGGGGGGGGGGAAGGGGTTCGAACCGGTAGTGACCCCCCCGGTTTTCCGGAGGGGGGGGGGGGGGGAGGGGTTCGAACCGGCAGTGACCCCCCCCGGTTTTCTGCCAGCAGCGGTAGAACACGCTCTTTCATATGTGTAGATCTCGTCGCCCAATCACGGAGCAGCGATTCCCGCAGACGCCTCGCGCCAAGCTGGCAACTACGACGGGACAAAGAGGCCTCTCAGCGGGGCTCCGACATCATGGAGCGTGCAGCTGCCACCCTGTCCAGCATGGCCAACCTCCGCGGGCGGCTGGAGAAGCGGCAGCGCGGAGAGCTCCTGCGCCAAAGGCCGGAGCGTGTGCTGCTGCCACTGCTGACCTGGACTTTGCGGTCCGGGGCCGGTTCGGAGCGACGGCGGCCGGAGAGACCGCAGCGTAGAAAGCTCTTACGCTTATGTAGGCTGGAGCGTGCTTGCTGCCATTGCCGAGGTGGGCTCTGCGGTCTGGGGCTGGTTCGGAGCGGCGGCGTCAAGACCGTGTCTGGTGCGGGCGGATGCGGTCGAGGAGAAGGAGAATGCGAGCGCAGACGGGATCACAGGGCGGGTTGACGACAGCCAGGAAGGACACGTTGGAAACGCTATTACTTCGCAGTGGGGAGTCGTAGCATTCGGAACCACCTGCAGCATTCTTGCTGGTCCTCATCTGATGGTGGCAAACGTTCGACGTCTTCATCATATCTTACATGGAATGCCCCTGCTAGTGCATGACAAGTACAAAGCCAGGATTCGTTCAACCTGGCCCAGGCGAAATCGCAAACTCCAGGAGGCCCTCTTCCGTCCCAATCTGGTGAAATGTGTCGCGCTGAATCTGAATGATACGCGACAACACTTGTCTATCAAGCACGTCCTGCCCCAATCGCAGATACAACAACATAAACAGAAAACAGTCCCGCCGACACCGTCAGAGCACGCATGCGAGAGGCCTGGCCAGCCGAAGTCCTAGCAGAATCCGCGAATCCCATACCAATGTTCCAGACTCTAAAGTCAACCCGCATAGCAATGATGAGCAACTTTCCCAAGCATCCTTCCCCTGCAGCGCATCCTTGGCAGCTGTCGCCGGTCGCGCCCCGCCCGCAAAGTGTCGACATGGCCTTTCAAAACCATCGCATACTGATCGTGCGCCCTTCTTATACGGCTTGACTGTAGACACTTCCAAACAAAATCATCTCGTACAAGGGAACCCTCTTGCCTGTACCCCTTCCTGGCTGGGGGGTAACGCGGGAGGCCCCCCCTGTCCCACCTGGTTGTTAACCCCTCCTTCCCCCTCCTCCTCCTCCTCGTCCTCCTCCTCCTCCTCCTGCCGTCGTCGTCGCCATCCTCCCCACGCTCATTGTTGTTCCTCACCCACGAGGGCCCCAAGAGGACCCCCACCAGGAGGGCCCCAAGCCGCAAAAAACACCGATGTACCTAGAAGATGTTTGAATGGTGTGAGCGTTTCGTCTTGTCGCTCTTCCACCACTCCTGGCGGCCAAAGCAGCCCACAGGTTCGCCCCAAGACGGTCAAGGGAGCCCCAGGCAGGGCGACAAGACAGCCCAAGAGGGCCCCAAGACGGCCCACGGGGGTCCCTAGAGTTAGGTCGGGCATGTCCTCCTACAGGCTGAGTTTGGACGAAAAATAGAATTATCCCAGTGCGACCCTGCCTAGGAGTTGGAACCCCTAGGAAAGCAGCATTAGTAGTAACAGTAACGCTAAGCTAAAGCTAAGCTAAAGCTAAGCTGAAGCTAAGCTAAAGCTAAGCCACAGTTAAGCTAAAGTTAAGCTAAAGCTAAGCTAAAGCTGAGCTACAGCTAAGCTCAAGCTAAGCTAAAGCTAAGTTAAAGCTAAGCTAAAGCTAAGCTAAACGCTAAGCGAAACGCTAAGCTAAAGCTAAGCTACAGCTAAGCTAAAGCTGAGCTAAAGCTAAGCTAAAGCTAAAGCTAAAGCTGAAGCTCCCAGGGGACTGGGGGGAACCGCTCCCAGGGGACTGGGGGAACCGCCGGGGGCGCTTTGCACTGCCCGGCCCCTTTAAGCTAAGAGAGTAAGAACCCTTCTAGGCAGAGCCTAGGTAGGGAACATTGCCCAAAAATGTTCTGAAATAATCCCACAAAAAATATCAACAAATCGTCTCCTTACTATGTTTGGACTATTTTGGAATATTTCCCCTGTAGAGGGACAGGCCCGACTTAACCCTAGAGTGGCCCAAGAAAGGGGGCACACGAAGTGACATGTTGGCACCCCTACCCCAACAGGACCCTCGAGACCGCCAGCACCCCAAAAGGCCCCAAGATGCCCCCAAGAGGCCCCCAAGAGGCCGAAAAAGAGATCCCCGGGAGGCCCCAGAAGGCCGCCAAGAGGCCCCCAAGAGCCCTTCAGAAAGCCTCCGAGAGACAGCCCAAGAGACCCTGACGAGTTCAAGGAGGCCTCTTGCACACGGGCACGGTGGCGAGATGGGCCGAAGGTCACTAGATCCGCCGCCCCCTGTGGTCTTGCCACAGGGGTGCACGGCGTGCTGGATGTTTCAGGTTTTGGTTTTGGTTCTTTTTCTAAAAGAACTCCCCAGTGGGCTTCGGCCCGTCCCGCCGGCCACCCGCAAGTTTCCGAAAATCCATCTGTCAATGCCTTTGTTGCCCCAACTTGGCCCAAGATGGCCTCCAAGACGGCCAAGATGGCCCAAGATGGCCTCCAAGATGCTTCCAAGACGGCCAAGATGGCCTCCAAGACGGGTAAGATGGCTCCAAGATGCACCCAAGACGGCCCAAGATGGCCTCAAGATGGTCTAAGACGGCCCAAAAGGCCCGCAAAAGGCCTCCAAGACGGCCCAAGAGCCCTCCAAGACGCCCTCCAGGAAGGCCCGAATAGGTTAAAATCATTGATTTTCCTTAGGTTTTTCAAGGATTTTGGCATGTTCTTCTTTTCAGCTCTCCGACGGCCCAAGACGGCCCAAGAGGTCCCCAACATCGCCCCAACAGCACCCAAGAGGCCTCCAAGATGGCCCCATGACGGCCCAAGAGGCCCCCAAGAAGGCCCCAAGAGGGCCTCAAGACGGCCCAAGAGGCCTCCAAGACGCCCAAGATGGCCTCCAAGACGGCCAAGATGGCCCAAGATGGCCTCCAAGATGCCTCCAAGACGGCCAAGATGGCCTCCAAGACGGGTAAGATGGCTCCAAGATGCACCCAAGACGGTCCAAGATGGCCTCAAGATGGTCTAAGACGGCCCAAAAGGCCGGCAAAAGGCCTCCAAGACGGCCCAAGAGCCCTCCAAGACGCCCTCCAGGAAGGCCCGAATAGGTTAAAATCATTGATTTTCCTTAGGTTTTTCAAGGATTTTGGCATGTTCTTCTTTTCAGCTCTCCGACGGCCCAAGACGGCCCATGAGGTCCCCAACATCGCCCCAACAGCACCCAAGAGGCCTCCAAGATGGCCCCATGACGGCCCAAGAGGCCCCCAAGAAGGCCCCAAGAGGGCCTCAAGACGGCCCAAGAGGCCTCCAAGACGCCCAAGATGGCCTCCAAGACGGCCAAGATGGCCCAAGATGGCCTCCAAGATGCCTCCAAGACGGCCAAGATGGCCTCCAAGACGGGTAAGATGGCTCCAAGATGCTGGCCTCAAGATGGGCTAAGACGGCCCCAAAGGAGGCAAAAGGCCTCCAAGACGGCCCAAGAGCCCTCCAAGACGCCCTCCAGGAAGGCCGCAAGGCATCCAAAGAGGCCCCCAAGATGCTTCCAAGACCGCACATGTGGCCCAATATAAACCCAGAGTAGCCAAAAAGGCACTCAAGAGACCTCCTCCTCCATTCCCCCCCTTCCTATCTCTCCTCTCCTCCCCGTCCTCCCCCACGTGTTCCCCGAAGGCTGTAAAGACCGATTCGGGGAACATATGGCCCAATAACTTGGCAGACCTCTGGCCACAGCAGTCGGCCGCATCGGCGCTTCCGAAAGGGCAGGGGGCGGCGGTGATTCGCCGTAGGCGTCTTCGATCCGCCTCCCCCTGTTGATTCATCACAGGGGTGCCCGGCGAGCTGAATCCTTTCGCTTTTGGTTTTGGTTCTTCTTCCAAAAGAACTCCCCCTGGGGTTTCGGCCCCGCCCGCCGGGCTCCCGGAACGGCCCAGAAGGGTGGTTCCAAAAGTTTGCCCTGCTCCAGATGGCTCCAAGATGGCTTCCAAGATGGCGAAGATGGCCCAAGATGGCCTCCAGGTTCGCCCAAGATAATCCAAGATGGCCTCCAAGACGGCCCAGGAGAGTCCAAGATGTCTCCAAGTTCGCACAATAAACCTCTCAGACGACCCAAGGCGACCCCAGAGGCCTCCAAGAGGCCTCCCACACTGCCCAAAAGGCCTCCAAGGTCCTCCACGAGAGCCCGAATAGGTCAAAATCAATGTTTTCCTTTGGGTTTTGAAGGATTCTGGCTTTTGTTATTTTCGAGCCTTCCGACAGCTCACGACGGCGCAAGGAGCGCGAAAGATCGCCCCCAGAGCACCCAAGAGGCCTCCAAGATGGCCCTATGACGGCCCAAGAGGCCCCCAAGACGGCCCCAAGAGGGCGCCAAGACGGTTCCAGAGGCCTCCAAGATGCCCAAGACGGTCTCCAAGACGGCCAAGATGGCCTCCAGGATGCTTCCAACTCGGCCAAGATGAGCTTCAAGACGGTCCCAGAGGGCCCCAACACGCCCAAGATGGCCTCCAAGACGGCCAAGATGGCCTCCAAGATGCCTCCAAGACGGCCAAGAAGCCTCCAAGACGGCGAAGATGGCCCCAAGATGGACCCAAGACGGCCCCAGACGGCCTGAAGATGGCCGTAGACTGCCCAGAAGGCCCGCCTGAGCCCTCCAAGACGGCCCAAGACCCCTCCAAGACGTCCTCCAGGAGGCCCGACAGCTCCGAAACCACCTGGTCCGATAGCTCGCCCCACTCCGTGGTCCCCGAAGGCTTTCGAAACCAACTCGGGAAACGCGTGGCCCGATAGGTTGGCCAAGCTCAAACCCAACCTTCGGCCACGCAGGCGCTTCCAAAAAGGCAGGGGCGGCGGTGTTTCGCCGTAGGCGTTTTCGATCCGCCGCCCCCTATTGGCTTGCCATAGGGGTGCCTGGCGTGCTGAATCCTACCGCTCTTGGTTCTTGTCCTTTTTCCAGAAGACCTCTCACCTGGGGCTTCGGCCCGTCCCGCCGGCCACTCAGAAGGCCGCACAAGGGACCACAGAGGCACCACAAAAGTCCTCATCCAGAAAAAAACCTCCAAGACGGCTCACGATGGCCTCCAGGACAGCCCAGATGGCCCAAGATGGGCTCCAAGTTCGTCCAACATGGTCCAAGATGGCCTCCAAGACGTCTCAAGAGGGTCCCAGATGCAAAACGCCCATGAAGCCTCCACAACGGTATCAAAGGGCCCAAGAGGCAACCAAAAGGCGTCCAAGACCAAGAGGCCTCCACGAGGGCCTCCAGGAAAGCCCGAAGCGGCCAAAATCATTGAGTGTCCTTTGGTTTTTGAAAGATTGTGGCATTTACTCTTGTTCGGCCCTCCGACGATCCGTGACGGCCCAACATCCCCCCCAACGATCGCCCCAAGATCGCCCAAGAGGCCTCCAAGATGGCCCCAGAACGGCCCAAGAGGCCCCCAAGAGGGCCCCAAGAGGGCCAGATGGCCTCCAAGACGGCCCTGGAGCACCCCACGAGGGCCCCCAGTCGGCCCAGAGAGGCCCCAAGACAGCTTCCGACGGCATCAGACAGACCAGGACCCCACCGAGACAGCCCAAGATGGCTACGACGGCCCAAGACGGCCCAAGAGACCCCAAACAGGTCTCCAAGACGGCCCAAGAGGACTCCAAGAGGGCCTCCAGGAAGGCCCAGACAGGCCAAAATCATTGATTCCCCATGCGTGTTTGAAAGATTTGGGCAGTTGCGTCTTTTCGGCCTTCCGACGGCCCGAGACGGCCCAAGAGCCCTGAAAGATCGCCCGAAAGGCCTCCAGGACGGCCCCTAAACGGCCCAAGAGGCCCCCAAGATGGCCCCAAGAGGGCCCTAAGACAGCCCAAGAGGCCTCCAAGACGCCCAAGATGGCCTCCAAGACGGCCCTGGAGCACTCCAGGAGGGCCCCCAGTCGGCCCAGAGAGGCCCCAAGACGGCTTCCGACGGCGTCAGACGGGCCAGGAACCCACCAAGACCGCCCAAGATGGCTCTAAGATGGCCCAAGCTGCCCTCAAGAGGACTCCAAGACGGCCCCAGAGGCCTCCAAGAGGGCCTCCAGGAAGGCCCAAACAGACCAAAATATTTGTTTTGTTCGTGGGTGTTTGAAGGATTGGGGCAGTTGTTTCGTTTCGGCCTTCCGACGGCCCGAGACGGCCCGAGAGCCCCCCCAAGAACGCCCGAATGGCCTCCAGGACGGCCCCTAAACGGCCCAAGAGGCCCCAAAGACGGCCCCAGAACGGCCCTAAGACGGCTCGCCTCCAAGACGCCCAACGCGGCCTCCAAGACGACCCTGGAGCACCCCAAGAGGGCCCCCAGTCCGCCAAGAGAGGCCCCCAAGACGGCTTCCGACGGCGTCAGACGGGCCAGGAATGCCCGCAGACGGCCGAAGAGGCCCCCGAGAAGACCCCAATTGCCACTCCTAGCCCATGGGGCTGCTGGAGGTACTCTTTCGGTCAGTGAGGTCTCCCTCACTTCCAGCAGTGGTTTCCCAGCCACCACTGCGGTGTTTTTTTTCACTAAGGCTGTGCGGTCGTTGAGCTCAAAAGATTCTCCTCCTCCGTGTTCCTCCCTCTCCTCATCTTCTTCTCTCTCTCTCTCTCTCTCTCTCCCACGTGGTCCCCGAATGTTTCCATAACGGCTGATTGAAAACATAGTTCGATAGCGTTGCCGAGCTCTGGCCGCAACGTTCGACAGCATAGGCGCTTCCAAAAGGCAGTGGGTGGCGGTGATTCGCCGTAGGCGTCTTCGATAGAGGTGGCAAGGGGGTTTGTCTCCTGCCCAGTTTCAAGGTGCTGCTGAAGTCGATCTGGAATCATCATCGCCCTGCCTTCGTGCGCTTCTGGGCTCCCGCCTGGCCCTCCTAGGGCCTCCTGATCCTCATTCGGGGTCGGCGGAACCTGAGGTAAAGCCTCTCCAACAAATCGAGACAATCGCTGACTATGGGTCCGCATTTTCCGAGACGGCGTGCGCAATGCGGACGTGAATAATTGCATCCACGTGGCGCCTACCAGCTCGCAGTCGGGCAGCGTGAGTGTGGCCACCACCATCTGGTGGAAACAAAGGCTGACTCAGTAGTGGGAGTGGGCTCGTGCCCCATGGAAACAGACATCTATGTTCCAAGTACTGACGCGATAATGAATCGAAATTATTCGACGAAATTGATACCAGTATCAAAGGCACCAGCGAGGAACCACGTGCTCACGCTGACTCCGCCAGATATTCTTCGACGTGATCCATTGGACGCTTGTTCGAGAAGTGGTTCTTAATTACTGTCAAAATCCGCCAGCGCCCTCATGCAAAAATAATGGGAGCCATCTATTGACAAGAATCGGACGGACATTGGAAAGCATGTGTTCTGTCATTCTCGATAACGTCCGTCACGGGAAGGGGGCGAGGAGCTGGGGGTAACAGAAGTCAGGGAGGGGCTGGGGGGGGCGGGGGGGCGCACGCATGGCATGGCGCCCATGCAAGCCTGGGGGCGCGCATCGGCGCAGAAGCCCGCGCACGTGTGCAGCACGGACACACCGGAAACTTCCGCACACCACACTGGGGAGGAAAAAACTGCGTAAACACAAACTTGGAGAGGTCAGCGCAGTTTTCTTGGATCTGCGCCGGTTCCTCCTCCCAGGCGCGCCGAGCGCGCAAGGGGCAGCGCCGAAGGCGCCGTCGGGGGTGCCCCAACGCCGGTCCAAGAAATCCGCAGAGACCTCCCAGAGTTTTTGCTTATGCGACCAGACACACACGCAGGCTCTCATACTGACTACCTACCAGACCACCCCAACCCAACCCAACCCGAAGTCCCAAATCTCGGACTGGGGGGCGTACGACGGATCCCGTCTGTGCTTTCTTCAGCATTCCGGGGTGCAACTTGGGGCCTTCGGAGCAACTTGGGGCCTTCGGGTTGGGTTGGGATGGTCTGGTGAATAGTGACACACAGGCGCCCACACGCGCGCTCGATGCCCCAGCCCCGTGTGCGTGGACCAGCTGGCGGGTGAAACCGCCAGGGCCGTGGGCACCGAAGTGCGCTTACGAACTCCACAGCCACCTGCGTGCACCACCACGTGCCTGAGAGCAACACGGCGTGCATGTAACATGCTGACGGTAAACTGAAACCAGGACAGGGGCAAAATCTGCCAGTGATCCGCCAGCCCCCTTGTGGGGCCACCAGGCTGTAGGACGACGTTGCAACTCCCTGCACCAGTTTCAGTTTCAAGTCTTCAATTTTACAGTCCTGATTTCTGCTTCCTGTTGTAAATTGTCGAAGTCCGCGCGAGGGGGGGGGGGAGGGGGGGGGAGGGGGGGGGGGGGGGGGGGGGGGGGGGGGGGGGGGGGCAAACTGGCAATTTACCACGCCCCGATCGCGTTGCCTGAATTCCCACGGGGGCCTGGGACACGTAAAAACATGATCGACCCACAAACCCAGAAAGGAATAGAGAACTGTAAGGCATGGCAACGGTTCAAAAACACCTGACTGGGCGACGCGCAAATGCAATGCTGAAATGATCGATCTTGGTGTACCGTGCCGAAGGCTGTGCTGTGCTGCGCCGTGCTGAATTGCGATGTGCCATTCCGCGATTGTGCTCTATAGCGTGGTGGATCGAGTCCTCCTTTTTGCATCCGAGTCCTGACCGAACTGATCTGGATCGTAAGCTCGAGCTGCCTGAGCACATAGTAGCTGCCCCAGAGCTAATTCACAGGGAGACCTGCCAGGAGGACGCGCCGCGGAACGTCCCAAGGGACGCGCCAGGCGACGTGCCAGGGGACGTGCCATGGGGACGCATCGCGGGACGTGCCAAAGGGACGCGCTACGGAACGTGCCAATAGGCGTGCCACGGGACGTGCCAGGGGACGCGCTGCGCGACGTGCCAGGGGGACTCGCCACGGGACGCGCCACGGAACGTGCCAGGGAACGTGCCAGGTTGCAATGCTGAGTGTATCGATCTTGATGTACCGTGCCGAAGGCTGTGCTGTGCTGCGCCGTTCTGAATTGCGATGTGCCATTCCGCGATTGTGCTCTATAGCGTGGTGGATCGAGTCCTCCTTTTTGCATCCGAGTCCTGACCGAACTGATCTGGATCGTAAGCTCGAGCTGTCTGAGCACGTAGTAGCCGCCCCAAAGCTAATTCACAAGGGGACATGCCAGGAGAACGCGCCGCAGAATGTCCCAAATGACGCGCCAAGCGACGTGCCAGGGGACGTGCCATGGGGACGCATCGCGGGACGTGCCAAAGGGACGCGCTACGGAACGTGCTGGGGACAAGCGTTTCGCCCGAGACATCCTGCCCAACTCCTCATGCTAGACATCCGCCTGGGCGACCTGGACACTTGAAAACAAGCGTTTCGCTCAACACGTCCTCATGCTAGACATCCGCGTGGGCGAACTGAGCACATGAAAACAAGTGGTTCGCTCGAGACATCCTCAACCCATCTGCATGCTAGACGTCCGCCTGGGTGACCTGGGCACGTGAAAACAAGCGTTTCGCTCGAGACGTTCTCAACACCTCCTCCTGCTAGACATCCGCCTGGGCGACCTGGACACGTGAAAGCAAACGTCTCGCTCGAGACATCAACATATCCTAATACTAGACATCCGCCTGGGCAACCTGGACGCGTGCAAACAAGCGTCTCGATCCAGATTTTCTCAACACATCCTCATGCTGGACATTCGCCTGGGCGACCTGGACGCATGAAAATAAGCGCCTCGCTTGAGAAATCCTCGACAAATCCTCATGCTAGACATCTGCCTGGGCAACCTGGACGAGTGAAAACAAGCGTCTCCCTCGAGACATCCTCAAGACCTGGGCACATGAAAACAAGCATGCCTCTTGAGAGATCCTCTTAATTCTGATCCCCGGGAGAGGACCATCTATAACACAACACAAGCGTTTCGCTCGAGACATCCTCAACAGTTTCTGCAACACAAGCATTTCGCTCGGGACTTCCTCGAAAATAGTTTCGTCGGCCCTCTTCGACCTCGCTAGTTATCACAGAATACTTTCGCCGACCCTCTTCAAGTCACAACCGGGGGAGAAACAAACTAAAAGAGAACCCTGGGCTTAAGCCCTTTCCGAGAATAGATCGGATTCGCGCCCCCGAGGCCATGATCTCTTGCAAATTACTCAAAAGTCCCATCCCTGAGGCCAGTAACCCTCGCAAATTACGCAATTACCCGAAGCAACAAATCCTAGTAAATTACACATTGGTCACGTCCCCGAGGCAACAGACCCTCGTAATTACCCAATGCTCGCGTCCCCGAAGCCATAAACCTTCGCAAATTGAGCTGTATTCGTATTGCCGAGGCCAAGAGTGCTCCAAGGCGCCCGAAGATGGTTCCAAGAAGGCCCAAACGGGCCCCGAGAGCGCTCCAGGAGGCCTCCCGAGAGAGCCCTAAGAGGCCAGCATCGTAGATCTTACGACGGTGTTTGACGGATGTTGGCCTTCTCGCATGGTCGGTTTTCCTACGCTACAAGACGGCTCAAGAAGTTCCCAAGACCGCCCCAAGACAGCCAAAGACGCCTCCAAGGGGGCCTCAAGACGGCCAAAGATGGATCCAAGATGGCCCGAGAAGCGCTCAAGACGGCCCAAGAGGGCCCCAAGACGGCCCGAAGAGGGACCCAAGCAGGGGATCACGAACCAAACATTCGATAGTTGTGTCCCGATAAGCCCTCAGGAAGCCCCAAGAGGCCGCCAAGACGCGCCAAGAGGCCCCTACACATGCATACATACATACCTACATACAGGCAGACAGACAGGTAGACAGACATTGATACGTAAATATGTATCTACATGCGTACGTATAAATACACATATACAAACATACAGACCTGAATACATTCATGCGTGCGTGCATATATATATATATATATATATATATGTACACATATACGTATATACATACATATCTATATATATATGTATACATACATGCATGTATACATATATGCATGTATACAAAACATATTGTGCATGTGCGTACGTACAACACACATACGTGAATACACCAATATATGCAAATATACATGGATACATGCGTAGATGCATACATGCATAGCTACATGCCAACATACAAACATGCTTGCATGCGTGCATACATACATACAAACAATGGCATCTACATATATATATATATATATATAGCTGCATACATACACGCGTGCATGCTTACATATATACAACGATGCCGAATCCATACACACATACATACCCACACGCCTGCATGTATGTATACATACATGCAGGCGTGCATACATACATACATATATATATATACATACATACACACATACACACGTGCATGCATACATGCATACACACAAATATATACAATGTATGTATATGCGTACATACAAACATACAAACATACAAACACATACGCCCATGCGTACACACAAACATATATGCATACACACACATACATGTATGCATATATACAGCGTTGCATACAAACGCACATGTATATATGTGTATATGTATATGCAAACACATATACATGTATACATGTATATATATATACATACATGCCAACATGCATACAGACAGACAGACACACATGCATACATACACACATACATGCATATATGCATGCATTGATACACACATACATACATGCATGCATACAGACATACATACATACATGCAAACAGACATACAGATATACATACATACACATGTGCATAAACTTGTTCGTTAGCGGTGAGGCGGCGAAACCCGCTCCAGTGAGAAGCTAGATACATGCATACATACACACAGTTATACATACATACATGCATACATACATACATGCATACATACATGCATGAACGCAGATCTTCCTCGTCTGACCACCAGACGTGTCGGTAGGGCGAGCTAGGCATTTCGCCTGCGACGTTCTTACAACGCTTGGTGCAGAAAGTCTATTACTTCCAAGCGTTACATAAATGTGGGCTGGGCCGTTTTCGAAACGAAGCTCTCATCTGAGCGCCTCGAATATTCTTGGGGCCTCCTCCTCCTCCCTTCTCAACCTCTTCCTCCTCCTCCCTGCTCCCCCTCCTCCCCCTCCTCCTCCTCCTACTTCCTCTTCGACCCGGGACCTTTCCAGGGGTGCGTCCTGGCCAGTCTCGAGAAGAATGCGGACGCGGCGACGGGGCCCCCGAGGGGCCCCCAAGAAAGGCAACAAGGGCATACAAAAGCGGACCCTCGAACCTCGACCTTCGAAATTCGAACCTCCTCCCTGAGAGGGACAAAAACCGGCATACGCATGATTTCACAGAGGTCCGTGCTGATCTCTTGGACTGGCGCTGGACCCCCTTCCCTGGCGTGTGGAGCGCGCGAGGGGCGGCGCCGGAGGCGCCGCCAGGGGGCCCAGCGCAGATTCAAGAAATCCGCGCGGACCTCCGAGCATTTGTGTTTATGCAGTTTGGGTTCTTCGACTTCTTGAGACTCGAGAGGGCGGGCCGAGAGGCAGGACGGCGGGCCGAGAGGCAGGACGACCGGCATTCCGTCTTCGTTTCGCTCGACCCCGGCTCGTTCCATCCCACTCCATGTCCCTTTTTCCCGTCCTCCATATTTCTTACTTGTCCGGCATCTCCCTCTATCTGTGAGCCTCCGCCGTCACGATTTTGTTGCGACGAGGGCCCCTGGAGGTCCCGACGCTTCTCCCAGAACGAGCTCCTAATCCCGAGCCGCCTTTTAACAATCACGGGGCCGGGTGTGGGCATCGATCATCCGACCCCCATCCCCAGCGGCGCGGCCTGGGCCCCCCTGGCCGATTTACCCCTCTAGATGGGGATATGGGCCGTTCCCTTCGGGTTTCGAGGGGTGTATCCCCAACGGAGGTGGTAATTTGGCGGGGGTCTCGAAGGGGATGAGGAGGGGGATGGGGGTCGGTTCCGACGCGGTGTGCGTCACGACGCGGGCGAGCCTAGGCGCCTCCCTGCCTCCCTGCCTCCCTTCCCCCGTGAAAAACACACCCGGTGCTTTGAAAACAGGCTGATCCTCGGAAGCTGGGCGAAGGCTGGCAAATCCGTGGCTGCTAAAACGGTTTTCTCGGAAGATACAAAAATCCCGGAACAAAACTCGGCGTACTAACTAATAAACGGGCTGCATCCCGGAAAAACAAAAAAAAAACTCCGTTTTGGCAGCCACGGTTTTGCCAGCCTTCGCCTGGCTTCTGATCGGGGAGACGTACGACTCGGGTACGGGGGACTCGGGTTGGCCTGACGGGGTCATCACAAAAATGACGAGACCCAATCTGAAATTTGACGCGAGCTCCCGCTGCAAACATTGCACGAAAACTGGACCGTCTAAATCCAAGACACATTCGTCAAAAAACGTCGGCTAATCCGAATTCCGGCTTACTCGAGTCTTACGTTTCCCCGATCTGAGATCCATCGGCGACATCGTCTTCTGGAGGTCTGAATGAGCGGCTTCTGTGTGCGCTGCTCTGGTGGCAAAATCCTCCCCACCTCCCCTGGAACTCGGACCGCCTCCCGCCACTCCGATGGTCTCCCCCCTCCTCTTCGAAGCACCCCGTCACCCTGGCGAGAACCCCACCCATGCCCCTACTTGGCGGCGAGCGAAGGGGGGAAGTTAGAAGGAGAAGACCTTCTCAGAAGGCGGCGGGGCTTCTCAGAAGCCCTCTGGCCTTGTGAGAAGTTTCCTGTGTCTTCGGAGAAGGCTTAGAAAACCTCTCAGACGGCCGGGGGACTTCTGAGCCTTCTGAGAAGGCCTTCTCCTTCTCACTTCCCCTCCTCGCTCGCCGCGAACCTACACCCACACTCCCTCTTCGAGAAAGTTGAAAAGGGGGGTTCGAACGCCCCCCCCTCGCCGCCGCCGGCAAACGACGTCGACGACGTCTTCGTCGGCGAGTCGGTCGGTCGGGCAGGTCACGTCGTCTTCGTCGATCGCCGTCGCCGTCGCCGTCGCCGTCGTCGTCGTCGTCATCATCGACATCGTCTTCGTCAGTCGTCATTCTCGTCGGCGCTGTCGACGCCGCCGCCGCCGCCGTCGTCGTCATTGTCGTCGTCGTGGGCGAGTCCATCGGGCGTGCGGGACACGTCGTCGAGGGCGAGTCGGTCGGGCGGGCGGGCGAGACACGGCGAGTCGGTCGGGCGTGCGGGACATGTCGTCGTCGTGGGCGAGTCGGTCGGGAGGGCCGGGTGGAAGCGTCGTCGTCCGCACCGCCGCCGCCTTCGGAGTCGTCGTCGTTGTCGACACGTCTTCGTCAGTCGTCGTTGTCGTCGGCGTCGTCGACGCCGCCGCCGCCGTCGTCGTCATTGTGGTCGTGGGCTGGTCGAGTGGGCGTGCGGGACGCGTCGCTGTGGGCGAGTCGGTCGGGCGGGCGGAACGCGTCGTCGTCGCCGTCGTCGCCGTCGTCGGCGAGTCGGTCGGGCGTGCGGGGCACGTCGTCGTCGTGGGCGAGTCGGTCGGGCGGGCGGGAAGCGTCGTCGTCCTCGTCGTCCTCCTTGTCGTCGTTTGCCAGCGCCTGGTCAGGCGGGCGGGACACGTCGTCGTAGTCGTCACCGTGGTCGTCCTCGTCGTGGTCGTCATCCAAGCTGTCGTCGTCGTCGTTTGCGGGCGCCACAGTGGGGGGTTCGAACCCCCCCCCCGACTTCTGAGGCGGGAGGATGGGCTCCCGAGAGGCTCAAGAAGTGCCGAGCACGCCCCGCAGCACCGCCCTCCGATCCGCGAGCCCAAGATCGGCGGTTCGAAGATGGAGGCGCGAGAGACGGGGCCCCGAGGACAGAAAAGGGATCCCCAGCTGAGCCTTCACTGCGTGGGGCCACCCGTCCTTCGGTCACTCGCAGGAATGACCCTAGGCAAGAGTAACTTCTGGTGCGCAGCCCGCCAATCGTTGCACGCGGTGCGACAAGACAACGTCCTGTGCGCTGGGGTCTGGCCCTCCCGCGCCCCCCCAACGACACGCAAGGAAAGGTCACTCTGGCGAAGGGTCACTCGGCAGTGTAGCCGAGTCGTCGGGGCCGACAGCGGCCGCTTCTGGGCAGGCGGCCTTCTGTCTCACATTGAACCACGCTTGCGGCGGCACCGACAGCGAGACCTGCTCCATATGGACAGGGACAGCTGTCAGTCTTCGTAACCTCTCGTTCCGAACCCATTTGGAGGAGGAAGAGGAGGAGGGGGACGGGGACAAGCTAGGTGCGCTCGCGTCATATCTGACGTCCTACTTCTCCCTCCCATCCCTTACCAGGCGTAGATCTCCTCTCTATTCGCACAATCGGATGTCGTAGCATGGCATAGCATTACACGGCATAGCATGGTGTTGAAGATTAATGCGTAGCATGACATAGCATGGCGTGGCGACGCCCCGAAGTGGGGGGTGGCTTCCGCGGACCAAAAAATCAGAGAATCGGCACCGACTGTGTAATCACTTCCGATGGTGTCTTCGGGAGGGCATGTTTTAGATTCTGGGGCCTACTTGGAAGGACCGAAACCCATGCCGTGGCATGGCATTGCAAATAACGACACCAGCGCTGCAGCGGGAGTACGATTCGGAACGAGCGGCAGCGCGGAAATGAGGCCAGCGCTGCAGCGGGAGCACGATTCGGAACGAGCGGTAGCCCGAAAATGAGGCCATCGCTTCAGCGAGAGCAACATTTTGAGAAGAAAACCCAAAAAAAACCAACTCCCGGGAATCCTTTTTTTGTAAAAAAACAGTACGCGGAGGGGGGGCGAACAATCCCCGGAAGCCACCAGGGGAGAGATGAGAGTAGCATTCATGACAAACGATTGCTTAGTTGTGGAGGAGGAGGAGGAGGAGGAGGAGGCGATGGTACAAACCAAGGGCCCCGCCTCCGAACCGCCGACGCCAAGGCGGCGCGCAAAGACGGCGCGCAGGCGCGCGAGGCCGCCAAAGAGCCCGCGGCTCAGCGGCCACGCTGCGCGCGGCGGCGCAGGGTGCGTGGGCTCAGGCCGCCGACCACGGAGCCGATCGGGCTCCTGCCGCTGGCGCGCGCCGCGAGCGGCCGCCGCCGCGGGGCCGCGCTCGGGTCCCGCGGGGCACGGGCGGGGCGTCCGAGCGCGGCCGCCCCCCCCCTGGGGAGCCCCCAGGGCGGCCCTCGGCGGCGGTGGGCGCCAGAAGCCGGCGACGGCGGCACGGCGGCACGACGGGCGCGGCGGCGACGGCGAGGCGCCGACCCAGTCGTGGTTGCCGCCGTCGTCGTGGCCGTCGTCGCCGCCGTCGCCGCGGCCATCGTCGTCGCCGTTGCCTGCGTCGTCACTGGCCGCATCGTCGCCGTCGCCGTCGCCGCCGGCGGCCTCTGGCGTCGGGCCGCGCCCCGCCGCAGCCGCCCCACTCGCCCCCTCCAGATCTGGAAGCGCACGAGGGCGACGACACAATCGACGACAACAACCACGTCGTCGTCGTGGTCGTCGTGCGGTCGTGGTCGTGGTCGTCGTAGTCGTGGCCGTGGTCGCTGTCGTCGTGGCTTTTGTCGTCGTGATCATCGCCGACGTCGTCGTCACCGTGGAATTCGTCCCATTCGTCGTGGTCGTTGCCGCCGCTGCGGAGGCGCGGCGCGCTGGGTGCGCGGCCGCCCTCGCAAAGCAGTGATGTCGTCGCGGCTGTCTGGCGTTCCTGAAGATTCTCGCCACCCGGGCAGCTACAGGTGAGCAACGAACAGAAGCGGGTCTCACGCGAGATGGCATAGCAACCTTACGCGGCGGCTTACGCGGACCGCCAGCGCGACGTGCCACATTGAAGAATAGGGCGCTTACGCGCGAACTTACGCTGGCAGCTTACGCGCCAGTGTCGGTGAAGACGGACCCGTTTTTCTGCGTCGCTCATATGCGACCCCCGCCCCTGCTGCCCATGGGTCTGAACTAGCAAAGTGGTTCGCTGTGCTGTTGCCCGCTCGCAGTGTGAGCCCCCACGGACGAGCCCCTCAGAGGCCCAGGTCCATGACACGACTGGACGCAGGTCGGAAAATTGGTCAGGATGGACCCCAGGCAGGGTCCGCGGGCGTGTTCCGACGGATTCTGGCCAGGACCCAACATCTGAGGACAACGACGATAGTCTGCGCTCATTTTTCGGCGATCACTCGGACTATCGGGGGGGAGGGGGGAAGTGCTGGCCGATAACCTAACCTTCTCGCGTTTGGCAGCCTCACGCATGCCTGCGCGGACCAAAACTGCCCCCCTCCCCTCGGACCTGTGCAACCAACAAGGTCAGGTTATCCGTAGGGGGGAAGGCGGGCCGATGACCCAGGCTATCACCAGACCTTCAAAAAAATACTCCTCAGGAGCCTCCGGCGAACTCTTGGGAACGCTGGTGACCTCGGGGAACCTCTGGTTACTTCCAGCAGACCTTAGGCATGGACAGCGTTGAAGCATCACGTGGGGCGCTGTCCGGCCCGCTGCCAGAGGCCCCCGGGGGCCCTCGAACCTCGCTCGGGCCCGACACATGCCGCAGAGACGGGACCGACAGCCCCAGCCCTCGAATCGCTTGAGGTCTTCAGCATGGAATACCGAGGAGCGCTGAATAAGAAGCCTCGTGGCTGTTCTGCCCAAGACCAATCTCGGCCACAAATGGACTCCACGACCTAGACATCTGAGGAACGGCCCCGAAACCAGAGGCCTTCCCGAGCCCAACGTGGTCAAATTGAGGGGACCAAATGGTCATTCACTGTCCCTGGGCGCTTGGCTGAAGTGGGTCCGCAGTGCGGGTTGTTGCTGTTGTTGAACTGCCACTCTTGACGAATTCGCCGGCCCAACGGGCCAGAGGCGTGCTAAGATCTCCGGTAACTTGTTAAGAATATTTCTAGTTCGCGCGCGCGGAGCGGCCCCTGGGGGCCCCCGGACGAAAAGTACCCCGGCAAGGTCCCGAGAGAAGCCCGGGAGAAGCCACCAGACCACTCCAGGGGAGGGTATTTTTCGACACCCCTCACGAGGATCGTGGCCTCCGAGGGGGGAGCCGCAATCGACTACCCCCAAGAGCCCCCCAAGAGGCCCTGGGGGCCTCCAAAACGCCGCCAAGGAGCCCCAAGAGACTCCCAAGAGGTCCCCAAGAGGCCCCCAAGAGGCCCTAAAGAGGGCTCCAGGGCCGGCGGCATGAGCGAAGCGATTAAATAAATATTGCTGATCCACCCTCACTAGTGCACATTGTGTTTTTCAATTGAAGTGCCCCACATCGGAGCTCGCACCCTGTGATTTAAAGAGAACGTATGCCTGCACCAACCAGGTGTTTGGGCCCCGAACAGCAGCAGCAGCGGCAGCAACAACAACAACATCAGCAACAACAACAATAATCCGCCGGCCCCCTTGTGGGGCCACCAGGCTGTAGGCCGAAGGTTCGCAGTTTCCTGTAACAGTTGCAGCTTCCAGGTTCCACTGTTACTTACAGTTCTGCTTCTTGCTGCTTACTGTTCCTTGTTGATGGACCGCGCGAGGGAGGGGAGGCCCAAACGGGCAGGTTTGGCACGCCCTGAGCGTGTTGTCTGAATTGCTGGGGTAGGTAAAAATTAACACCCCTCACGCAGATCGGCGGGGTCAGGGTCCAAAAACACCGGGGATTTGCCACATTTCTGAAATTCGGTGACACCCCTCAAGCAGATCGGCGGGGTCAGGGTCCAAAAACACCGAGGATTTGCCACATTTCTGACACTCGGTGGCACCCCTCACGCAGATCGGCGAGGTCAGGGTCCAAAAACAAAAAAGGATTTGCCACATTTCTGACATTCGGTGGCACCCCTCACGCAGATCGGCGGGGTCAGGGTGCAAAAACACAAGGGATTTGCCACATTTCTGACACTCGGTGACACTCCTCATGCAGATCGGCGGGGTCAGGGTCCAAAAACATAAGGGATTCGCAACATTTCTGACATTCGGTGGCACCCCTCACGCAGATCGGCTGGGTCAGGGTGCAAAAACACCGGGGATTTGCCACATTTCTGAAATTCGCTGACACCCCTCACGCAGATCGGCGGGGTCAGGGTCCAAAAACACATGGGATTTGCCACAGTTCTTAAATTCTGTGGCACCCCTCACGCAGATCGGCGGGGTCAGGGTCCGAAAGCCCAATATTTCTGAAATCCGGTGGCACCCCTCACGCGGATCGACAGGGTCAGGGTGCAAAAACACATGGGAACTGCCACATTTCTGAGATTCGATGGCACCACTCACGCAGATCGGGGGGGTCATGGTCCGAAAACCCAAGGGATCCTCAACATTTCTGAAATTCGGTGGCACCCCACCCCTCACACGGATCGACAGGGTCAGGGTCCAAAAACACGAGGGACCTGCCACATTTCTGAAATTCGGCGGCACCCCTCACGCAGATCCGTAGGGTCAAGGTCGAATAACAAACATGTCCCACCACTGCTTCACGGAGGCGCCCAGACCTCATGATTTAGCTTTTGTATCTCCCATTGTCCGAGACAGGGGGCCGGCGGCATGGGACGAAGCCCTTACGGATATAAGCTTAAAACTGTTCGCTCATACCAGCTCGCGTGCCGCTGAACACGTATTTCCCGAACCCTCGGTACCCGCCCTATTCGTCTTCGACCGTACCCCCCTGGAGTACATTATCCTTACCTGCCACGTGCATTTAGCGCAGCCCCTAAAACAGGGAAGGAAAGGACGGACGGAAAGGAGAGGGAGAAGGATGGAGCACGACAGGGAGTAGCAGGGGTGGCCAGGAGCAGAAAGCACGTGGCAAAACCAGACGGGCAGATCGGGCGAGCAGACCCTAGCGGGCGGGTCGGAAGGCGGGCCAAGACGGCCAGGTCGAGAAGGCGTTGCTGAAGCGTGAAAACTGCATGAACCGCAGGGAGAGCTCGAGCGATAGCGCGATTCCTGAGTAAAACGTGAGAAAGGCCAAAGCGATATCGTGATTCTTTAGTGTCCAGGCGCGACGTCTGAATGAATTGTGAAGAAATCCCACGCGAGAGCACGATGTTGGAATTCATTACGAGAGAATATCAAGCGGGAGTCGTTGTTGTTGTAATTCGGGGCCCAACAACGCAGTTTGGTGACCCGAATATATCCCTGATAGCAAACAGGGTGCGAGCCCCGAGGGGGGCACTTCAATTGAAAACATACAATGATTACCAGAGCGGGGACGATCAACAATAATCATTTTTCAGACATGAGAACTGAACGGATCCCACCTGCTGCGTCCTCACAATTGACTCCAAAATCGGGCTTTCGCGCAGGACTTCCTCACGAACAATCGCGCTCTCGAGAAGGACTTCCTCACAATGTTTTCAAACGCCGCGCCCTCGACACTCAGGGATCACTCTCTCGCTTTGGCCGCTCTCACGATTTACTTGGGAATTGCGGTATCGCTCGAAACTGCCTCGCGATTCACGCAAGACTCACGTTTCAACAACCCGCCCTCTCGACCTGGCCGCCTGGGCCCGCCTTCCCGACCCGCCTGGTAGGGTCTGCCCGCCAGATGTGCCCGTCTGGTTCTGCCACGTGTTTTCTGTGCTCCTAGCCCCCCCACCCCCGCTCTTCCCTCTCGTGCTCCATCCTCCTCCCTCACCCTTCCGTCCGTCCTCTCCTCTCCTGTTTCCAGGAATGCGCTACATGCACGTGACAGGTAAGGAAGATACACCCCCAAGGAGGAACGACCAAAGAAGAAAACGGTTGGTACCGAGGGTTCGGGATATACGTGTTGAATGGCACGCGAACAGATAGCAGCGAACAGTCTTAAAATGATTGGTGTTGTTGATGTTGTTGTTGGTGTTGTTAATGTTAATGTTAAGATTGTTGTTGTCGTTGTTGTTGTCCCGACCGGCCCGTCAGGGTCAACGGGCCCGATCTGCCCCTCTGGTTGTGCTACGAGCTTTCTGCTCTTAGCCCCCTCCTGCTACTCCCCCTCGTGCTCCATCCTCCTCCATCCCCTTTCCCCTTTTGTCTCTTCCTTCCATCCGTCCTCTCCTCACGGATTTTAGGGGTTGCGCTACATGCACGTGGCAGGTAGGGAAGATACACCTCACGATCGAAGACAAACAGGGCGGGTATTGACGATTTGGGATATACGTCTTGAATGGCACGCGAGCAGATAGGATCGGACTGTCTTGAATGATTAGTTGTGTTGTTCCCCACATCCAAAGTGGGGTTCTTGTTTTCTCTGGACACCCCACGCAGGAACAGGAACCCACCATCATCATCATCATCATCATCATCATCATCATCATCATCATCATCATCATCATCATCATCATCATCACTCATTCCTCATTCACTCACTCACTCGTCATCCCTCACACACTGACTCACTCACTCACTCACTCACTCACTCACTCACTCACTCACTCACTCACTCACTCACTCACTCACTCACTGACTCATCAGCACTCACATATGATGATGATGAGTGTGCGCGTGAGAGAGTGTGATAATCATCATCATCACCAGTCAGTCAGTCAGTCAGTCACTCACTCACTCACTCACTCGCCTTGGGCCTCGTCTGTGAGTGAATTGCGAGGAAGTCTCAAGCGGGAGCCCCCTCCCTATGGGGCCCGCGGGTCATGTTACTAATCCGAGCGGGTCATCCGATTCCTGTAACTGTCGCCACTGTTGGGCTCTCGCGCTGCCAGAACGCCATTCCCAGACCACATCTGTGTGAATTGCGAGGAAGTCTCAAGCGGGAGCCCCCTCCCGATGGGGCCCGCGGATCATGTTACTAATCCGAGCGGGTCATCCAATTCCTGTAACTGTCCCCACTTTTGGGCTCTCGCGCTGCCAGAACGCCATTCCCAGGCCACATTTGTGAGTGAATTGCGAGGAAGTCTCAAGCGGGAGCCCCCTCCCGATGGGGCCCGCGGATCATGTTACTAATCCGAGCGTGTCATCCAATTCCTGTAACTGTCGCCACTTTTGGGCTCTCGCGCTGCCAGAACGCCATTCCCAGGCCACATTTTGAATGCCCGGAGCCAACTGTAGGCTCTTTGTGCTCCCAGAACACCATTCCCGGGCCACATTTTGAATGCCCGGAGCCAACTGTAGGCCACTTCGTGTTCTTCGTGTTCCCAGAACACCACTCCCGGGCCACGTCCGGAGCCAAAACAGCAGGGCAAGGTCGGGGGCAACGTAGGGAGCGGGGGGAGGGCCCGCGCCAGGGCGAGAAGAAATATACGCAGAAGAGACAGCCAGGACCCCTCACCAACCACGAGGACGACGGTGAGGGCTTTTTCCAGATTCGCCCAGAGGATTCTCATGCGGGGTCCTTCCGTCGGAGTAATTGTTGCTGCTGTTGCTGCTGTTGGTGTGAGTGTTGGTGTTGTTGTCAATGTTGTTGTTATTGAATTCAAAAATTTAAAGAACCATGAAAGTTGATCCCCCTTCCGGTATCCATTGCATGTTTCAATTAGGCGCTTCTCCGGGGCTCGCACCCTGTTTTGAACACGGAAACATGAAGGGTCACCAAACTGCATCCCTGGCCCCCGAGGTACAACAACAACAACAACAACAACAACGGCTCCCGCCTGATACCTTCTCAGCAAGTATTCCCAAAACGCACTTTCGCACGACGTCCTCACAATGTATACGAGAATCGCGATTTCGCCTGCGACACCCTCGCAGTCTATTCAGACGCCGCACCCTCGACACTCAGGAATCACACTCTCGCTTTGGCGGCTCTCACGATTTACTCAGGAATCGCGCTATCGCTCGAAACGTCCTCGCGATTCATGCCAGACGCACGTTTCAATAACCCGCCTGCTCGACCTGGCCGCGTGGGTCCGCATTCCCGACCCGCCCGTTAGGGTCTACCCGCCTGAATGGCCCGTCTGGTTCTGCCACGTGCTTTCTGCCCCCAGCCCCCCTCCTTGTACTCCCTCTCGTGTTCCATCATCCTCCCTCCCCCTTGTCCCTTATTTCCCTCCGTTCTTTTTGTCCCCTGCCCTAGGGGCTGCACGAATACACGTTGCAGGCAAGGAAGATATACCCCGAATGGGGGCACGATCAAGGACGAACAGGGGGGAATCGAAGGCTTGGAATGTACGTGTTGAATGGCACGCGAGCAGGTAAGAGCGAACAAATTTACAATGATTGGTGTTGAACTCTCATGTCTAAGGAATAACTGCTGGTGATTTCCCCTGCGCGGTAACCGTTGTACTTTCTCGGGGTTCCTGACGGGGCTCGCACCCTGTTCTACAAGGAAAAATGAAGTGCCACCAAACTGGGCCCCTGGCACCCGAGTTACAACAACAACAACAACAACAATTACTAGCACGTGGGGACACTCCGTTCTCACCAGTGCCAGGGTTTTCATAGGAGGCGGGCAATACCCCCACTTTGTGGGGGGGCCGGTTCAAGCTCTACCAAATTTCCAAACGACTCTTCGCCACCACCCACACCCAGCTTCCCGCCCTATGACGTTCGGACACTTCACTTCGTGGCATGCGGACGACCGTGGCTACTATTCAGGGCCCCGCGGCCGACGACGACGGCGTGCGCGCGCGAAGAAAAAACGAATGTGTCCCGCATGGTATTATTTGACAGGGATGATGGCCCTGGCAGGTGCGCAACCGTTGTTGCAGAAGTTCGAAAAAGTTGCTCGCAAAAGCCCGTTTGACAGAAATGATTAAAAAGTGTTGGGTTTCCTACGAATCCGCAAGAGCGCGCGGGATGAAATTTTGACATTTTTTTGTTTGAAAAACCATTGGTTTTTTGATGTTTTTATGTTAAAATCGCTACGAAAACTAAGGTTTTGGAAGGATTTCGTCTTGCGCGCGCGAATGTCCACTTTACCTTATTTTTTGCAAGGGATTCTTGAAGTTTGGTTATGTTAGAACAAGAAATGTCCACTTTAGCTTATTTTTTGCAAGGGAAAACCGATCGTAACAACACAACCGGATCCGGACTCCCCCGTTTTGCCTGAGACTTCCTCACGAAAATGATGAAAATGTGGCTGCGGCCTAGGCGCGGCGGGGGGGTCGTGCACCAGGGGTCCCAACAATAATTATTCTTTAGAAGTAATAATGTTCAACAACAACAACAACAACAACAACAACAACAACAACAACGACAATCATGTTAAGACTGTTCGCTCTTACTGGCACGCGTGTCTTGCATTCCGTCTTCCCCAACCTTCGATACCCGCCCACTTCGTCTTCGATTGTACCCCCTGTCGGGGGAATCTCTTGTCGGTACCTGACTGAAGAGCGAAGACGTCTCGAGCGAGAGCGCCGTTCCTGAGTTCGGGGACCGTCTTGGCCAGACTCCTGAAGAATTATCGAGCAGGAGCCCGTGTGGCCGTGGCTGGGCCTCCGCCAACTCAATCGAATTGCGAGGAGATCTCGAGCGGGAGCGCCGTTCCTGAGTTCGGGGGCCTCTCTGGCCAGGGTGTCTCAGGGTAAATTGTGAGGAAGAATCAAGCGGGAGCCGTTGTTGTCGTAGCTGGGCCTTCAAGGGCCCACATTTAGGCTCAAGCCAACGCTCAAGCGGGAGCCTCGCTTTCAGAGAAAATGTAGCTGGCATCGAGGCGAGAGCACGCGGAACTGTCTCCAGAGATCAACAAGAGTTATTCTTTAGAAATGAAGATCCAACAACAACGGCTCCCGCCTGATACCTCCTCACAATGTATTCCAACCTCGGAGAGAGCGTGATCCACCGCCTCTTTACTGTGGAAAATTGCCGCCCTTTTCCTCCAGAACCCGGGGGTCCCCCCCCCCTCCGAAAATCCCCCCCCCCTGCTGGACCCCCCCCCCTTCCCCGGCAAAACCCCCCCCTCCCCTAACCCCTCCCCCCCCCCCCTCGAACTCGAAAACCGGGGGGGGTCACTACGGTTCGAACCCCCCCCCCCCTCGAAAACCGGAGGGGGGGGTCACTACCGGTTCGAACCACTGAGCTGTCCCACTGTTCCCACCACTGTCCCCACTGTCCCCACCACTGTCCCCACTGTACCTCTGTCCCATTGTCCCACCGCCGTCCTCGCCACCGCCTTCACCACTGTCCCCACCACCACTGTACCCTCCACTGTCCTACTGTTTCCACCACATGCCCACTGTCCCACACCACTGTCCCACTGTCCCCACTGTTCCCACCATTGTCCTCATCATTGTCCCCACCACTACCGTCCCCACCACTGTCCCACTGTCCCCACCGCTGTCCCGCTGTCCCCTCACCACTGTCCCCACCACCACCGTCCCCACCACTGTCCGCATCCCCCCTCGGTTTTCGAGGGGGAGGGGGGGGGATTCGAACCGGCAGTGACCCCCCCCGGTTTTCGAGTTCGAGGGGGGGAGGGGGGGTTCGAACCGGTAGTGACCCCCCCTTTTCATTATGAACTGGGGGGGGGGGGGTCGAACCGGCAATGGAACCGGCAATGACCCCCCCCCCCTGGTTTTCCGGAGGGGGGGGGGAGGGGTTCGAACCGGTAGTGACCCCCCCCGGTTTTCCGCCAGCAGCAGTAGAACACGCGCTTTCCAACCTCGCGTTCCCGCGCGGGACAGATTCACGATGTATGCAGGAATCGCGTTCTCGCGTGGGGCGCCCTCGCAATGTGTTCAGACGCCGCACCCTCGACACTCAGGAATCACGCTGCGTTTCTCATGATTAACTATGGAATCGCGCTATCGCTCGAGCTCCCCTCGTTATTCAACACGCAGTTCTCACGATTCAGCAACGCGCTTTCTCGACCTGACCGCTTGGCCCCGCCTTCCCGACCAAGCAGCGCACCACTGCGCGAAAGCTTCCCCTCCAAGATGAACCACAAGACCCCCAGGCCCCAGGAGGTCGGAGGCCCCCAGGAGGGCCCCGAGAAGGCAGCGAGAGGCATTCGGCAGGCCTCCAGGAGGCCCCGAAGCCTCAAGAGGCCCCAAAGGGGAGACGAGGAGAGTCCCCCACTGCATTTCGCGCCCACAACCCCACACACACAGCGGGGCTGGGCACGTTCAGTGCATTAGTGGACGCACCCCCGCACCCCCCCTGCCGCCATGAGGCCGACCACCGCCCCCCAGGGAAACCGCAGCGGAAAAGATCACGACGCCAAAAGTCTGAGCGCAGTGCCGCTTGAGACCAGCCCCCGGGCCCCATCCCCGACAGCGTCCTGGGCGATTGTTCGGGCCGGGTCAGCCTGTGGCCACTCGAGCGGTCTCCAGAAGGCCCGAAAGAAGGGAGAAGGAGGGAGAATCACCTGACGATGTACCCCAACCCTTGCGCAACGGGCTGCCCAAATAGCCGGGTGCACTGTGTAAGGGGTGAGAGCGTGGCAACGAATAAATGTTTTGCGAACGTTACAAGGGAGGCTCGCGAGCTGCGCGGTTCACGGGTGACCGATCGATGGACAAAGGTTTGATGGAGATGGGTATTTCTTCCCATGGCTCGAAGGCGGAAGATGAACTTGAAAAATCAGCAGGGCAGCAGCAAAGGAAGGAAGAATCGGACGACAAGAGAAAGGCAGATGAAGGCCAGAGATTATGTTTCGAAGCACGCCACCAATCAGTTATAGTCAGTGCAAGAACTGCGCGAGGCCAAGCTGTTCTGCCAGCTACTGGGACTCTTCCCAACATTTCCAGCGTGGGATGTAAAGGCGCGCGAGCGCGACGCGAGATCTAATCTAACTCTGCGCAGCACGCCACTATGTTGGACCCCCCGCAGCCCTCAAAAGTGGCGACGCTTTCGCAATTCGCAAGCCCCTAGCGACGGCGAGGTCCTGCTCTGAACCCGCGTATGGAGTCACCCCACTGGACACCCAGCAGCCTTCAAAAGCGGCGACACTTTTTTTTGCAGACCGAGCCCCCCCAGGGATGGCGCGGTCGAATCTGAATCCGTGTAGGACGTCACTCCGCTGGACCCCCCAGCAGCCCTCGGAAGTGGCAGCGGTTTCGCAGACCGCGGGCCACCAGGGATGGCGAGGTCGAATCTGAATCCGCGTAAGACGCCACTGTTCTGCCCCCCCCCAGCAGCCCTCGAAAGCGGCAGCAGTTTCGCAGACCGCAGCAGCCCAGGGATGGCAAGGTCGAATAAGTTATGAATCCGCGTATGGCGTCACTGTGCTGCCCCCCCCGCAGCAGCCCTCGAATGTGGCAACAGTTTCGCAGATCGCAGTCCCCCAGGGATGGCGAGGGGGAGTCTGAATCTGCGTATGGCGTCACTGTGCTGCCCCCCCCAGCAGCCCTCGAAAGTGGCAGCAGTTTCGCAGACCGCAGCCGCCCAGAGATGGCAAGGTCGAATATGAATCCGCGTATGGCGTCACTGTGCTGCCCCCCCCGCAGCAGCCCTCGAATGTGGCGACAGTTTCGCAGATCGCAGTCCCCCAGGGATGGCAAAATCGAATCTGAATCCGCGTATGGCGTGTATGTGCTGGCCGGCCAGACCCAGCAGCCCTCGATAGCGGAGACAGTTTCGCAGCTCGCAGCCCCCCAGCGACGGCAGGGTCCCCCTCTGATCTGCGTAAGACGTCACTCCGCTGGACGCCCCCCCACAGCAGCACCCGAAAGCGTCGACTGTTCCGCAGTTCACAGCCCCCCAGTGACGCCGAGGTCCCGCTCTGATCTGCGTCGGACGTCACTCCGCTGGACCCCCCAGCAGCCCTCGACAGTGGCCTCGGTTTCGCACTTCGTCGACCGTGACGACAGTTTCGCAAGTCGCAAGCCCCCAGCGACGGCAAGGTCCCGCTCTGATCTGCGTAGAACGTAACTCCGCTGAACCCCCAGCAGCCCACGACGGCAACGACAGTTTCGCAAACCGCAGCTCCCTAGCGACGCCGAGGTCCCGCTCTGATCTGCGTCAGACGTCACTCCGCTGAACCCCCCAACAGCCCTCGACAGTGGCGACAGTTTCGCAGATCGCAGCCCACCAGGGCTGGCGAGGTTGGAGGCAAGCACGAGAGAGGTACGAGACAAGAGGAGACAAAAGAGAGATAGAGAGAGGAGGGAGGCGGGAAGGAAGGAAGGACGCGACCACAGTGCTCTACTCAAAACGAGAACCCAATAATGAAGGGCTGGGAACAAAAACAAAACGCCCAAAACAACCTCCTCCACCTCCCGATCTGAGGCCCAGGGCGCCCAATCGCTGCCCTGGGTTTAGTTTTACGTGCCAGAACAACTTGTGATCATCCAGGGTCCCGAGAGCGGCCCCTGTAAAATCAAAAGTCAATCAATAAAGACGCCGCGATTGAAAATCTGATTGCTGGAGGTCTGAGACCGGCGCCCTCCACCTCCTCCCCGCAAGCGGAGGACGACCTAATGGGGTCCGAGCAGGTGAGGCAGGACGATCGCGCCGCATCGCAGATGCATCGGCGACGCAACGCCGATGCATCGGCGACGCATTCGCGACGCTGGCGTGCAAAAAATCTGGCTCCACGTCGAGCCAAATCGCCGATGCATCGGCGCTGCGGCGCGAGCCTCCGACCCACCAACTCTGACCCCATCTGGGCGACCTAGAGTACCTGTCGGTCGGAATAAGTGAGTCGACACATGAAGTAGGAAGGCGTTGAAAATGAAAGTGGGTGTCCGCCCACCCCCAGAGGAGCAGGAAAAGGGACAAGCGTCCGACGTTCTTGAAGTAGGAAGGCGCCTAAAATCGACTGGTATCTGGGGCGGCCTGGATCGACCCCCAGACCTCCGACGGCTCCCCACTTCCAGGCCTCGGGGCGGCAGTGAGATAGACGACTTGCTATCTAGGGGATGTCTTGACTCTACCCTACCCTGCCCTACCCTACTCTAGACCTGCCCTACCTTACCCTGCTCTACTCCATTCCTACTCTCGTGGAGGCGGCCGTCTGAGGCGCAGTGCTTGCTGGAGCGCCGAGGCGCACCGTCGCAGCCGTGGCGCGAGGTCCGCATTCTCGGCCACGCTGTCCAAGCTGGCCGAGGCTCCCTCGCATATGGCCGAGGGTGGTGCCACGGCCGCTCCTCCTGAACCTGGAGTTGAACCCCGTCCTTCGAGTAGGGGATCGACTGCAGAATAGATTTACCCCCAAATTGATCTCCCCGTCGACTCTGCGAACAAGTACGTAGCATCTTGGTAGGTCTACCGAACCATCTTCGCATTTTTCGTAGATTCGACTGACAATCAAGTTTGGAGTAAGTCAATTCTGTAGTCGATCCCCTACTCGAGTCCTGGCCAGTGGTGGCGGCGCGGCGGCTGACCCCGTGGCGGGAGCCGCGCGGCGTCGGCGCCACCGCCTGCGCAGTGCGGCGCAGCGTGCTGCTGGCGCGGCAGCGCCCGCTGCCCTCGACATGGATGTGGCATCCGACGACCTGGTCGGCGACGCCTTCGCCGACGCGACGCCCGCGGCGCCCGGAGCAGATGGCAAGGGCCCCGCCCTGCCAGCTGCGGAGGCTGCGGAGGCTGCGGGGGGCGACTGCGGCGCTGCTGCGAAGGGGGCCGCGGCTGGGGAAAAGCTCGCGCTGCCCAAGGAGATCGCCGCCGAACTCAACGACGAGTCCGTCGACGAGCTACGCCAGTGCCGGTGCCCGAGGGCGCGGCCACCTGGCGCAAGCTCGAGTTGGCCGAGCTCGGGCCTGGGGTCGCCTCCCACCCCGCCGCGGGCTGCGGCACCATGCCTCGCGCCAGGCCTCGCACAAGGCCTCGCGGGGGCACAGGCGTAGCGGTCGGAAACGAAGGTCCGACGTGGAGCCCGCCGTCGGTGTCCTGTGCTTCATGGAGGGCCTATCCCACTCGTGGAGCCTCTTCCGCATGAAGAGAGTCCTCGAGAGAATTGGCGCGTGCTCGGCCCGCTGTCGCACCCAGCTCGCCCTAGGGGCTGGAGCGTGGAGGGCCTGCAGGTGATCTGGCCGCGGGCGTGTCTGACCCCTTTCGTGGGAACTGTCCGCACCCCTACGGGTACTCTACTCCTACTCTACTCTACTCCTACTCTACTTTACTCGAATATACTCTCCTCGACTCGACTCTACTCTATTATGCTCTACTCTGCTCAACTCTGCACTGCTCTGCTCTACTCTACTCTACTCTGTTCTCCACGTTACTACTACTATATTGTACTGTATCATGCTATATGATGCTCTTCTTCTGAGTTTGACCACTTTGGGACGATTGTTGGGACGCCGTTGGACTAGCAACAGGAAACCATTGAAATGGCAGTGGAAGCCGTTGCAGGGACATAGGAAGCCACTGTCATAGTTTAACACAAAATCAAAGGACAATGGACCAGTACTCTAGGGATGGAGCTAAAACTCCTACTGGCAACCCCTTTTGAGGAGAAAACGAAATCATGGAGGCCTGATCCAATAATCCGCGAGGACCTCCCCGAAAATGTTATATTAATGCCATGTGCTGTCTGTCGGTTTACATGGTTCGGGGTCCCACGACCGTGTGGTGACGGACCGCGCGGTGACCTCGAAATCCCAAGAGACCTCACCGCGCGGTCCGTCACCGCACGGTCTTGGGACCTTGGAGGCTCCGGTCGCCCAAGACATCCTCGGAGAACGACCACAATCCCAAGACATTGCGGTGACACCGAATCCCCACTGACTCACCACGCGGTGTGATCACTACACTGTTTGGGGGGTGAATTTTCGTTTCCACAAGATACAACATCAATACCATCCCCGTCCGATGGGTTTCGGGCCATCGGGACGATCTGGGCACACCCCAGAACGCTCTCGACGAGGCGCAGCTACTGGAAAGCATCCCGAACCTTGGAAACCGCAGAAAACTAACGAAAGCGCCCGAAAATCTCAGACCTCGAAGCCCTCGAGACTCGAAACCACCCCGCCCCCCGGTGCGCCCGGTGTAACGACCGACCAGAAAACAATCTTTTTGAGGGGGAGCGCTCGAGCTGACGATACGAGAACGGGGCTTATGCACCGCACCATGTGCAGACTCCCTTTAGGTTCCGCTCCAACGCGGTATGGTAATTAGTTTGTCGATTCTGACGGCCGAAACATTATGCACCGTGCCGTGAGCAAGGACCGACCGTCCCGGCAGTTCCCCAGGCCTACATGCTCTTAGAACCCAGGAATGTTCCAAGAACGAAAGCAATGTTCTTAGAACATAAACCGACGTGTTAAAACACAACAGAATCAGCCAGAAATGTTCAAAGAACATTTCGCGCAAATCACAAAAGGTTCTTAGAACATTCTTTGGTGGGCCTACAGGCGAGCCAGGACGTCTCGTAGTGCCATTCCTGGGCCGGGGATTGACGACGCCTCAGGAGACGGGGTCGAACCCTCCCCGGCTGCGGCGGCGCGGGATCCCTGCGAGAGGGGCCAACGCCAGCGAGCGCACCGCGGCGAAGGCCACCTCGCGCGCGTGCGTGGCCGACGGGCCGCATCTGACCGAGCTGCGCGGATCGAAAGATCTCGAGGGATCCAATCGAGGGATCGAGGGATCAGGGGTTATCGAGGGATCTAGGGATCGAGGGATCGACAGATGTCGAGGGATATCGAGGGGTCGAGGGATATCGAGGGATCGAGGGATATCTAGGGATCGAGGGATGTCGAGGGACATCGGGTGATAGAGGGATATCAGAGGATCGAGAGATATCGATGGATATCGAGGGATCGAGGGATATCGAGGAATCGAGGGTCATCGAAGGACATCGAGGGATCGAAAGAGATCGAGGGATATCGAGGGATATCGACCAATATCCATTGGTCAAAAGATCTCGAAGGATCGAAAAATATCTCGGGATCGAAGGATCGAGGAATATCGAGGGATCGAGGGATCGAACAATCGAGGGATACCGACGATCGAGAGATCGAAGGATCGAGGATAACGGCATTTCGAGAGATCGAGGGATATCGAGGAATCGAAAAATATCGCGGGATCGAAGGATCAGGGCAACGAGGGGGAGCGAGGGATGTCGAGGGAGCGAGAAAGATCGAGGGATACCGAAGGATCGAGGGATCGAGGGATATCGAGAGATCGAGGGATAGCGAGGGATATCGGGCGATATCGAGGGATCGACGGATCGAGGAAACGAGGAAACCAGGGGAATCGTAGATCGAGGGATCGAGGGATCGAGGGATCAAGGGACCGAGGGATATCGAGAGATCGAGGAATCGAGGGATATCGATGTATAAAAGGATCGAGGGATGCCCAGGGAGATCGGGGGATCGAGGATCGAGGCATCGAGGATCGCGGGATTTCGAGGGATCGAGGGATACCGAGGAATCGAGGATATCGAAGGATCGAGGAAACGAAAGAGATCGAAGGATCGAGGGATATCGAGGGATATCGAGGGACACCGACGGATATCGAACGATATCGAGGGATATCGAGGAGAGAACTCGTTTCACGGGCGCTTGCCCTGGGAACATTCGGCGGCGCGTTTCAAACTGGGGGGGCCCCCCCCCCCAACACTCGGCGCCGTCGATCAACCCCCCCAAACCCCCCCCCTCCCGAACACCCCTCTCAAGGGGGGTCGGGGGTTGAAACCGCCCCCCCCCTTGGCGCCGGCGGCGGCGCTGGCGGCCGCCAGCAGCGCCCACGGCGGGGACGCAGAGACGATCACCAGAGGCAGCCCAGGATGGGGGGGGGAGGTTTCAGACCCCCCCCCTCGGCGCCGGCGCTGGAGGCGGCCAGCAGCGCCGGCGCTGGCGCCGGCGACGGCGGGGACGCAGCGACGATTACCACCACTACCACCATCGCCACTACCAACACCACCACCACCACCGCCTCAACCCACCACCACCACCACCACCAACAGCACCACACAACCACCACCACGACCACCACAGCCACCACCACCACAACCACAATCACCACAACCACCACCACCACAACCACCACCACAACTCACCATCACCACCACCACCACAAAAATCCACCACCACCACCACCACCACAATCTACCAGACCACCACCACCACCGCCACAACCACCACCGCTACCAGCAGCACAACCCACCGCCACCACCACAAACCACCACACCCCCACCGCCACCACCACCACCGCCACCACCACCACCACAACAAACGTCCACAAACCACTGCGACCACCAATACCCACAACCACCACCACCACCACAACAACCACCACCACCACAACTCACCATCACCACCACCACCACCACCACAAAAACCATCCACCACTACCACCACCACCACCACAATCTACCACACCAGTACCACCACCACCACCACCGCCACAACCACCACAACCAGCAGCACAACCCACCACCACCACCACAAACCACCGCACCACCACCACCACCGCCACCACCACCACCACAAGCACCCCTTCCACAAACCACCGCCACAACCACAACCCACCACCACCACCACAAACACCACACCACCACCAAACCACCACCACCACCACAACCCACCACCACCACCACCACCAAAACCACCACCACACCACCACCAAACCACCACCACCACCACCCACCACCACAACCACCACCACCACCACAACAAACCACCACACCACCACCACCACAACCACCACCACCGCCGCCACCACCACCACCACCACCGTCGTCCTCGTCGACGCTCCCCGCCACCGCCGCCCGCCGCCGCAGGCGCCGGCGCCGGCCAAGAAATGGAAATCGTCATCCCCGCCGCCGTCGCCAGCCGCCGCCGACCCAAGCGCAGCGCTGGCCCGAGGAGAGGGGAAGCAGGGGGGAAGGGCTCGAACCCCCCCCCCGTCCGTCACGAGAGGGGGGGGGGGGAAGGGAGGGGGGTTCGAACACCACCCCCTCCGTCACGGGAGAGAGGGAGGGCGCGTCGGGTTCCAACCCCCCCCCCTCCAAGCGACCATAGAACGCGCTCTTTCATATCGAGAGATATCGAGGGAGATCGAGGGATACCGAAGGAGATCGAGGGATCGAGGGACATCAAGGGATCGAGGGATATCGAGGGATATCGAGGGTCATCGAGGGTCATCGAGGAATATCGAGGGATATCGAGGAATCGAGGGATATCAAGGGATCGAGGGATATCGAGGGGCATCGAGGGATAACGAGGGATGTGGAGGGAGACCGAGGGAGATCGAGGGATCGAGGAATATCAAGGGATCGAGGGATACCGAGGGATATCGAGGGATATCGAAGGATACCGAGGGAGATCGAGGGATACCGAGGGATCGATGGATATCAAGGGATCGAGAGATATCGACGGATCGCTGGGTATCAAGGGATCGAGGGATAGCGAGGGATAGCGAGGGATAGCGAGGGATCTCGGGCGACATCGAGGAATCAAGGGATCGAGGAAACGGGGAAACGAAGGATTCGTAGATCGAGGGATCGAGCTGCGTTCGTCTCGATTCAGACTGGCGTAGAATCTGTGGACCTCCGCGCGCCCGGCTGCCCCCGCGGTCGCCGCGCCGCCGTCGGCGGTGCCCCGCCCGCTCTTGAAGGCCTCGTCCGCCCCCCCGCGGTCGCAGAGGCGCTCGAGGTGGGCGGCTGCGCACCGCCCCCGCATGGCCCGCTTCAGTTTGCAGACGGGCGGGCCGAGCAGGCGGCGCACGCGAGGGTCATCCTCTCGGGCGCGCATCCTCTCCAGGGCCTGGAGCTGCAGCAGCTGCGGGCCCCCAGGCGGGAGCCTCCACCGCCCTCGGCGCGGGACGTGGCCACCGGCCGCCGCGACGCTGCAGATCGCCGTCGCCAGGGCCCCCAGCGGCACGATGCCCCCGCGATCGCGGCAGGCGTCTGCGGGCGTCGGCTGGAGGCGGGCCCGTTGCTCGGCGCCAGCGCCCTCGCGGCGCAGCGTGTCCAGTCGGCGCTTCCGCTCGCGGCGGTAGGCCTCGGCATGGACTTCGCACAGGCGGCGGTGCTCCGCGGCGTCACGGTCGGGCTGCTTGCAGGGGCGCCCCCAGTGCAAGCGTGCGAGGCGTCCGTCGCTGCCCGTCTTCGCCAGGCGGTCGGCTGTCTCATTGCCGACTTTCCAATTGCGGCTCTTGACCCATCGGATGATCAGGTCGAAGTGGGGCTGGCACTGATTCCAGAGGTGGACCGCCAGCGCGGCAAGCTCGAAATTCTGCTCCGGCTGGAAGACCTCCTGCTGCAGATTTCGGGCATACGTCGAGTCCGCGGCCACCAGGATGCGAGCGCGGTCGCGCACCCACGGCTCCACCGATTTGCGCTGCCCCAGGAGCCACGGCAGCATTTCCACAATGGCGGAGAGCTCGCCAGAGTTGGAAGAGATGCAACTGGCGCCCACAAAGTGCGCATCGGTCGGCACTGCGCTTACCTGACCGCAAGCCTCCAGCAGCGGCATGTCCTGATCGTTGGGCTCGGCGACGCGGTAGAGCGCGAAGCCCCAGCCAGCGGCCTTGCATCGGTGGCGCCCGTGTCTCCCCCGGTCACGGCGTGCGGACCCGTCCGCGAAGATCCCCATGGCGTTCGCGAAGTCGCCCTCGGTGCACATCTGCCCGGCGGGCGGCGTGTAGCTGATCTGGGGGGCCGCGCAGATCCTGGCGTCGATCTCTCTCGGGTCGCCCAGCTGCCAGGAGACGGGCTTGCGAGGCGGGCGTTCCATCTCATCCTCCAGGGCGAACTCCAGCGCACTCGATCGCAGGGATAGGGCGCCCTGCCTGACAGCGTAGCAGCATGGGCAGGCGATCGCTCTCGGTGGCGTCGCTGAAGCAGGCCTGGCAGCCCACCTTGCGAGGCCAGCCCCTGTGGACGAGCAGGAAGTCGATCTGTCTGGGTTCCTTACGGCTGTCGAACAAGCACGTGCACTGGCCACGCTCGCCTCGAGAGAAAGTGATAGCAGCAATCAAATCCAACTCCGCCATCAGATCATGCAACTTTTCACCTCGCCATGTCTGCTCCGAAACCGAGAAGGGCCCGACTGAATCTCCGTCCGAACTCCCAAGGCCGCCCCGGGCGTCGATACGGATAATGGCATGGCAATCACTTGGCATTGAAATCAAGCACCCCCGTAGCTGCTCGACTGTCTCTGCGCATTCACATCGTACTATGTGCGAAAAAAATGGCTCGTGATCACACGATTGCGGCCCCAGACATCCAACTGCAAGCCCAGGTACATGGAGCGACCGTGACTCTGAGGCTGTCCCACGACGGAGGGCCCAAGAGATTCGTGGACTGCCATCGCAAACCTTTGCCAAACCCCCGCTGGAGGCGACACATGTACGACGTAGCCGTCGCAGGTCTGCTCAGCGCCACCAGCGACGCACCATTCTTGAAGAAGGACACGTTGTGGAACGAATTCACTCGCAAGCGCGTCGAGGACACGCCGACGCCGCCGAGCAAGGACACCTCTCGCATTCCACCCCAGAACTGTGAGATTCCCGATGTCCTTAACGAAGCGTCGTCCCCGCACGCGGTATCACTGGGCTCTCGGTGGGTCGTTGATCTCGCCCAGCTTGTCCTGAAGCCTCGTGTCCCTCAGCTCCTGTTCAAGCAGCGCGCTCGTCATAGGACCCTGCCAGATCTCTAACAGGTCGGTGTTGCGAGCTCTCGTCAGCACCTTGATCGGGCGCTCTACGCTGTTCTTGCGGTACACCGCCTGGCCTCTGGTCCAATCACCATCGAAGGTGCGCATCTTGGTTCTCCTCCGTGCAAAGCGAATTGGCCAGGCCGAACTCCCGCAGCAGTCGCACCGCACAGCTCAGCCTGCGCGACATTTCGACCTCATGGGGCTCCTGATCCACCTTGTGCCATAGCTTGTCATTCTTGGCGCCAAGACACGGGATCTCCTGCCCGTTTCCAGCGCTTCATGAAGGCCCACATCTTGCTTGTGTCCGCGAAGACCACCTTGGCCTGGTCACAGAAGCGCCCCACCCCGTAGATCTCCGTGATCCCATGCCGTTCCAGGGGGTATGTTTTGGCCAGCTTTGTCGTCAAGTGACGCTCGACCTCCTCCTTGTCCCAAGTGCCTGGAAGCCCGCTACGAAAACCATATGCTTGGTGTTTTTCCCTGGCCTACCCCGCGCGGACAACGATGGCGGCGGGGTGCCCATGGCTGCACCGTCGCGTTGCTGTTGCAGGTAGGCGTCCCTAGGGTCCCCCACGGAGGGAGCGGCGCCAAGCCCTGGCCGCGGCGCGGCGGTGCTCGCCGCGGGGGAGGCTCTGCTCGACTCGAGTGCGTCGAACCTGGCCTCCTGGGCTCGCAGCTTGGCTTGCACGGACGCTATGTCCCGTGCGCTCGCCTCCGTGGTCCTCCGCAGGCTGGTCACGATATTCTCGATGCCCTGGATGCGGCTGCCCATCGAGGTCTCCAGGGACCCGATGATGTACTTCGCCAGGCCGAGCTGCGCAGGGTCCTGCGGTGGTGGCGGGAGCACGGGCGCCCGAGCCACAGGGGGGCCGCCTGCGGGCACACCCTCCTCGCCGAGGCCCATGCCGTCGTCGGTGGCGGCGTCATCGGCGGCCGCCATGTCGTGCCTCACCGCCTCAGCCCCGACACGGCGTCGCTGGTCGCGCCCCCAGGCCAGGCCACCTGACGCCGCCGTCGCGCCTCCCAGAGCGGGCGTCGAAGCCTGGGGCGGGACGGCGGCCATCCCTTTGCTGCAAAATGCGCGGGAGAGGAAAAACTGAAGTTCAGCTCGAGACCGAGCTGCGCACGAGGAAACGACTGTCTCAGGGCAGGCAGGGCGGCCTGCCCAGGACGTGAGGTCTCCAGCGCCCCCTGGGCGCCGTTTTGAGCCAAAATGAGCCAAAATGACGACAACGACGACGACGACGACGACGACGACGACGACGACGACGACGACGACGACGACGACCCCGAGCCCACTGCTGCGGTGCCCGAGGCCCCGACCTCGAGGGCGGTGCTCTGGGGAGGCCTCCCAGATGGGGTCGGAGTTTCCCAACCTCGAGGATCAAGGTTCGATGGGACGCACAGAAGCGTACTAGTGCTAGATGTTATCCTGGGAGGCGCGCACCCGACCCGAACATACAGTATACCCATCTTGTAGCATATAGATCCCAAGCGGTGTGGCAAGAAAGCGCCCGCCACGACGCATATACTATAAGACTTTTCGGTGCGCGCGTCGCCCCTGGGGGGGTGCGACGTACACATAGTATTAGTATGTTGGGCTGGCGCCGATTCGAAGTTCGAGGTTCCCTAATTCGAGGATCGAGGCGTTTCGGGCCTCCGGGGGGTTTCTCGCCGCCGCGGCTGGATTCGGCCCCAAATTCTGGTCGGGATGCGCACCAAGAGAGGTCCAGGGGCCGATGTTACCCTGGGCCTCCCGAGTGGGGTCCGAGCAGGTGGTGTCGGAAGATCGCACCGCATCGCCGACGCATCGCCGACGCATCGTCAACGTCGGCGGTGCACTGACGACGGCAGCGCGGAGAAGATCGGGCTCCACATCGGGCCGCATCACCGAGGCATCGGCGATGCGGCGCGAGCCTCCGACCCCAGCTGCTCTGACACCATCTGGGAGGCCTAGAATCTGGGAGGCAATGGGCTGTCTCGTCCAGTGGACCTGCTCCAGGCCCGAGGAAGCCCAGGATGACCCTGAGATCCTGGCGTCGCGATTTGGTCGAGCCGTGCGCTTTCGCATGATTCTGGACCCCAAGACCCTCACTGATCGACCTGGCTTGAAAAGTGCCGCAGAAAGATTGGGTATGGGGCTCCTGGCGTGACATGTCACGATGCTGCAATTTTTTCGCGTCGTCGGACAGCCCTGGGGCCCGAAAGCGGCCCCTGCACGCCGAAATTAGCAGCAAAACGCCGCGACTACGACAGCACAGACAGATGTCTTCGACCCGCCCTGGACCCCCCTCCCTGACGCGCGGAGCGCGTGACGGGCGGCGCCGGATGCGCCGCCAGCCGCCCCAATAAATCCGCGGGGACCTCCGAAGGCGTATGTATGTGTATGCGACGTGGTATTGAAGGGCAACGTTAGGGGGAACGGCTCAGGGGGGAAGCATCGAGCTGGAATCGGCGATACATCGCCGATGGATCGGCGACAGGCCCCCGACAACAAATCCGCACGTTCATGGGCGGGGCGGGCTATCGGGTCTCCAGCGGCGATGAATGGGCGGCGGGGGATCGATGCATCCAGCTTTCCGGCGGTCGTTCGCGACTCCCCTGATCGGGCGTTGGCGGGACTGGGTTTAGCAGGACCTGGTTTAATGATATGTACCTGGGGACGCCCCGCCCCCCGCCCCATTCCACTAACCGGAACTACCGCCACCCAAAGAAACACCAGCTACAGCAGGCTTGGCTCAAT
This sequence comes from Prorocentrum cordatum, assembly GCA_963575745.1. NCBI lineage: Eukaryota > Dinophyceae > Prorocentrales > Prorocentraceae > Prorocentrum > Prorocentrum cordatum. The sequence continues at coordinate 253,159 of CAUYUJ010008958.1, forward strand.
GACTCTGGCCATCTCTAATAATTGGCTTCGGGCCCCAATCACTAACAAGCTCCCCTTGCCCGGGGTCCTGGCTACAGTCGGCCCACATCATAAGGATGCGCGATAAGGATACAAGGGCCTTGGACTCTCACTTCGAAGCTTTTGGAGCGGGGCGCGGCCAACGAAAGCGGCCAACGATGGGAGGAGACAAGGATGCAGGGGCCATCCTTACCATGCGGGTCGACTGTATAGCGTGTCCAACCTGAAGGGGCAGAAGCCTCGAGCCCAGCAACGGCGGGCGCGGCCTCCGCCGCGGCCACCGATGCCTCTCCGGCCACTGGCGCCTCCTCGTAGTCGTCGTCCTCCGCGGCGCCGTCCTGGCGTGCGGGGAGGGCGACCCGGGGCCGCCGCCGCAGCCGCCGCCGCCGCCCCGGCGGCGCACCTGCGAGGATTCTCCCACGCCCTGTGCAAGACGAAGCCAGGACGAGGATAAAATCGGGTGAGGAGGGATCGAGAAGCCTTTGAGGTCCCCCGGCTCAGGAAGGTGTCTCGGGCGCCGCGGCCTTCCAGAGCTTTCTGGACCGCCCCCAGAGCGTTCCAGAACGCTCTGACATGGATCTATCCTCGTCCTGGCCCCGTCTGACTGCGTGAGGGAGGCGAGGGATCAGAGAGCCAACCCAACGCGAGATCTGAAGGATAGAGACGAAGGCTGTGGGACGGAGAAAATTCCAGCGTCAACACCTGAGCCGATGGGGCAGCGGATGAGGAGAGGAAGGAGGTGACACAGAGTACACACACACACAGCGCTTGGAGTCGCAGCCCCGCGCGCAGTGATAGGACGGAGAGAATCAAATAGCAGCAATCGCGCGCGCGCGCCCAGGAGCGCCCGAGCCCTCAGAGACCGCAGAAACACACACACACACACACACACACACACACACACACACACACACGCACGCACGCACGCACACACACACACACACACACACACACACACACACACACATTCACGCACGCACGCACGCACGCACGCACGCACGCACGCACGCACGCACGCACGCACACACACACACACACACACACACACGTTCGCGAAAGCCGCCTCCTCATCCCGAGCCGCTTTGTTGCGGCGAGCACATGAGGGTTCAGAACTACCCAGACGGGCTCGCGTCGTGAGAAATCACAACGTTGAGTTTTTGCTATATCCTATCTCTGTGGGCCCTCGCTGGGCCCTGGGCCGTCAAAAAAAAACTCATGGCGAAAAACTGGTCTCAGAAACTAGGTCGTAACGAAAGAGCGCGTTTCGTGGATACCTACCTTGGAAAAATGTCTGGACGTGTCGAAACCAGGAGGGCCCGCCCAACCCCAAAACGTGCAGCTTGCCCTGAGAACCGCCCCCCCGGCCCACCCCTGGACACTGGCCTCTCTAACCAGGAGGGGGGGACGGACGGCCAGCCCCCCCTGAATTGCAAGGACGACGACGACGACGACGACGACGACGACGACGACAACGACGACGACGACGACGGCGGCATTATAAAACACACAAATCAGCCAGCGCAGACTCCAAATAAATCAGAACACTGACATGAAGTGAACTAGAGTGCACTGAAATAGACTGGACAGGAGTAGACTGAACTGGACTGGTGGACTCTAATCCACTCTACTCTGCTCTATGAAACCCGATTCTACTCTAACACCTACCTGAATGATCTATCACATTCTCTGCTCTGCTCTACCCTAACCTACATTAATCCGCTCTACTACACTCTATAATTACTCCTATTCTACTCTTCTCCACTCTACTCTACTCCTACTTTACTCTACTCTACTCTACTCTACTCTACACCCGGTCTATGCTACCCTACTCTAACAGACTCTGCTCTGTTCTACTTTGCTCTGTTGTACTCTAGTCTGCGATCCCCGATTCTACTCTACCATCTACCCTACCCTATTCGACTCTATTATACTCTACCCTACCCTACTCTGTCCTATCCCACTCTACCCTAATCTAGTCTAATCTACTCTACTCTGCTCTACTCTGCTCTACTGCTACTCTACTCCCACGCTTTTCCTAGTCCTACTCTACTCTACTCTACTCTACTCTACGCTACTCTACTCTACTCGACCCTACTCTACACTACTGTACTCTGTCATTGCCCGATGCATTATACCATCTACCATACTCTACTCTACTCTACTCTGCTCTACTCCACCCTACTCTACTCTATCCTAGACTGACCTTTGTTTTCGAGCGGCCGTTGCAACTGAATGCCATCGGCTGGTACTCCGTCGCCGTCACCGCCGCCGTCGTCGTCGTCTTCGTCGTCGTCGGTATTGTCAGCGTCGTCGTCGTTGTCGTTACCGTCGTCGCTGTCGTCGTCGCCTTCGTCGTCGCCGTCGGCGTCACCGTCACCGTCGTTGTCGGCGTCGTCGTCGTCGACATCATCGTCGTCGTCGGCGGCGTCGTCGTCGGCGTCCGCGTCAGCGTCGTCGTCGTCCGTGTCGTCGTCGTCGTCAGCGTCGTCGGCGTCGCCGTCGTCACCTTCGTCGTCGTCTGCCATTGACGAAGAGTCGGGGGAGCCAGTTCGACCCTCGCTCTGCAATTCTCAAGGGGAGAGGGTGGGGGGGGCCAGCCATTTTGAAGCCCCTCCCTTAAGAGAGGGGTTGGGGGGCGAGGGGGTTGGTCCGGTGCGAATGCCCCCCCCTTCCGAACTTTCACAGAACGCGCTCGTTCAGACATCTGGGGGCCCACGTATTGACATAATCCAAGCACATCGAAGGTGTTGGCACGCCCATTCCAAAATCGGTTCTCATCCCGAGCCATTCTGTTGACCGTCTGGGGACCCGGCGAGGGCCCCCAGAGGCGAGAAAAGGTTCGGTGCTGAATGTCGGCAGCGAGCGACGGGGGGAAGTGAGAAGGAGGGGACCCTCTCAGAATGCGGCGGGGCTTCTCAGAAACCCTCGCGGCTTCGGAGAACTGGTCTGTGTATTCGGGGAAGGCTTAGAAAACTTCTCAGAAGGCCGGAGGCCTTCCGAGCCCTCTGAGAAGGCCCGCCCCTTTTCAGGGCCCCCACTGGCTCGCCGCCGAGAATGGTCCTCAGTGCGCTGGACGTCGGAACCCGAATCCTCCTTTGGCGGCGCTCACGCATGGGTGGCGTGAGGGGGGCGGCCTTCTGAGAAGGCGGGGGGGCTCCCGAGAAGGCAGGTGGCTGCCCTACCAAGGGGGGGGGGTCATGAAGAAGGCCCCTGCCTTCCGGGATGGCCCCCTCCCTCTCAGAAGGCCCACCCACTCGCGCCACCCACTCCCAAACATGCGGCGTCCTGACGTCTGCAATACGAGCCCATGGAAGTCCCGCTCCTTTCCCCGCGGGCCCGTTTTCATCGCGAGTCGTTGGCTGGCAACCCTGGGGCCCAGCGAGGGCCCCCACAGGCCGAAAACAGCCCAAAACAGTCCGTCGCGATTTGTTCCAGGCGAACGGGGTCTGGGCTCCAGATGGGGTCTTTCGCATCCGCACTGCCACAACATCTTCGGATCGTGGGCGCCGCCCGACGTCGGCCATGTCCTGCATGCACGGCAGAGGTCGCCCGTGCACGGCGTACACGACCCTGAGATCTGCGACCGCCCAATTTCGGACCCTCGGACACTCACGGATCGATCCAGCTTGAAAAATGCAGCAGAAAGACGGGGTCTAGGGCTCTGGTCTTGCCATTTCTCACACCGGGCGTGTTCGCACGATTTCGGGCCCTGGAACCCTCACAGATCGATCCAGCTCGAATTGCAGCAAAAAGATGGCGCCTCATAGCGCTCTGGTCGCGAGCGCCGGCCAAATGCACGTTGCTGGGCTTCAGAAGAAGAGACGGATCCCGCTACCCTTCCCTCTGACGAGCCAAGGCGCCGCCGTCGCCGCCTCCGTTGCCGCTCGTCGCGTCGTTGTCGTCGTCGCCGTCGTTGTCGTCGTCGCCGCCGCCGCCGTCGTCGTCGCCGCAGCCGCCGCTGTCGTCGTCGTCGTCGTCGTCGTCGTCGCCGCCGCCGCCTCCGCCACCGGCGTCGTCGTCGCCAACGCCGCCGCTGCCGTCGTCGGCCTCATCGGCGGCGTCGCCATTGCCTCTCGTCGCCGCCGCGGTCGCGGGGCCTCGAAGGACTGGCCGCCGTACGCCTGCGCGGCGCGGGCGAGGTTGCTCGTCGTCGGCGTCGGTGTCGACGCTGTCGTCGGCGTCGGCGTCGGCGTCGTCGTCAGCGTCGCCGTCGTCGTTGTCGTCGTTGTCGTCGCCGCCGTCGTCGTCGTCGCCGTCGTCGTCGTCACCGTCGCCGTCGCTGTCGCCTCGCGCCCTCCGTCCACAAGGCCAGGGCTGAGCCTGGCGCGGCGAGTGGTGGAATAATTGGCGGCGTCCTCCTCTTCCTCCTCCTGCTCCAAAAACCACCACCACCACCACCACCGCCACTACTCCTTCTACTACAACTGAATATTATCCAGATAATTGTACTCATTCTTCTACTACGACTACGACTACGACTACGACTACGACTACGACTACGACTACGACTACGACTACGACTGCGACTGCGACTACGACTACGACTACGACTACGACTACGACTACGACTACGACTACGACTACGACTACAACTACTTCTACTACTACTACTACTACTACTACTACTACTACTACTACTACT
>CAUYUJ010008958.1:257918-280418 GCA_963575745.1 Prorocentrum cordatum
TACTACTACTACTACTACTACTACTACTACTACTACTACTACTACTACTACTACTACTACTACTACTACTACTACTACTACTACTACAGTACTACGACTACGACTACGCCTACGACTACGACTACTGCTACTATTACTACGACTACTACGACTACGACTTCTACTACTTCTACTACTACGACTACTACTACTACGACTACGACTACGACTACTACTACTACTACTACTACTACTACTACTACTGCTGCTGCTGCTGCTGCTACTACTACTACCTCTACTGCCACTACTACTACTACTACTACTACTACTACTACTACCACTACTACTACTACTACTACTACTACTACTACTACTACTACTACTACCACTACTACTACCACTACTACTACGCCTACTACTACTACGACGACTACTACTACTATTAATAACAAGTGAAACGTGTGTGCCCAGGCTCATACAAAAAACTGAAGGGGCGTTTGAAGCAGGAGTGAAATGCAACATCGAAGTCGCACTCGAGCGCAAGTGGGGTTGCCACACCTTGCGATGTGTGTACCAGTGCCCCCAGGAAGCCTTAGGAGGCCCGACTTGGATACCAGAAGAGGCTCCAGGAGGCCCCAGGATTGTGAGTGTTGTGCGTGTGTGTGTGTTTGTGATGTATGCTTCGTGTGGTGCGTGCTTTTTGTGTGTTGTAGGTGTTGTGTGTGTGTTATGTTTGTCTAGCGTGTGATGTGTTGGGCGTGATTTGTGTCTCTGTGTGCATGTAGTTCTGAAGCCCCAGGAGGCCCCAGGAGGCCCCAGGCGGCCTCAGGAGGCCCCAGGAGACCCCAGGAGGCTTCAGGAGGCCCCAAGAGGCTCCAGGAGGCCGCAGGAGGCCCCAGGAGGCCCCAGGAGGTTTCAGGACACCCCCAGGAGGCTCCGAGGCGGGGTCTGGGGTGCCAGAAGGTTCAGAAGGCCCAGGAGGCCCCAGGAGGTTCCAGGAGGCCCCCAGGAGGCTCCGAGGCGGGGTCTGGGGCTCGATTTTGGAAGGATTTTTCAAGCGAAACCGCCATTCACTGAGAATCGGGGTCACAATTATTGAAATTACCATGTGTGTTTGAAGGTTTTATGTTAAAATGTTGAATTTCCCATGTGTGTTTGGACCCTGACGTCGCGATCTGCGTGAGGGGTGCCACCGATGTTCAGAATTTCGAGGATGTCCCGAGCGAAACGCCCAGAAAAATCGCGGACGCGTGCGCATTTATCGCCTCTGAGCTCTACTCCCTCGGAGAGGTGCGTATGAGAATATGATTATTACTACTACTACTACTACTACTACTACTACTACTACTACTACTACTGCTACTGCTACTACTACTACTACTACTACTACTACTACTACTACTACTACTACTACTACTACTGCTACTACTGCTACTGCTACTGCTACTGCTACTATACTACGCTACTACTACTACTACTACTACTACTACTACTACTACTACTACTACTACTACTACTACTACTACTACTACTACTACTACTACTACTACTACTACTACTACTACTCCTACTACTATTCATCTGCGTCCTCCTCTGTTCCCCTCCCCGCTCTTTTCCGAAAACGATGACGACGACGACGACGAGCTCGACCCCGACTCCGACGACTACCCCGACGCCAACACAAACGCCGACGCCGACACATACGCCGACGTCGACGCCGAAGTCGACGTTGACGACGACCGTGCCGTGGCGGCGGGGCGGGGCGGCTGCGCGCCGGCGCAGGCACCAGCACGGTCAGGAGGCCTCCGCGGCCTCGCGGCAGGCTCCCCCCATGAGCATCATTTATCCAACCCCTTATCCCCAACGGCGTGACCTGGGACCCACTGGCCAATTTACCCCCTGGATGGGGATATAGGACATTCCCCTCGGGTTTCGAAGGGTATATCCCCCAACAGGGGTGCTGAGATGGTGGGGCCTCGGCGGGATGGGGATGGGGATAAGGGTGGGTTGAACGATACTGACCCCCAGCGCCCGTTCGCTTTGCTCGCGCGGACGGCGGCAACGACGGCGGCGAGCAGCGGCAGCGTTTTTCCTCCATTTCGGCCACATGGGGACCATTTTCGGGCCCACGCGTAATCAAAAACGAACCTAGCACACAAGGCTGCTGCCCCCGTGCGAGGGGATGGGATCTGCCGCGGACTGACAAAATCAAATGAGAGGATGTCTTTAGGCGGCGAGCCCAGGGGGGGGAGTGAGAATGCGCAAGCCTTCTCAAAAGGCCGCAGGGCTTCTCAGAAGCCCGCCGGCCTTCTCTGAAGTGTTCTGTGTATTCGGGGAAGGCTTAGATAACTTCTCAGAAGGCCCGAGGCCTTCCGAGCCTTCGAACAAAGCCAGCCCCTTCTCACTTCCCCCCTAGGCTCGCCGCCGAGTCTGGGGACGACGGCGGCGGCGACGGCGAGTAAGACAACGACGGCGACGACGATACCAGCTGCCGCGGAGCTGCGAGGGCGATGCCGCTTCTACCAACTACTTACACGGTCTCGGGTCGGACGACAGGGAGGGGCAATAAAGGGGGGTAGCGAGTCAGCCCATGTACGGCGGGTTCATGTCGTGACGACCCTGGCATTGGTTCATGTCTATAGCTTTTCCCCACATGTGTCATGGGGTTCTAGGTTTCTTCCCTCCCGCATCACACCCGCGTTTCTCTCACACCCTCTCCTCCTCACCTCCTCCCCTTTCCTCCTCCTCCTCGTTTTCCTCCTCCTCCTCCTCCCTCCTCCTCCTCCTCCTCCTCCTCCTCCTCCTCCTCCTCCTCCTCCTCCTCCTCCTCCTCCTTCTCCTCCTCCTCCTCCTCCTCCTCCTCCTCCTTTTCCCTCCTTCTCCTCCTCCTCCTCAACGTTGCACGCCGCCCGCGGCAGGCGTGGCACTTTCTCGACACCGCAGGGGGTTCGCTGGAGGTGTGCCCGGGTGGGATGCTGAGTGGTTACATACAAATTGTGTAAGTAGTATGTCTGTCGGGTTCCTCGGTAGCGTGAATGTGTTGCTTCGCCCGAAGTCTCGGGCCCAACCTCGCCCATCCTGCGGCCCACATGCGGCAGGCCCGCGTGGCGCCGACCTCGGGGTTGGCTCCAGACACCGCGGGGATCGTTCCACCTTAAACCATTGGCCGTTTCCGAAACGCCAGCAGGGCTCGAGCTAAACAGTGTTTTTCGCTTTCGTTTTGTGTTGTCTTCGCTTTCCCGCGTTCTGTCTTCGATCTGCCTTTGCTGCGAAACAAAACAAACAAAAAAAAAAAAAAAAAAAACGTTTGGCTCGAGGCCCTGCACGTCAGATCGTTCAGGATCCCCCCTGCTCGTCCGACTGGACTGATCCTCATCGTCTGGCGTTTCGGGTCACGACTCGGATCTCTCCGGCCGCCGTGCCCGCCCGATACTCTGGCAACGTCTTCGCCCTGCGGCGAGCTGGATCCAGCAGGCGGTCGGCGAACGGCGGGACGCGTCGGAGGCGAATTACGCGCACAGGAGCAGGAAGGCAGGAGCGAAGGGAGGGAAGGCCGCGGGGCCGCCAGAGCGCCCTCCGAGCACGCAACAGTTCGGAGGGTGCTGGAGTCGGGCTCGAATACTCGCCGCCGTCAGCGCGTGCGCAGGTGCATCGCGCATGCAGGGTAAGAAGATACTCTGGCAACATGCGGGCGACCTGGATCTGGATCAACCCCCCAACTCAAGAGCGGCGGCGGCAGCGGCAGGAGTGAAACGCGCAGGCTCGCGGGCCCCGCCGACGGCAGCGACGGCGCCAACGACGATCGGAGCGACAGCCAAAACGGCTGAAGATGCACGCCCGCTACAAGCCACCTCACCTCATGAAAATGAAAGGCCCCCACGAGGGAATGGGAGCCAGTCGGCGGGACGGGAAAATGGCTCATCCCTGAGCCCGCCGAACGAAAGACGACGCAGAATGCTCTGACACCCCACAGCCCCGCCAAAAAAAGAGAACTGCCAGCGGAGGAGCTATCACCCGTGCTGGGCAGCAAGAGACAGAATGGCCGAAGAAACTCCCAAGAAGCTCCCAGAGGGCTCCGCGAAAGGCCAAAAAGCACCAAAAAGTATTGACTTCTCGAAGTTGTTTGAATGAGCTCAGCGTGCTCGCCTTTTCGGCTTGGCGATCTCTCAAGACGGCCCACCAAGGCAGCCCAAGACGCCGCCAAGTGGGACGGAGACGACGACGGCGACGGCGACGGCGCTGGCGCCACTGGCGACGACGACGACGACGACGACAGTGACGGCGACGGCGACGGCGACGGCGACGACGGCGACGGCGACGGCGATGGGCGACGGCGATGGGCGACGGCGATGGGCGACGACGACGGCGACGACGGCGACGACGACGACGACGACGACCACGACGACGACTTCGACGACGGTGACGACGACGGCGACGACGGCGACGGCGACGGCGATGGGCGACGGCGATGGGCGACGGCGATGGGCGACGACGACGGCGACGACGACAACGGCGACGACGACGGCGACGGCGATGGGCTACGGCGACGACGACAGCGGCGGCAGTGCCGCGGGAATCCCCCTCTCGCCCCTCATTACACCCCCTACGGGGGATCGCTAACTATACCCGACCATCCAAGGCTGGGGGAGCTGCGTTCCTTACCCTGCTGGTGAAACCCGCCGAGGGGACCCCCGGAGGGTGAGGACCACAGCTCCCAGAATTGCGGCTCGTGTCTCTACACACCAACACCGATCTTGGCCAGGCTGGTCCTCGGCCCACGATCAGCTACGAGTCCCCAGGACCTGGAGAGCGTAATCCCAGGCATCCTCTGGCAGTTGTTTCCTTGACGACCTACTAACCACCCCAACCCAACCCGAAGACCCAAACGTCGGGTCGGGGGTGCGGGTTTATATGTGGCTTTTCAATGTTCCCATCGGCCGCTTTCGAAACGTCAGATCGTTCAGCATAGACCGATTCTGGGTTGCCGGCCGCGTCCACAATTAAACGCTGGCGGCGGGGTCGCCGCTGGTCGACACGACGCGAAACTACTATATGTCCCTCTCTGGGAGATCGCTCAGAACTTAACGACTTCCGTCGTCCCTCGACTCGCGCTGGATCGACCACTATTTGCTCCAAACTTCCCTGGTGATCTCTGGATTTACTTGGATTTGCAAGGATTTGCCAGGATGTACCTTCATGTATCTCATCTACCCTGACTTGCCTGCTTCATCCCCACGAGTCGATTGGCGAATAACCGTCAAGCCATCAACGAGCCTTCCTGGGAAAGCTAGAAGCACCTCCCAGCCCTCCAATGATCCTCAGAACGTGGGTTAGCGCCAACGTGTGCTGGTCCACCGAAGCCCTTCAGTACGACGCAGGCGGTGTAATCAACAAGAGCCGACACGGGCTGCGCGCTATCGGCAAACCTGAAGGGGGTCAGCGCACGCATGGGCCACACGTCTTGATGACCATCGACACCTCTGGGGGGCAGCGAGGCGGCGGCGCCTGGCGGCACGCCCCGCTCGCCCGCGCCCCCCGCCAGGACGCCTCGCCCAGGGGCTGGCCGGGGCGGGGCGGCGACGGCGACGACGACGACGACGACGCCTTGCGCCCGCCGTCCACAATGCGAGGGGCGGGAGCTGGCCAGGCGAGCAGCAGAAGATGGCGACCACCTCCTCGTCCTCCTCGTCCTCCTCCTCCTCCTCCTCCTCCTCCTCCTCCCCTCCTCCTCCTCCCTCCTCCTACTCCTCCTACTCCACCTCCTCCTCCTCCTCCTCCTCCTCGTCCTCCTCCTCCTACCTCTCCTCCTCCTCCACCTCATCCTCCACCACCGCCTCCACCTCCACCTCAACCTCCGCCTCTATCTCCGCCTCCGCCTCCGCCTCCGCCTCCGCCTCCGCCTCTTCCTCCTCCTCCTCCTCCGCCTCCGCCTCCGCCTCCTCCTGTTCCTCCTCCTCTTCCTTCTCCTCCTCCTCCTCCGCCTCATCCTCTTCTTATTCATATTATTCGTCTTCTTCGTACGATTACTACTATTAATATGCTATTAGTGTTAGTATTAGTATTAGTGTTAGTAGTAGTAGCATTATGAGTATTATTCATAATAGTATCATTAATATTGATAGTATTATTATTCGTCGTGGTATTATTATGATTCGTCTTCTTAGCCTTCGTCTCGTTATTATTCTTAGTATTAGCATTGCTATTATTATTCTCATTCGTGGAATTAATATTCGTACTGTCTTCTGATTATGATCCGTATTATTCGCATTCATCGTATGATTATTAATTTTGAATTCAGTATTACCGTTATTATTACTATGACTCGTATTTTTCTTCTTACTAGTATGAGCTGTGTTAGTATTATGTTTTCTCAGTAGTAATATCATAATGTGTCTGCTTATTGTTATGATTGGTCGTTTTCTTATGATCATGATTATTATTCGTATTCAGTACGCTTATTGTTATTCTTGGCATTCGTATTATTAGTCGCATTCTCATTTATACTGCAATTAGAATTATGATCAATATTCTTCTTAGCGTTATTATTATCACTCTTATTATTACTCTTATGATGAGTAGTGTTATGCTTAGTATGCTTCTTCTGATTCGCCTTCTTCTTCTTCCTCCTCCTCCTCCTCCTCATCTTCCTCCTCCTCCGCCTGCGCCTGCGCCTGCGCCTGAACCCGCGCCTGCGCCTGCGCCTGCGCCTCCGCCTCCGCCTCCGCCTCCGCCTCGTCTTCCTCCTCCTCCTCCTCCTCCTCCTCCTCCTCCTCGAGGCCGGGGGATTGTGGAGTCGCTGTGGGTTTCAGACGAACATTTACGATATTTCACGTTGTTCTTCATCATTATGCTGATGTTTCCTCTCTCGCTTTCTTTTTCTCTCTCTCTCTCTCTCTCTCTCTCTCAATCTCTCCCACTCCCATTCCCATTCCCATTCCCATTCCCAATACAATTACCATTTCCATTCCCATCCCCATGCCCATTCCCCATCACATTACCATTACCATTACCTCTACCTTTATCTTTACCTTTACCTTTACCTTTACCTTTACCATTACCAATACCATGGCCATTACAATTGCCATTATCATTGCCATTGCCGTTCCCATTGCCATTGCCATTACCAGTGCCGTTGTCATTGCCATTGTATTGCCATTGCCAGTCGCCACCCCGTTACCATTACCGTTACCATTACCATTACCATTCCCATTACCATTAGACACTACCATTACCATTGCCATTACCATTACCATTACCATTACCATTACCATTACCATTACCATTACCATTACCATTACCATTACCGCTGCCATCATCATTACAATCCCCATTCCCATCACCATTGCCATTACCGTTACCGTTACCAGTACCATTTCCATTACCATTACCATTACCATTGCCATTATCATTACCACTACCACTACCATTTCCATTCCCGTTCCCGTTCCAATTACCACTACGACTCCCATTCCCATTCCCATCCCCATTACCATTACCATTACCATTACCATGACCATTACCATGACCATGACCATTACCATGACCATGACCATTACCATTACCATTGCCATGGCCATTGCTATTGCCATTGCCATTGCCGTTCCCGTTCCCATTCCCATTCCCATTGCCATTACCATTACCATTACCATTGCCATCGCCGTTGCCATTGCCATTGCCAGTCGCTACCCCGTTACTATTGCCATAACCATTACCATTACCGTTACCGTCACCATTACCATTGCCATTACCATTACCTCTGTCATTGCCATTACCATTACCATTGCCATTGCCATTGCCATTCGCCACTACCATTACCATTGCCATTCGCCACTACCATTACCATTACCATTGCCATTGCCATTCGCCACCACCATTACCATTGCCAGTACCATTACCATTCCGATTCACATTCCCATTCCCATTCCCAATACCATTACCATTACCATTACCATTACAACTGCCATTGCCATTACCATTACCATTGCCATTGCCATTACCATTACCATTACCATTACTTCTACCTTTACCTGTACCCTTACCCTTACCATTCCCATTTCCGTTACCACTACCACTGCCATTCCCATTCCCGTTCCCATTCACATTCCCATTCCCATTCACAGTCCCATTCCCGTTTCCATTCCCATTCACATTACCATTACCATTACCATTGCCATTGCCATTACCATTGCCATGGCCATTGCCATTGCCATTGCCATTGCAATTGCCATTGCCACTGCCATTGCCATTACCATTACCGTTGCCATTGTCATTGCCATTGCCATTGTCAATCGCTACCCCGTTACCACTATCATTACCGTTACCATTACCAGTACCATTACCATTACCTCTGTCATTACCATGACCATTCGCATTGCCATTGCCATTGCCATTAGCCACTACCATTACCATTGCCAGTACCATGTCCATTGCCATTGTCATGCCCATGACCATTACCATTACCGTTATCATTTCCATTACCATTATCATTACCTTTACCTTTACCTTTACCCTTACCCTTATCATTCCCATTTCCGTTACCACTACCACTACCATTTCCATTCCCGTTCCCGTTCCCATTCCCATTCCCATTCACCTTCCCATTCCCGTTACCATTCCCACTACCATTGCCACTACCATTACACTTACCATTGCCGTTGCCATTGCCAGGGCCATTATCATTGTTATTGTCATTGGCATTGCCAATCCCATTGTCATTGTCATTACCATTACTGTTGCCATTGTCATTGTCATTGCCATTGCCAATCGCTACCCCGTTACCATTACCATTACCGTTACCATTACCAATACCAGTACCATTACTAATACCTCTGTCATTGCCAGTACCATTACTATTACCATTGCCATTGCCATTGCCATTGCCATTGTCATTGCCATTCGCCACTACCATTACCATTGCCAATACCATTTCCATTCCCATTCCCATTCCCATTCCCATTCCCATTACCATTACCATTACCATTACCGCTGCCATTACCATTAGAATGTCCATTATCATTCCCATTCCCATTCCAAATACCATTATCATTTCCATTATCATTTCCATTTCCATTACCATTACCATTACCAGTGCCATTACCATTACCACTACCACTACCACTACCATTTCCACTCCCGTTCCCCTTCCCATTCCCACTCCCATTCCCATTGCCATTACCATTACCATTACCACTGCCATTGCCATTGCCATTACCATTACCATTACCTTGACCTTTACCCTTACCATTGCCATGGCCATTACCATTGCCATTGCCATGGCCATTACCATTGCCATTCTCATTGCCATTGTCAGTGCCATTACCATTACCATTACCGTTGCCATTGCCATTGTCATTGCCTCGCTACCTCGTTACCACTATCAGTACCGTAACCATTACCAGTACCATTACCATTACCACTGTCATTACCATTACCATTACCATTACCATTGCCATTGCCATTGCCATTGTCATTGCCATTGCCTTTCGAGGATTTCAGTAGGTACCTCATCTCGTTCTCTCTCTCCCTCTCTCCCTCTCTCTCTCTCTTTCGTTCTCGCGCCTCCATCGACGTCCAGGCAGAGAAGGAGGAGGAGAAGGCGTTTCCTTTGTATTTCGCCTCCCCCCCCCCCCAAAAAAAAAAAAAAAAAAAAAATCAAACAAAAACACCAAACACATTTTTTTGGGAGGGGGGGGGGCTCCAAGAACAAAAAAACAACTCCTGGAGAAGGAGGAAGAAGAGGAGGCGGAGTAGGAGGAGGAGAAGGAGGACGACACAGAGCAGGGTTTGCAGAGAAACAGTCGCGAACTCAGCGCGAAACCCTCGCGCGCGCGCGCTGTGGAACCCCTGCGACTCCACAATCACCATCGCCGTTACCATTACCATCACCATCGCCATTGCCATTGCCATTCGTCACTACCATTACCATTGCCAGTACCATTTCCACTCCCATTCCCATTACCATTAGCATTACCATTACCATGATACTACCGCTGTGGAGGGTTTCAGTAGGAATTCACATGTGGAGGATTTCGGTAGGAATCATTCAGTGGAGGGTTTCGATAGGAACCCTTCTGTCGAGGATTTCACTGTGAATCCTTCCTATGGGGGCGTCCAATAGGAATCCTTCTAGGGGGGAGGGCAGATGTTGCCACGTCGCATTCTTTTTTTTTCTCCTGGCGCCCCCCCCCCCCCCCCCCCCCAGGAGGAGGCGGAGGAGGAGGAGGAGGAGGAGGACGACACAGAGCAGAGTTTGCACAGAAACAGTCGCGAACTCAGCGCGAAACCCTCGCGCGCGCGCTTTTGAACCCCTGCGACTCCACAATCCCCCGTTCTCTCCTCCTCCGCATCCTCCTCCTCCTCCTCATCCTCCTCCTCATCACCATCACCATCACCATCACCATCACCATCACCATCACCATCATCATCATCATCATCATCATCATCATCATCATCATCATCATCATCATCATCATCATCATCATCATCATCATCATCATCATCAGCAGCAGCAGCATCAGCATCAGCATCATCAGCATCATCAGCATCATCAGCATCACATCACCATCAACATCGTCATCATCATCATCATCATCATCATCATCATCATCATCATCATCATCATCATCACATCATCATCATCATCATCATCATCATCATCATCATCATCAGCATCAGCATCAGCATCAGCATCAGCATCATCATCAACATTATAATCGTCAGAATCATCATCATCTCATCATCATCATCATCATCATCATCATCATCAACATCATCATCATCATCATCATCATCATCATCATCATCATCATCATCATCATCATCATCATCATCATCATCATCATCATCTTCATCTTCATCAGCATCAGCATCAGCATCAGCATCATCAGCATCATCGTGGTCATCATCAGCACCATCACCATCAGCAGCGGCATCATCACCATCACAATCAGCATCATCATCATCATCATCATCAGCATCATCATCATCATCATCATCATCATCATCAACACCATCATCATCATCATCATCATCATCATCATCATCATCATCATCATCATCATCATCATCATCAGCATCATCTCCATCAGCTGCATCATCGTCGTCATCATCAGCAGCACCAGCATCAGCATCATCATCATCAGCATCGTCGTCAACGTCATCATCATCAGCATCATCAGCATCATCAGCATCATCAGCATCATCGTCAGTATCATCACCATCATCATCATCATCATCAGAGTCAGCAGCATCATGATCATCATCAGCATCATCATCAGCACCATCGTCATCGTCATCACCAGCATCTTCATCAGCAGCATCATCGTCGTCATCATCAGCTCATCATCATCATCATCAGCAGCAGCAGCATCAGCAGCAGCATCAGCATCAGCATCATCATCAGCATCATCATCAGCATCATCATCAGCATCACCACCACCACCAATATCATCATCATCATCATCATCATCATCAACAGCATCAGCACCATCATCAGCAGAAGCATAATAATCATCAGCAGCATCAGCATCATCATCAGCATCATCATCATCATCATCATCATCATCATCATCGTCAGCATCATCGTCAGCATCATCACCATCATCATCACCATCATCAGAATCAGTATCAGCATCAGCAGCATTATCAGCATCATCAGCATCAGCAGCATCATCATCATCAGCAGAAGTATCATCATCGGCATCATCAGCAACAGCAGCGGCAGTAGCATCATCATCATGATCATCGGCATCGTCCTCCTCCTCCTCCTCATCATAATCGTCGTCGTCGGCGTCGTCATCAGCATCATCGTCATTATCTTCATCAGCAGCATCAGCAGCAGCATCAACATGATCATCACTAGCATCAGCATCATCATCACATCATCAGCATCAACAACATCATCATCCTCATCATCATCACCATCATCAGCATCATCATCAGCAAGAATCAGCATCATCATCAGCATCAGCATCATCAGCAGCATTATCATCCGAAGCAGCACCCGCATCATTAGCATCATCAGCAGCAGCATCGTCATCATCAGCAGAAGCACAATGATCATCATCATCATCACCATCAGCATTATCATCATCAACATCAGCGTCATCAGCATCATCGTCATCATCAGCATCATCATCGTCATCATCATGAGCAACATCATCATCATCATCATCATCAGCAGCATCATCATCATCTGCAGCAGCATCAGCATCATCGTCATCATGTTCATCGCCATCAGCATCATCAGCATCATCAGCATCATCAGCAGCAGCATCGGCATCATCAGCATCATCATCAGCAGCAGCATCATCAGCATCGTCATCATCACCAGCATCATCGTAATCAGCATCAGCATCAGCATCATCAGCATCAGCATCGTAATCAGCATCATAATCCTCATACTCCTTCTCATCATCATCCATGTCCTCAGCATCCTCCTCGGGCAAATCATCATCCCTCCCCACTCCACGCTCCACGCTCCTCCCTCCTCCTCCTCCTCATCATCCTCCTCATCATCATCCTCCTCCTCATCATCCTCATCCTTCTCCTCCTCCTCCTCCTCTGCTTCCTCCTCCTCCTCCTCCTCCTCCTCCTCCTCCGAAGGTTTTCCAAGGATTCTCCGAGGGTTCTCCAAAGGTTCTCCGGGGTCTCTGGTATCTCCAGGTTCTCCGAAAATTCTACAAGGTCTCCAGAGCTTCATTGGGTTCTCCGGATTTTCTGGGTTTTCCATTGCTTCTCTGGGGGTTTTCCATGGATTCTCTGGGGGTTCTCTTGGTTCTCTGGGTTCTCCGGGGGGGGTCCGAAGGTTCTCCGAAGGTTCTCCAGGGTTCTCTGGGTTCTCCGGGTTCTCTGGGTTCTTCAGGGGTTCTCCGGGGGTTCTCTGGGTTCTCTGGGCTCTCCGCTGATATGCTGGAATCTGATTCGAAGAAACCATGTTGTTTTCGCGGCTTTCTCTCGAGAACGACAAAGCTCCACAGAGCGACCCTAGAGATCCATTGCACAACACCATAGAATGCACATAATTCTCTGGACCCACACTCACTTGCACCAGCGTAACAGTTCGACGGTTGCGCGTTCCAGCGCGATTGTTTCAGCAAGAAACAAACTGATGAAGTCATCAGAATAGATCCCGGCAGCGACTATGGGAGAAAATGTTTCCACGCCGATGTTGTGCATCACCGCCGTAATTAACCATGCGTTTGCTGAACATGTCCCCCATGTTCCACCATCCGAGAAAACGACAATGCTGCAGCCTGGCGGGATGACCATGTTCCAATATTCACTCCGGGCGCCTTTGACGACGTTCATGGCGTGGTTGCACAGATGATCGGCCGCTGCATTTTTGCTTCGGTTGACCCAGCGCACCAGATCACTCACGCCATCCAGCGGCAGATATTGTCTACGATGCAGTGTATGAGCGGCCGACAACAGTCGCTCATTAACACCACGTGGCCGCATGCAATGCGCTGCGACGGATCGCAATCGACGACAAAGAGGAATCTGTTGAGATGCGCATCCCAATGTATTGGTCAGCAACTGACTCCTCGAAAAGCTTCTGCTCTTTCCGTCTGGCCGATAATTCGAGGCCGGCTTGACGACGAGGTCGGGGCGGTAGCTTCCAAGCATCGCATGTGGCATCGGCAAAAGGTCCGAACATGGCGTTCAAATTTGCTTGGTGCAAACACTTGTCTCTCAGATGCCTCCACTGCTCCCCGTCATACGATGCTAGAACATCCCCCCATTCAGCGACGCAACCAGGCTTGCGCTGTCGCTTGAGCGGCGCCTGCGTTACACATGCCCACTGAGCTCGGCCGCGCTGCTTCCTCCAGTCTGAAAGGACGCTGCCGCACTACGCATGCGTCACCGCGCGCCCCCGACACGCGCCCTCGCGAACTGATTGGAGAACGCGTCGATGGAGCATCGTCGTGTTCGCGGCAGCGAACCACTGGATAGTCTTCTTACTCGCGCGCACGTTGCACTGCACGGTGCCCTCGTCGGGGCGGCGTCGGCGTCGTAGGAGTTTTCGCGCCCAGCGGAGCTCCAAGCTTCGAGTGCGCTGAAGCAGGCGTTCATTGAGAGGCCACGCTGAACAACCGAAACATGCCGATGCACTTGGGCCCGCCCCCCACGCCGTCGAATCCTGCGCTGTCGCGCCTGGCCCAAGGAAGTCTTTCGACCGTCGCCACAACAGCTGCTCCGCCTCGCGTAAACCACGATTGACCAGAATGGCGCGATTTCCGGCCCCGTTGGCCACGCTGCCCAAAACTTCCATCTGCCCGACGCATTTGCACGCAGCAGCTCGGTCTTGCCGAACGGCTGCAATTCGGCAGTCTGTCCCGGTAGCGATTCCGCCCGGCAGAACTTCCGACGATTTGCCCTCTACGACAAGCCAGCGGCAGAAACTGCTTCAGTAAGATCTGCCCAGACCAGGCGGTCGATCAAGCGGCCGCCGTCCAATGAGAAGTCGCACCCTGGCGAACTCCAGCGAATATCGACCGGTGAAATCGCCCGGCGTCTATAAGCCCCCTCGTTTACCACCGCGAGAGCACGAAGACGAATATGACTCGCCAGCACCTGGCATAGCTATCTTCGCAAAAAAAGCAGAAAAAAAGGGAAAGAACAAAAAAAAAAAAAAAAAAAAAAAAACTGCAAGTTCCCGCGCCAATGACTGCGCGCCCCCAGCGCGAAGACCCCTCCGCAACGTGCCATCTGCCAAGGGGCCGTGTAACACGGCAGAAAATGCGGTCTCCACTTCTTGCGAAGATATGCACATGCCCCGGTTCGACGTTGCGTTGCTGCGTGGCGCAGCAACTCTTTCAACAAAGATGCAACGTCGCAAGTGCGTCTGCCCGCCTTAAACCCGATGGCGCGAACTCCACGCGGCTTCAGCTGCGCACTATGTCGGCCACAAGATCTGCATATAACACTCGAGGAAACAACTGAGTTTGCCAGCCCATCTGAACACATCGAGTTTGAGAGCGCCCCTAACTTTGGGGGGGCACTGAAATTGACCATCTGCCAAAAGTCCAGGTCGACTGAACCGCGACACTGCTGTCCCTCACGGAATAGACGCCAAATTCTCGATGCATCGATGCATGGCAAGGCCTCGAAGATTTCGGGCACGGCGCCGCCCTCCCCACCAGCGGTGCCAGCCATCATCTTGCCACGGCCGTTCAGCGCATCAAACTGCTCGATAGCTGATTCTACACGTCGTCTAGTTGCTGACCTCGGCGCGGCCCCATTAGCCTCTCCATCCGTAGTTTCTGTGCATCGGGCGATTTGGAAGAATGCGCAAGCCTCTGCACGCCAAAATGCAGCGCCCCAGAGAGCCACGACTTACGGCCCACAGCAGGTTGCCCATCAACCTCCAGCTTCAATGGATCAGTGCACTCGCGCCTGGCCTCAAGAGAAGTCGCCAGTAGTCGATTCGCGTTGGCGTCTTTTCGTCTGGCCCAACGCGCCCTCTGGAACTGGATGGCAGAGTCCCGGCGCGCTTGGCCAGAAGAGCGTCTGACCTCGCCTCGCACTGCCCCCACAGCTCCTGGAACGCTTTCACTTTCCACATTGGCGCGCGTCGGTTTTTCGGATCTCCGCATACCCTGCCGCCCGGATAAAGCAGGCTTGCAGTTCGTCCAGATGCGCGCGCTGGAATGGCGAGCGCGCGCACGCCGCCGGAAACCGATGAAACGCCTTGCCGCCAGTGGCCAACCTGTCAAGGACTTCTTCGAATGATAAGGAAAAGCTGCTGGCCTCTGAAATCGCAGCGCAGAGCACACGGGGCGATGATCAGACCAGAGGACACAGCGGCTCTGGATAGCGATGGGGCGCGCCCTCCCGCCCACTAAAACAGAAACTCCGACGAAGTCGATCCGAGTTCGCGCGCGCTGCGGCCGCCTGACACCGCAAGTCCACAAATCGCCCTCGCCCACGGCTGCCCCAGATCCGAGAGCATTCAACGCACGTGCTCCCAAAGATCCCAAAAGCGACAAAACCAAATCACGCATCCCTCGCGCATGGCTCCTTGCGGGCCTCGCTGCGCAACAACCCGCGGAACCTTCCACGTTGGGCTGGAGAGCGTCGCGAAGCCCCGCTGCATCCGCACTGCAAAATCGGCAGCTTCAGTAACCATGCGGCCCCCGCGGCCGCGCTCGATGCAGTGGTCCAGCATGTGAACTGAAGGGAACCAAAAGTCAAAAGTGACGATACCAGCCCAACAAGGACCAGCCTTCTCGGCGACAATGCCTGGCACCCAACGTCTAGGAATTAGAAAGGCTGCCTCCGAGCCCCCTCAAGCAAAAACGGCGAAACCATGGTGCCCCCTGCCTGATATTGAATGCCAAAAAACCTCTTGTAGAGAGACCACAGCCTCCACGCCCGCAAATAATTTGAGACTAAACTTGTTGTTGCAAGCTATTTCACACCACACTGCAACAAGTCAGACCGCCCTGGAAACGATCGAAAACCTAACTTCAACAACTTCAACCGTGTAGTTTTCCCACTTTAACCAAGCGCTTCGCGCGCCTGTTTGAATTTAATCACGCGCTTCGCGCTTTCATTTTTCCCAATTCAGCCAGGCGCTTTGCGCCCCAGATTGAAGCGTATGTTTCACGAGCTTCGCGCTCCATCGCTTGCGCTGTCCCCGCACCGTTGATACCCAACCCAGCGCATGCGCTATCGATCGCCATTCCATTTTAGCGCATAGCGCTGCCCCCTCGCATTTATGCAGCGCGCGCGCGTTTCCGATTGCGGCAATTTGGGCTCGAGGGCCCGCGCGGCCCGCGAGGGCCCGCGGGAGGGGCCCCCGCCCGCGGAGAGCCGCATGGAGCTGGCCACGGAGCCTCGGGGCCGCCTCGGGGCGACCAGGCTGCTGCCGAACCAGGCCCCGGCAGCGGCGCGCGCCGCCTCGCCTCGGATCCAGGCGGCCGCGTTCTGCTCGGTGGCGGCGGCTGGGGCCCCTGAGTGCGACCGACGCCGCGGGTCTCAGCCAGCTCGCGGCAGAGGCTGGATTCGCGGAGGATGGTCCAAGTTCAGTCCTCGACCCGCTGGCCACGCAGAGCACCGTCAAGAGAAGCGATCGGAAGCCACGGAGCCCAATGCAAGAGTTCACATCGGTGTTCCAATACTTCGCTGGGCCTGAATGGGAAACCATGCAGGGGGCCTCCATGCAGGACGCACGGGCAAATCGCTTCTCTCGCACGTTTGCTCTGGGGGCGAGAGCACCGTCGGAGGGAAGCCAGCGCCTCTTAACGAGTGTCGATGATCACTGAAGATTCACAGGTGCCAATCATGCACAAGAAGAAGATCGGCACGCTTGAAACACTCAAGACCGCTTGGACGGCACATGTGCGGAAGGCGAAGGACCCCATCGAGCACATCGGCACCCTGAGCACTTCGCCGCGAGTGTTCAAACGCACGTACGCTACGACGTACGAGCGAGAGTATGCAGACAGGATGCAGCCAGTTCAGAGCAAGGTAAGCACCCTCATGATCGAGGCGCTCGCGAACACGAAGATTGCAGGGGCTACTTGACCTCCGCCGCAAGCTCGGCTGCGAAGCCGATGACTCACTTGAAGGATGGCGGCCTTGATAGTCAGCTTCAGACAATGTCCAAGTGCTTCGCCGCTGAGCTCCAACAGCAGAGCGCTCGGCAGGACCGCATGCTGGAGATACTGGTTGGGGGGCAGTAAAGCGCCATGCGCTTGCGCTGCGACTCTCAGCTCGATAGCTTGCTCCCCAGGCGCGCGGAAATGAGGAAGCTCCAAGTCGAGGACGGGCGAATGCAGTGGAGTCACCGTGCACAGCTTGCCCGACCAGACGCAGCCGAAGCGCAGACGCCATCAAGAGCAGGGCGGCATTCAGTGGGACCAGATGCAGAGGAAGCGCAGACGCCCCCGAAGATGATCAAGTTGGTACTTGCAGCGAACGCACCGCCGTCTGCAACTCCGCTGTCGGCAGCGACCGCAGGCTACACCACTAGATCTGCTGAGCCTGTCGGAGCCGAGGGGTACGAAACAAAAACTAGAGGCGAAGCTTGCGAAGGCGAACGCAAAGATTAGGGCGGAGAATGCGAAGGCAACCCCAGCGGCAAACGAAGACCCCAGTGGCGGACAAGGCGACCCTGCAGCGGCAGCGACCACGAGCAAGCTTAAGAAGCAGCAGGCTAGGGTTCAGACACCAGCCAAGATCAAGCTGGCCAGGAAGGCTCAGACTCCTGTCAAGATCAAGGTTCCGATCCCTGCCAAGGTTCAGAAGACCCCTGCCCAAGGTTCAGACCCGTGCCAAAGATAAGAAGCAAGCAGGAGCCGCAGCAGCCATGCTCGACAAGCAGAAGCTCAAAGTGCGCTTCGAAGCTGAGCACTCCAGGACCAACGTGCAAGTGCGCGTCGAGAAGAAGGGCGGTTCGTATCTCAACAAGGGGTTCAGATGGGGATCACCTTCGAAAGGCCGCAAGTTCTCCAGCTCGGAAGAGGCGCAGAATGCCGCCAAGGCGTGTGTCGCCGCAGGCTGCCAGTGACTGTGACGCGAAGCCAGCCCACGCTCCCCAAGGCCTGCGTCGCGCCCGAGCCGCCGCGGCGCCCGAGCACATGGCCCCGAATTCTCTTTGGATTTGGCTTGGGGGTTCGAGCTGGAAACCGCCATCTCCGTCAGCCGTCAGGGGCCGCCCACGTCGTCACAGTCGGCCTCGCCCCGGGGAATCCTGGCCAGGATGCGCTTCCATGGAGGCCTCCTGGATGGGGTCCGAGTGGATGGGGTCGGCGGATCGCGTCGCATCGGCACAGTGTGCGTGGAGAAAATCGAAAATTGGATTCACCTCGAGCCGCATCGCCGATACATCGTCGATGCGGCATCCTCCGACCCCATCTACTCGAATCCCTTCTGGGAGGCCTAGAATCATTGCCCGAGGCATGTGCGAGGACGCGCTGAAATAAAAAAAGGGGGCCTTAACATCTGGGAAGATATCGTGGCCATCTTGGCCGCCCCCGAGACGAGAGGGGACGGGGCCTGAACGTTCTCGCCCATCGTCGGGATTGCTGCATCGGAGTCGGAGGCGTTTCTGCACCCCCCCCCCTTGGGCCAGACGCATGTAAGCAGCGCAATCGCGAACGGACGACGACGACGACGACGACGACGACGACGACGACGACGACGACGACAATGACGGCGACGACGACGACGACGACGACGACGACGACGACGACCCGAGCCGCAAACGGCCCCCGCCCTCGACCCGAGGATCCTGATCTGGACCAAACCACCCCAACCCAACCCAACCCGAAGTCGCCGTTGGTCCTGTCAATGTCCAGTGGGGAGGGGCAGTCTGGAAGATCGAAAAAGAAACACCACCAAGCCCGCACATCCCTCCCAGGCTAAAGTTTGTGGGGGCCTGGGAGCTTCGGGTCGGGCTGGGGTGGATCGGTAGGGGAAGATGGTCATGATCCAGCCCGATCGCGCGCGGAGGCCGCAAGCGCCCCACACGTGGAGACGGTGCAAAAAAAAAATGCAGCGGCACACGCCATTCTGAGAAAGCCGAGCTGCTGGCAGGCTGCTGCGAAGCTGCAAGTCCACAAAAATCCCATCTCTCGGGACATCGATGGCCCAACCAAAAGCCTCTTCGACCTTTCGAGAAATCGTCGAAGTCTGCCGAATCTAACGGAGGCAGTTCTTGTCTAGATTCTGGCAAGTTTACTTTTGCATGGAAGAGGGGGGGAGGGGGGAGGGGGGACCGGGTAAGGCCCGAAGGGAAATTTGAACTGATCGCAATTCGGCACTTATTTGCGCCCCTCTTCGGCCCAACGCCTTTCGAAAAGGCCGCGGAGAGGGGGGAGGGACATGACATGCAGGTGAACTCGCCCGAGTCCAACGGACAACAGCCTAAAGCTCGGATTTCGCGAACCGCGGGCCTTCTTCCGGCGGGGGGCTGGATGACCGAGCCGGGCCCCTCAGGAAGGCACTCGGCCTCAGAATCCCCGAGGCCGAGGTGGGCGCGGGAACCGTCGCGGGGCCACCCTCGCGCAGAACCGACGAGGGCGCAAAAGAACATCACCGCACAGTGTGTGTTCTTGTGTTGCAGGCGCACGTCCGGCACGAGCACACGATACAACAATCGAATCATGTTCACATGTATGTGTACGTCTATATACGCATGTGTATGTGTGTATGTTTGTATGTGTATGTGTGTATGGTTGTGTGCATGTGTGTATGTACGCACTTGCGTACGTACGTATACATGTATGTGTGTATGTATGTATATATGAACAAGTGTGTGTATGTGTGCATGTGTGTACGTGTATGTGCATGTGTATGTGTATGAATGCATGTACGTGCGTACGGATGTAAATATGTATAGATGTGTCTGCATGTGTGCTGCATATATGAACATATATGTGCATGCTTATGTAAAAAATAAGTATGTGTATATGAACGTATATGTATATATGTGTCTGTGCAGATGTAAACTGGAACCATCGCGCAAGTTCTAGCTAGGCTTGGTGGGCTAAATCATGGAATCTAAATGTTGTCGCTTTTTGCATCCAGGGACTCTCTTGGAGGCCCAGCGCAAGCCTCGGAACCGCATAGGAGGAGAACTGTGGAAACGCGGAAATCATTAATTCCCGTCAGGTATTCAACGATTTGGGGCCCTCAAAGGCTTCCTGGTTTCTTTTCTGGGAGTTGAGGGGGACCTTAATTGTGGTCTGTTGTGCAAGAGTAGACAGGGGGCGAACTCGAAAAAAAGGAATTGTGGGAGTTCTATATGTTTTTTGAAGTTGCCGTGCCTGGGTTGTGGGTCAGAAGTTTTCTGGATACAAGCCACGGTCCGTTGGGATGCCTCTCGGGATCTTCGCGCAAAAATAAACAGATGGTGAGTTTGATAAAAGGAATTCCAATTGCTCAACTCATGGGACCATGCGATATCGATTTCTACAGTGGTTTCAGAGGCAGCCAAAAGGACGCGAAGACGATCCAAAAGAGTGCCAAGACAGCGTCAACGAGATTCCCGAATTATCTTTGCATGTGACTCCGAAGTCTTGTTGGGGCTCGAGGAAGAAGATAGGGAGTAGGAGTCCCAACTTGGAAACAAATCTATAGAATTCCATTATTGTTTCAAATTCCTCGGTCTTGGAGCGTTGGAAGCGGGAAAACGTGAGAAGGCGAAAAACGTCGACAAACACCACTGGAAATAAACGATTTGACCCTCTTCGGGCTTTCTGGGGACGGCTCTCGAAGCTCTCTTGGGCTGTTTGGAGGGCCTCGTCGGAGCTATTTGGAAGCCTCTCTGGGGTCTGGGGCGTGTTGGAGGCCTCTGGGGGGTCCCGGGGTCCTCTCAGAGGTCTCTGGAGGCCTCCGCTGTCCTGGGCGCCTCTTCGGCAGTCTTGGCGCCGTCTTGGCCCGTCTTGGGGTCGCCTTGGGGGCCTCTTGGGCGGCCTTGGGGCGGTCCTGGGGGCCTCTTCGGCCGTCTTGGAGCGTTGGAAGCGTGAAATGGTGAGACGGCCAAAAACCATGTTTAAAAACTATGAGAATTAACGATTTTAGGTTCTCCAGGCGCTCTCGGGAGGCCTCTCGGAGCTCTCTTGAGGTCTCTTGGAGGCCTCCTGGGAGTCTGGAGAGCCGCCCAGAAGCTATCCTGGGTTGCTTGGGAGCGTCTTGGGCCGTTCTTTTACGTTCTGGGCGCTTCTGGGGGCGTCTTGGGCTGTCTTTGGGCATTGTGGGGGCTTCCCGGGAGGCCGGGAAGCGTGGTACTGGGAGCGTTCCGCAGATGTTCTGGGAAGGTGTGGGACCCCCAGGAGGGGTGTATTTGTTGAACTTGGAAAAAAAAAAAAAAAAAAAAAAAAAAAAAAAAAAAAAAAAAAAAAAAAAAAAAAAAAAAAAAAAAAAAGCGAATATGTGGAATTCCCTTTTTTCAAGTTCCTCAGTCTTGGAGCGTTGGAAGCGGGAAAACGTGAGAAGGCGAAAAAGTCGACAAACACAACTGGAAATAAACGATTTGACCCTCTTCGGGCTTTCTGGGGACGGCTCTCGAAGCTCTCTTGGGCTGTTTTGGGGAGCCTCGTCGGGGCTATTTGGAAGCCTCTCAGGGGTCTGGGGTGTGTTGGAGGCCTCTGGGGGGTCCCGGAGTCCTCTGGGAGGTCTCTGGAGGCCTCCTTCTCCCGCTCTTGGGCTCATCTTGGGCCTGTTCCGGGATGGTCTGGAGCTGTCCTGGGCGCCTCTTCGGCAGTCTTGGGGCCGTCTTGGCCCGTCTTGGGGTCGCCTTGGGGGCCTCTTGGGCGGTCTTGGGGCGGTCCTGGGGGCCTCTTCGGCCGTCTTGGAGCGTTGGAAGCGTGAAATGGTGAGACGGCCGAGAACCATTGAAAAAACAAATGAAAATAAACGATTTTAGGTTTACCAGGCGCTCTCGGGAGGCCTCTCGGAGCTCTCTTGAGGTCTCTTGGAGGCCTCCTGGGAGCCTGGAGAGCCGCCCAAAAGCTATGGGTTGCTTGGGAGCGTCTTGGGCCGTTCTTTGTATGTGTATGTGTATGTATGTGT
>CAUYUJ010008958.1:290418-315418 GCA_963575745.1 Prorocentrum cordatum
TGTTGGCCCCTGGAGGCCTGTCTCGGGCCCTGGGCCTGTCGAGAAAAACGATTCGGTAAGAGCAGCCCGTCCTGGGGAGAGTCGACAGGTCCAGGGCCCCGAGGCTCGAAAGCGCCGAGTAGCGTCGGAGGTCTGGGCTGACAGACGCCGACGCCGGCTCGGAAAGCTTGCCAGGACGGGTCCGTTTTGAACAAATGTTTGCGGGGGAGCTACCGGGACCGCGCGCAAGCACCGCACTATGTCAGAACTCCCTTCAGGCCTCGCCCCCGTGCGTACGGTACGTATTTGTCTTGCTCTGTGGGGGCCGAAAAACTATGCACCGTACCATTCCTGGGTCGAGGATCGACGAAACCTCGAGAAGCACCAACGCGGTATGGTGCACACATATTGTCCGCGGAGGAAGGGAGGGGGGCGGCGGGGGCAAGCGCCGAAGGGCGGCCCAGGGCGGGGACACCGGGCGGGGACAACCGTACACCAGCGGCGGTGAGGATGGCGGCGGCCGAGGGCTACGAAGGCGAAGATGAGGGCGTGAACGAGGCCACGACGAGAACGACGGCGACGACGACGACGGCGACGACGACGCCGACGACGACGATGCCGACAACAACGACGACGACGACGACGATGACGACCGAGGATGAGGACCACAACACCAAAAGGATGAGGACGACAGTGACGACGACGGCGGCGGGGGCGAAGATGAACAGAGGAAACGGTGGAGGAAGGGGGAACGCAGCAGGACCGGGGGGGGGAGAGGGCCAGGGCTAGAGGTTCACGACCTGTCACAGAGGCCTGCAAGGGGCAGGGTCAAGAGAATGCGCAGTGGTCGGCCTCGACCTCCGCCGCCCGTTCGATGAAGTGCTCGCCTTGCAGATACCAAACGCCGACATGCCCATTGCGGTTGCCCCAGGACCCGAGAAACCCAGAGAGATGAAGCTGTGCACGTCAGAGGTGCGCAGGCACGATGGTGAAACAAGCCGCCATGGTACAGTTCCAGCGGCTCCGCTGTAAAACAAGGGTGAACAGTAAGGAACGCGCAGACTCACTTCAGGGCCCCAGCGAAAAACCCAGACGGCGGAAAAACGCCAATCGTGATTCTTGCCGACGCGCCTGGAGGTCTGGGCTCATTGTTGTTTTGCGGCCGCTAGAAGACAAGCAGCGGTCGATCGTACAACAGCGGGGCGCGCTAGGCGAAAAGAAGCGCGCAGCGCGGGGCGGCCAGGGGTGTTTGAGTCGAAGGGCCACACCCACACCATGAGGACGGCGTGCGAGCCGAAGAAGAGCGGCAAATAGAGAGTCCGGGCACACTGGAGGCACAAATTCGGCGGCACGCAGGAGGCGAAGCGAGGGGGGACGCGATCCTCCACGAAGGCACGGAACCCCTTCGCGGCGCTCGCCGAGCCTACGGGGAAGGCTTCCTGGAGGGCGCGAGGGCCCACCGCACCCTTCCAAGGCCTCCCCCCTCGCCCCGTCCGCACACCGTGGAACCGACCTCCATCCCCACTGGCGTGGCACGGGCCCCACCAGCCGGCCTGCCCCCCGCCACTCTTCCGCAAATGGGGGCGCACACGGCTGATCGTCGGGCACCTCGTGCCAGGGGGCTGGCAGGCAACCCTGCCCCAGGACGGCCATAGCCCGTATCCCCCGAGCGAGACCATCAGTCGTAGAGGATGCGTCCGAGGGCCAAGACACCCAGGCTCGAGTCCTGCTGGCGGCGAAAATCCTGCGACGAAGACCGCCATGCTGAGCCACACCCGCCACCCAGATTAACTCTCAGACCTCCTGCGTCCACGGAGGCAGTGCAGAAAATACAGCAGGAAATGCGAGATGCGACTCTGGAGAGGAGCCGCACAAGAACGAGTAACGACTGCACGGACGGCGCGCTAAAAGAACAATGGAAAATTCGAATCATACATAGAAAAAAAAAAAAAAAAAAAAAAAAAAAAAAAATTGGCGCTCCGCGCGGATTTCCTGGATTCCCGCTGGACCCCCCTCCATGGCGCGCGGAGCGCGCCAGGGGCGGCGCCGCAGGCGCTGCCAGGGGGCCCCAGCGCAGATCCAAGAAATCCGCGCGGAACTTTCAAACCTTATGTTTATGCCGTTTTTTCTTCGAATAAAAAGCGGACGCGCAAACAGAAGAAACATACGCAAAAAAAATGCCACTGCGGGCGCAGGAGCCGACGAACGCGAACCCAGGAGCCATCCAAGTCCGAGCGCGTCGCGAAGGATGCTGCCTTCAGGTATCCGTGTCAAGAAGGGAGAGGCCAGCGCCCTTGCCCTGCACGTCGCCGGCGCATGAGGGGCGACCTCCCCTGGGGGAAGCGACAGCCAGCAGCGGTGGCGACAGGAGTCCCGCACTGGCCTCCGGAGCAAAAAGTCATATGCTTCAAAATTCCGCAGGAATGCGTGGACGGCTTCGACCCCTGCAAAGGGGCCCCGGGCCCTTGGGAAAGCAGGAGACCCAACCTCAGGAGGAGGCGGAAAAGCAACGAGGGAGGAACGAGGATAGCCAAGGAGGAGGGAACGGAGAGAGGAAGAGGTTGGGTCCCAAGCCTACCCCAAAGCCAGAAGCCCCCAAAGGGCCAAGGAACAAATGTCCACGAACGCGCCCGAGACGGGGGATAAAAAACTACAGCTCTGTCGTAACGGCGCTCGGCGGCAGGAGATACATCGATTCTGTCGCAACGGCGCTCGGCAGCAGGAGGTGCGTCAATTCTGCCGTCATGGCGGCGCCCAGCGTCAAGGAATACAACAATTCTGTCGTAACGGCACTCGGCGGCAGAAACGACGATTCTGTCGTAAGGGCGCCTGGCGGTGAAAAAAACAGTAATCCGGTCTTAACGGCGCTTAGCGGCAAAAGCAAGGATGCTGTCGCAACGGCGCTCGGCGGCAGAAGCAACGCGGACTCAGAGAACTGCCGGATCCTGGATGCTTAGCTTATCGCGCACCTTCATCGCTGCCGCCGCGTGCGACGCGCCTGACCGCACAAGGAGCCAGTCACGCTGGGCACCTCCGCGCTGCTGGAGCCTGGGCACCAGGCGCTCCAGCCGCCACAGGATCTTCTCCAGCGGCGTCTACTCGCCGCTCCATCGTTTCATGTTCCCAAGCACGTTCATGCACTCCACGCTGTAGCGCTACTGCTCGTGGGAGGGGCCGCCCATACCTGCAACCGCAGTGGTGTAGCCGATGGCCCAGTTCACCTCCTTGGGATCCGGCTTCTTATTATAAGCATTATGAGTATTATAATTGATATTATCATTAGTGTTACTATTATTCCCAGTCTCTTCTGCGACCTGTTGTGCGTCGTCCACGTTCAGTTTGTCACCCCCAGTGGCCTGCTGGTCGTCCTCCGAGTTCAGCTTGCCGTCCCCCGTGACCTGCCGGCCGACTTCCGCGCGTGTCGCCTCGTCCTCTGTCTCCCTCGCTCCCTGGCCCGCACTCGGCGCAGCCTCTGGGAACGGCTGCCCCGGGCCTTGCGCAACCCGCCAGCCTCCTCATCGCACGCCGGCTCCTTCCCCCGCCCCAGCCCGCACTCGGAGCATCCTACAGGGAGGGGCTGCACCCTGCCGCATGCTCCATGATCTGCTGGTCACGTGCGGCACGTCGCCCTCTGAGAGCCGCGGACTGTGGACAGCGCGACGTCCTCCGCGGCCTGCTGGGCATCCTGAAGTGTTCGGCGGGATGCCCTGCGTGACCTGCTGGCCGTGCTCCGTGCTCAACTTGCCGCCTTTCGCGGTCTGCTGCTGGCCGTCCTACGTGCAAAGCGAAGCGCCCTCGGTGCCTGGTTGCCGTCCTCCGCGTTCTGCTTGTCGCCCTCCGGGGCGCGACCCTCATCCACCTCCATGTCGGGATCTGAGACGAGGTCCCCAGGGATGAAGGTGCTGGATAAGCCGGTGCCAGCCTCCGACAAAAGTGGACTCGTCTGGACTTCAGCTCGCGGTGGCGTTCCGAAGGACTGCCAAGCAGTAACCATCCCCAGCGGTTGTAGGAAGTCCTCCCACGAGGCAGCCATCGCATAGCTTGGCATGGCCGACCAGGGGCCGCGGGAACGGGGAGGGGCCCTCCCCGTTCCCGCGGCCCCTGGGCGTCCGCGCAGGGGCGGGGGCGGGGCGTCCGCGACTGGCGCCCGGCCGCGGCCCCGCCAGGTGGCGGGAGCGCTCGCGACCGCGGGCGCCGCGGGCGGCGCGGCGGCGTGCGGACGGCACGACCCGTCGCTCCCTCCAGGCGCCCCCATCGGGACGATCCAAATGGGTACGGAAAACATGGGTATGATACCCAACAGCAGTTCCTATTCGTCTTAAACAAAGATCGTTACCCGCGCCGCCGCGGACGCTGTTCACTGTTCACTGAAGACAAAAAGCCGCCTGCCCAACAGCGGCCGCTGCCGGTTTTGGACAACATTTGTTTTTGGGCAGTGTGCCCATTTTTACCCGGACCCATTTCGGGCGTCCAGACCCCAGCGTCGCTCCCAGCTCCACAGATTACCAGCCTCGAACTTATCCCTATCCCTAAGATTGACACGCCAAAAAGCGATGACAATCTGGGGGATGCGCCCTCAAAAAATACGGGAATCCCTAAGATTGGCATCGTGATGAGGAGATGTCCAGCATAGGGATAGGGATATGCTCCAGGCTGGCAAACAGACGCAGCACCGGCTCCTGGCAGAACAGCCGCCCTTCCTGCGGCTCGTCGGTTTAGACGGTGTGAGACGTGCTGCCCTGCGGCTCGACGGGATGGCTGGCTGCGGCGGCTGAAGGCTTCCACCTCGGGCTCCCTGCTCCTCGAGGGCGTCCAGCGCCCAGGAGGGCGCACATCGTCCAACGCCGAGGCCCTCGACAGCGCTGGAAGCGGCTCGAGAGGCAGCGGTGGATCCGGAAGCGGCGCGCGAGTGGCGCACGACTTGGCCGCATAGGAAGAAGACAGAAGATAAGAGGGAGGCCGCACTTGGCGCAGGACTTGGCGCGCGAGTGGCGCACGAGTAGGAAGAGGATATAGATCAGGGGAATGAGGGATGTGGCTGCAAGCCAGAGCGGTTTGAGCCAGACCAGCCGATCTAACCCCATAGATGGGGATGTGGGCTGTTCCCTTCGGGTTTCGAGGGGCAAATCCCCAACTGGGGTGGTGGGATGGTGGGGATCGGGATGGGGATTGAGATGGGGAGAAGGATCGGTCAAACGATACTGAAAACACCTGCTCAGAACCCATCGGGTCTCTGGACCCCCCCCACCCTGGGTACATCCTGGCCACTTTTCCCGAGCCGCGCCCAGCAATGGCGAGGATAGCTTCCGGAAGTGCCCGAACACATCCAAGACAACCTCGACGACCAAGGCATCCGACTATATATGTGATGTTTCGTATCCGCGGGCCCCTGCGGCCTCCCGGGCCAGTATTTCGTCCAGACCCACTCCTGTTGGCCCCGCGGCTCAGAAGAGAGCCAGAAGAGACCGAAACCGAAGAAGAAGAAGAAGAAGAAGAAGATGAGATGATGATGATGATGATGATGATGATGATGATGATGATGATGATGATGATGATGATGATGATGATGATGATGATGATGATGATGATGATGATGATGATGATTATGATGATGATGATGATGATGATGATGAGGAGGAGGAGGAGGAGGAGGAGGAGGAGGAGGATGAGGATGAGGATGAGGATGAGGATGCTGATGATAATGATGATGATGATGGCGAAGAGAAAGAGAGAACAAAAAAACGCTTTCGATCCCTCCTAAAAAAAGGAAGAGGAAGAGGAGGAGGAAGGAGGTGACGAAGAATCCGCCCTGATGAGCCACCCCGAATTTTCTTCTGGGGCTCTGCAATGTGGACACTGCCCACTGGCTACGGAAAAGGCAAGAGGGGGGAGGAGGGAGGGAGGGGAGGATAAGGGTGAGGAGGGAAGAACTTGCCCAAATCCGCCAAGGTTGGAAAAAAACAGCCCGCTGGAGGTCTGGGAGCCCGAACCTCTGACGCCATGGTTCTTGTTCACCACGAAACTCATCACAGGTCTGGACACCGGGGACTGGCCCCTCGTGCCGAATGGTGGCGTGACCGCCCTAGGGCCCGGTCCGGGCCCCCCAGAGGCCGAAGATGGCCAAAACCCTGTGGCCGTGGTTTTTGGCTCGTGATGCGGGGAAGCCTGGGAGCGACGCCGTCACTCCCAGACATCCGACGCAGGGCTCGAGCGAAACAGTGCTTTGCGCGTTCGATGTGTTTTTGTTCTGCCTTTGCCGCGAAACGACCTCGAAGCGAAAAAACGGCCGACGAAATCGCCGAAACACCGTTTAGCCAGAGCCCTGATCCGACGATGTGACTCTCTCAACGCGCAGCCTCCAGGAGGCCCCGGCCCTCTCCCCGAAGGCAGCCTCCCGCCCTCGATCCATGCTTGATGGCCCCGGGGCCCGCGAACGTGCCTCGGGGACCGCCTTCGAGGAAATGCGCCGCGGCTTAAAAAAAATCGCCAGGGAGCTTGGATTGGCGCCCCTCCCCTCGCTCGCAGGCCCACGCCCCCCCTCCCCACCCCACCCCCAGTGCGTGTCGGGCCTGGTGCTCAACGTGGCAGTCCGAGCAGAGCACGAAGCCTCCCCGCTCCCGCGGCCCCCGACCACCCCCGAGAAGCGCGCCTGAGGGGGCACACAAGTCCCATCCTCCTCCTCCTCATCCTCCTCCTTCTCCTCCTCCTCCTCATCATCATCATCATCATCATCAGCAGCATCGTCATCATCATCGTCATCATCATCGTCAGCAATCATCAGCGACATCCTCATCCTGATCCTCATCCTCATCAGCAGCATTATAATCATCACCATCATCATCACCCTCATCCTCATCTTCATCCTCATCCTCATCCTCATCTTCATCTTCATCCTCATCCTCATCCTCCTGCTCCTCCATACACTACTCCTCCTGCTCGTCCTCTTCCTCCTATTCCTCCTAAACCTCTTCCTCCTCCTCCTCCTCATCATCCCCGTCCTCGTCTTCGTCCTCGTCCTCATCCTTCTCCTCCTCATCATCATCACATCACCATCACCATCCTCATCCTCATTATCATCCTGATCCTGACCCTAATCCTCATCCTCATCATCATCATCATCATCATCATCATCATCATCATCATCATCATCATCACCATCATCATCATAATCAGCATCATCATCATCCTTCTCCTCCTCTTCCTCCTCGTCCTCCTGGAAAAAAACACGTCGGAGCTAACCCTGGAGATCCAGGCGTCACAGACGGATAGCACGACAGGCATCTCGTGCCGAGTCTCAGTGCCCTCGCGGATCGACCCCGCTCGAGAAGGAGCGCCAGAGCCGGATAGGGCGACAGCACCGTTCGCGGTGTTTCGCGGCTGGGGGCCTCGGGGCATCGCTTCCTCTTCTGCCGCAAGTCTCGACGCCCAAGAGGGGTGTCGCCTCCCAGTCCAGAGCAAACGAGAAGGTAGTCTTCGGGGGGAAGTCGCGAGTCGTGGTGCAAGAGGGAGTCCTGGGGCCCAGGGGGCTTGCAGTTGCTGGCTGGGTGGATCAACTAAGGGCACCACTCATGCTTTGGTTCCCCCATTGGCGCGCTTTGCAGGGCACTGCGATCGAGCTGGGCACAAGATGAGCAGATGCCATAAGCGAGGTGAAAGGCGGCAACAGCGGTGGTGACGGCGTCACTCTGCCGACACTGCTGGTGCTGCACTTGCTTCTGCTGCTGACTGGTTGAACCAGCCTGATAGGTTGGGAGCGAAGAGAACGGGGGACCATGATCGTGTCGATCTTGATCACCGTCGATCTTGGTCAGCGTCAAGTCGTGGATCACCCTCGCGAATCGACGACCGTCAGCATGGGCCATGACCAAGATCGGCGTCGACAAAATCCCGCGACATCTTGGTCATGATCGGTGCTTCTCTTCCCCCGACAAGTGGATGGGTGGTAGGGGGGATGGGCCGTGATGAAGGCAGCAGAGGAAACGGGAAGACAGCGGTTAAACGCTGGCTGACGGGGGGGAGGCCGGGTGACGGTGGAGTACTGGCCAGGGCAGGGCTTCACCTAGCGAGCTCCCTCGGAGGGAACCTCGGCCATCGGGTGAAAGTTGTTGTGGCAGTGGTTTGGAGCCGGCTGGAGATCGGTTTTTATTGTTTCCTTAATAATCGTTACCTGGGGGGGCGGGGTTGGGGGCCCCGGGTAACGGCAGCGCCTTGGCGGGGTGGGGCGCGCACGGGCGGCGGTGCGCTGCGATCGCCATGAACACTAGCATGTGGGGAAGGGGTGTAACCCCACCCTAAGTACGATCGTTACCGTCACCCGTGGAAGAGGGTTTGCCCGGGTAAGGACTGTGACGCGCCAGAAGATGTAAAAACAATCCTCTAGGGTGCCAAGGTAACCCAGCACTGCCTCCAGCCGGCGAAAAGGAGGGAGAAAGCGCCCCTTCGTTTCCACGGCTAGACGCGGCTCGAGAAACTGATCAGTTTCTTTCCTGGGAGGGGTCTGTGGACCCGTTTTGATCGAATTGGCCCTCATCTCGCCCTCTGGACCGACTTTCTCTGGGATTGCCCAGCCGCCTCCAGGTTGTTGTTGTTGTTGTTGCTGTTGCTGTTGCTGTTGCTGTTGTTGTTGTTGTTGTTGAGCGTGGTGTTGTTGTTGTTGTTGATGTTGGTGGTGTTGCTGTTACTGTTGTTGTTGTTGTTAGTGGTGGTGTTGTTGGTGTTGGTGTTGTTGTTGATGTTGTTGATGGTGTTGTTGCTAGTGTTGTTGGTGGTGCTGTTGTTGTCAGTGTTGCTGGTGTTGTTGTTGTTGGTTTGTTGTTGTGTTGGTGTTGCTGCTGTTGCTGTTGTTGTTATTGTTCCTGTTGTTGGTGTTGTTGTCGTTGTTGTTATTGGTGTTGTTGTGTTTGTTGTTGTTGGTGCTGTTGTTGTTGCTGTTGTTGCTGGTGTTGTTGTCGTCGTCGTCGTTGTTGTTGTCGTTGTTGTTGTTGATGTTGTTGATGCTATTGTTGTTGTTAGTGTTGTTGCTGTTGCTGTTGTTGTTGTTGCTGGTGTTGTTGCTGCCGCTGCTGCTGCTGTTGTTGTTGGTGGTGTTGTTGTTGTCGTTGTTGTTGTTGTTGATGTTGCTGTTGCTGCTGTTGTTGCTGTTGCTGTTGTTGTTGTTGGTGTTGGTGTTGGTGTTGGTGTTGGTGTTGGTGTTGTTGCTGTTGTTGTTGCTGCTGTTGTTGTTGGTGTTGTTGTTGTTGTTGTTGGTGTTGTTGTTGTTGTTGTTGGTGTTGGTGTTGTTGTTGCTGTTGTTGTTGTTGTTTGTGTGTTGTTGTTTTTGTTGGTATGGTTGTTATTGTGGTTGTGGTGTTGGTGGTGGCGGCGGCCGACCAACGACGACACTGCTTGCACGTTCCCCCGAAAAAGCACACCCTTCCCCTGACAGCCCCTGCCAAAGTCCCCCACGAGAACGGTCATGCCCCGAAGGCCACCTCGCGGCCATGCCTCTCCTGGCGGCCCTGCTCATTCCCACTGGCTCTCTCTGCTCCGACTGCTGCACAAGCTCCGACATCCTGTCGGGGAGACGCAAGACTCGAGTTTGGAGGACTCGAGTTGGCCTGATGGGGCCGTCAGAAAATAGGACCAAGCCTGAATTTTGACGCGAGGTACCGCTCGCTGCAAACATCCCACGGACACTGGACCGTCTCAAATCCGAGACGGGCCCGTCAAAAAGCGTCGAAAAGCCAGAGCTCTGGCAAATTCGAATCTTGCGTTTCCCCGATCCTTCTGGCCACCTGAAGTCCAAAGGCAACCCGAAAGCCACGGAAGCAAAGGAAGAAGCATACCCCAACGTCTTCCCTGCCTCGTGGACCACGCAGGCCCTGGAACTCCGAGGCTGCCAGTCGTTCAATCCTGAACAAGCGTCACGGCACCTAAGAGTTTTCAGCTGTGCTGGTTTGCTGTGACATGGCAACCTCGCACCGTGCATGACTTGGGATCAGGTGTCACTGCCAGATTCTCTGCTGGCCTGTACAGGACGCACATGCTCCCGCATTGCAATACCTATCATCCTGCACAAGTCGCACTCCCAACCATCGCAAGTACAGCAGCGGTAACAGTCCCCGATCAAGGGTGATATCCCACCTTGGAACTGCTGCAGGTATGAACGTGACAAAACGACCAAAAGAAGACGACATACATATATACTAGAACCATCGCGCGCTTCGCGCGCGCTCAAGTTCTACCTAGGCTTGATGGGATGAACCATGGAATATCATTGTTGTCGCGTCTTGCATCCAAAGACTCTCTTGGAGGCCCTGCGCAAGCCTCGGAATCGTATAGGAGGGGAACTGCGGAAAAGCGGAAATCATTAATTCCCGTTAGGTATTCAACGATTTGGGGCCCTCAGAGGCTTCCTGGTTTCTTTTCTGGGAGCTGAGAGGGGCCTTAATTGTGCTCTGTTGTGCAAGGGTAGACAGCGGGCGAACTTGAAATTCGCCGGCCCAACGGGCCAGAGGCGTGCTAAGATCTCCGGTAACTGGTTAACAATATTTCTAGTTCGCGCGCGCGGGGCGGCCCCTGGGGGTCCCCCGGCGAAAGTACCCCGACCGCAGCCCGACCACTGCTACCCAGAGATGGTTTTCCTCCTGGGTGTGGCTTCTCAGGCCCCCCAGAGCGCGCCAAGAATGCCCCAAGAGGCCCCCAAGACTGCCCAAAGGGCCCCCGAGACGCCAAAAGAGCGCTCCAAGACGCCGATGATGACCCCAAGACGGCCCAAGAGGCCTCCAAGTGGCCTCCAAGAGGCCTCACAAGAGGGCCCCGAGAGGCCAAAATCATAAATGTTACAATGGTTTTGGAAGGATTTGGGCCTTGTCCCCTTTTCGGCCATCCGATGCTCCAAGACGGCCCAAGAGGCCCCCAAGAGCGCCCCAAGACGGGCCAAGAGGCTTCCAAGAGGGCCCCAAGAGGGCCCAAGAGGGCCCCGAGACGACCCAAGAGGCGCCCAAGACGGCCCAAGACGGCCCCAAGAGGGCCCCAAGAGGGGCCCAAGAGGGGGACCACGAACCGAAACCTCGCGCCTTCCGCCCCAAGAGGGCCCCGGAGGCCCCGAGAGGCCCCCAAGAGGCCCCAAGATGCCGCCAAGAGGCCCCCAAGAGGCCCCAGGAGGCCCCCAGGAGGCCCCCCAGAAGGCTTCAAAAATGCCTCCCAGTCGCCCCCGAACGGCTTCTCAAAAGACCCCAAGAGGCCTCCCAAAGAAGCATCTTGACGACGACCCTGTTTGGCCCCAAGAGCAACACAAGATGCCAACGAGAGGCTTCCTCCTCCGCCCCTTCCTCTTCTTCCTCCTCCTCCTCCTCCTCCTCCTCCTACTTATCTTCATCCTCCTCCTCTCCTTCTCATCCTCTCCTCCTTCTCCCCTCCACTTCCCCATCCTCATCTTCTTCCTCTTCGGCGGCGCCACAATGGCCCCGGGCCCACGGCGAAGCAGTAGCGATCATGCAACGTGGGCCGGCGGAATGAGCGAAGCGATTGAATAAAATGGAATTGTGGGATTCCCATTTTTTTGAAGTTGCCGCGCCTGGGCTGTGGGTTAGAAGTGCTCTGGATACAGGCCACGGTCCGTTGGGATGCCTCTCGGATCTTCTACAAAAATAAGCAGGTGGTGAGTTTGAACTAAAAGGAACTCAAATGTTCCAACTCATGGGATCATGGGATCTCGATTTCTACGGTGGTTTCAGGGGCAGCCAAAAGGACGCGAAGACGATCCAAGCGAGTGCCAAGACAGCGTCAGAGAGTTCAATATTCCCAAAACATCTTTGCATATGACCCCGAAGTCTTGATGGGGCTCGAGGAAGAAGATAAGGAGTAGGAGTCCCAACTTGAAAAGAAATAAATATCTGGAATTCCCTTTGTAGTCAGTTCCTCGGTCTTTGAGCGCTGGAGGCGGGGAAAACATGAGAAGGCGAAAAACGTCAACAAAAACCATTGGAAATCAACGATTTTACCCTCTTCGGGCTCTCGGGACGGCTGTCGAAGCTCTCTTGGGCTGTTTGGGGGGCCTCGTCGGGGCCCTTTTGGGAACCTATCAGGGGTCTGGGGTGTGTTGGAGGCCTCTGGGGGGGCCCGGAGTCCTCTCGGAGGTCTCTGGCGGCCTGCTTCCGCTCCTGGCCTCATCTTGGGCCTGTTCTGAGGTGGTCTGGAGCTGTCCTGGGCGCCTCTTCGGCAGTCTTGGGGCCGTCTTGGCCCGTCATGGGGCCGTCTTGGGGACCCCTTGGGCGGTCTCGGGGTGGGGGCCTCTTCGGCCGTCTTGGAAAATTGGAAGCATGAAATGGTGAGAAGGCCAAAGAACCAGACACAATAATGAAACATAACGATTTTGGGTTCTACGGGCGCTCTCGGGAGGCCTATCGGAGCTCTCTTGAGGTCTCTTGGAGGCCTCCTGGGAGCCTGGAGAGCCGCCTGGAAGCTGTCCTGGGTTGCTTGGGAGCGTCTTGGGCCGTTCTTTTACGTTCTGGGCGCTTCTTGGGATCGTCTTGGGCTGTCTTTGGGCATTTTGGGAGCTCCCCGGGAGGCCAGAAGGGCAATACCAGAAACGTAACCCAGATGTGAGCGAGGTGGAGGACGCCCCGGGAGAGGGGGGCCTGCTTATTTGCTTAGATCAGACACACACACATATACATATATATATATGTATATATATATATATATACATGCATACAAACATACATACATACATACCTACATACACACATACATACATACATACAAACATACATAC
Source organism: Prorocentrum cordatum (assembly GCA_963575745.1). Taxonomy (NCBI): domain Eukaryota; class Dinophyceae; order Prorocentrales; family Prorocentraceae; genus Prorocentrum; species Prorocentrum cordatum. The sequence goes on from CAUYUJ010008958.1 coordinate 303,155, forward strand.
ATGCATGCATGCATGCATGCATGCATACATACATACATACATACATACATACACACACATGCATGCATGCATGCATGCATGCATGCATGCATGCATGCATGCATGCATGCATGCATGCATGCATACATACATACATACATACATACATACATACATACATTACATGCATACATACACGTACATACATACATATACATACATACATACAAGCATACACACTCACATAAATACATACATGCATACATGTATACATACATACATACATACATACATACATACATACATACGTACATACATTCATACATACATACATACATACATACATACATACATACATACATACACACACAAGCATGCATGCATGCATACACACATACACACATACATGCATACATACATACATGCATGCATGCATACGTACATACATATATTCATACGTATGTACATGCATGCATGCATGCATACATGCAGACATACATACATACGTACATACATACATACATACATACATATAGACATGCATGCATGCATATATATATATATATATATATATTTATATGCTTATAAATGTACACACACACATATACGGATGCATGTTCATATACATATACATGTATACATACCTATACATGTACATACACATAAATACATACACACATATGCATGCATGCATACATACATACACACACATGCATACTACATGCATACATGCATGTATGCATGCATACATGCATACATACATATATACATACATTATATACACACATAAATACATGCATGCATGCATACATACATACACACATAGGTACACACATACATACATACATGCATACATACACACATACATGCATGCAGGCAGGCATACATACAAACGCGCATATAGATACATGCACCAATACAATCAAACGTACAATGAAATGAAAAAAAATCCGGCACAACTTTCGCTGCGACCGGGCTGGACAATTCCTGGGCGCCTCAGGAGACCCAAGACAGCCCGAAACGACCGCAAGACGGTTCCAGACGGCTCAAAAGGCCCGAGGAAGTCCCGAAAAGACAAGCAAAAAACGGGCAAGACATACCGACAGGCTCTCAAGACGGCCCGCGGGCGTCCGAAGAGGACCGCCAAGAGGCCGCTAAGTGGCACAGACCTTAGCTGATACAAAAGATTGCCGTACGATTTTGGTATACCCGCCGTCTCGTCATCAGAGCTCCAGAACGACCCAAAAGGCTCCAAGTATCGCCCCAAGATGGACCAAAATGCGGTCAAAGAGGGACGCAACACGCCCCAAGAAGACCCCTGGAAGGGTTCCAGACGGCCCTAGCCCCGTGAAGGCCCCAAAACGACCCCGAGGGCCTCAAGACGGCCCAAGAAAATTCAAAGACGGCCCCAAGACGGTTTCAAAACTGCCCGAGGAAACCCCTCAAGAGGGGCACACTCGAAACTCTGGTTTAGCACTGCGATGGTAAGATAGAAAAATGCATACACACACATACACGCATAGATATATATATATATATATATATATATACATACATACACAGATACATACATACATACATACGTACGTGCGTGCGTGCGTGCGTGCGCGCGCACGTGCGTGAGTGCGTGCGTGCGTGCGTACGTGCGTGCGTACCTACCTGCCTCCCGATTTGCCGACCTACCGACATACCTACATACCCACCTAACCACCCACCGACCGACCTACCCACCTATCTACTTACCGGCCTTCATGCATGAATGCATACATGCATGCATACATACATGCAGATACGCATACAGACTTACATACCTACATGCATACATAACTAAATGCATTCAAACATGCATGCACGCATAGTTACATGCATATATGTTTACATACATGCATACATACGGAAAAACAGACAGATAGACCAACACACCTGTACGCAACACACATACAAATCTACATACATGCATACTTGTATGCATATACGTAGACGTACAATCATCCATGCGTACATACATGCATGCATGTATATATGTACATCTACATATACATATATATATATATATATATACACACTAGAACAACGCGCGCGCTTCGCGCGCGCTTAAGTTCTAGCTAGGATCATTCTCGCTGGGAGTTTGACGTAGCTTCTCGGGAGCCTCTGAACCTGTCGGGGGCCTCCTGGAAGCAGGTTCGAAGCATCTTGGGGGCCGATTTGGGGCTTCTCGGGGCCTCCTTTGGGCCTCTTGGGGGTCTCCCGGGGCCTCTTGAGGGGCCTCCTTGGGGCCTCCTAGCGGCCTCTTGGGGCGGAAGGCTCGAGCTTGCGGTTCGTGGTCCCCCTCTGGGCCCCCTCTTGGGTCTGTCTTGGGGCCCTCTTGGGCCATCTTGGGCGCCTCTTGGGCCGTCTTGGGGCCCTCTTGGGCTGTCCTTGGGCCCTCTTGGAAGTTTCTTGGGCCGTCTTGGGGCGGTCTTGGGCGCCTCGTGGGCCGTCCTGTAACGTCGGAAAGCCCAAAAAAACAACTTTGTGAAAAATGTACGTTTTACGAAGGGAATGGGCCAATGTTTGCGACGCATGTTGGAGGCTTCTTGGGGCGTCTTGGGGGCGTCCTTGGACGTCTGGAGGCCATCTTCAGCATCTTGGAGCCCTCTTGGAGGCCTCTTGGAAGTTTCTTGGGCCGTCTTGGGCGCTTCTTGGGCCGTCTTGTCTGACTGGGGAGGCCTCCGGCAAGCCCCGACGAGCCTCCGGGCCCCCCGGGGCCCACATTTGTGGTCGGGGTCCTGGCCCCGGGCCCCCGGACCCGGTGCGCCGTTATATGTATATATATATATATACACACACACACACACCAAGACGGCCTGAAGACCTCGCCCAGACATGCATATCCAGCAATACTGCAGGATATAATGTGGATCACTTTTCATTCACACCATGACAAAATAATCCATAATGCTCAGGCCTGCAGCATACAGAAACGATCATCTCGAGGTGCGAGCCTTTCAAGCACCTCGCGCCCGTAGCAGAATGCATCAAATTGCGAGCTGTGCAATAAGCTCGAGGGTGGCTGACGGTGGGCGGACTTGAGCAGCACGGATGCAGAGGCACGCGCGGGCATTCGCTGGCGGGCGAGCGAGGGCCGAAGGGTATTCACGTCTCTGACTATACACACCCCAAGAAAGCCTCAAGACCTCGCCCAGACATGCATATCCAGCAAAGCTGTAGGATATAGTGTGGAACATAGCGCTCAGGCCTGCAGCATACAGAAACGATCATCTCGAGGTGCGAGCCTTTCAAGCACCTCGCGCCCATACCCGTATCACGCACTGGTGGGCCCGCCACAACTTTCGAGGGCGGCTGACTAACTCCTGAGGCAGTTTAGCGCTTCTGCGCGCTGCCATCTTTTGCTTGGCCACGGGGATTTTCCTGAGCTGCTGAAGCAGGAGGGCGCCTTTCTCGTAGCGGGCCACCGACGCGGACGATGGATGCCCGGCGGCCGCGCTTCTGAATCTCCCTCAACGTCCGGCGACCGTGGGCCTTGTCGTTCGAGGCCCCGCTGCGCCTGAAAACGCGAGGGCGCACCTTGAGGGGCGCGTAGCCCAGGCGGTCCGAGCCGCGCTTGACCTCGCGCTCGAACTCGAGCAGGGCGAAGTTGAACAGCCTCTGGGAGTCGGGCGCCTTGGGCTTGAAAAGGAGCTTCATCACGCTCGCCAGCCACGGACGCGCCACGTCCCTGATCAGCATGCTGTCGTCCTGGCCGCCCGTCTTTGTCGTCTCGCACCACTCGGAAGGTGCGATGACCACGCCAAAGTGCTCGCCGAGCCTCGCGGCTGGCGCGGGCGGCAGGATCTGGCCCTGCCGGAGTTCCACCGTCTCGGAGGGCCTGAGGTAGGCGTCCGTCTCGAGCACCACTGCGGCGCCCATGAGCGGCAGGTCGCGCTCCACCAGGTCCAGCGCGATGTCGTCTACGATGATGTCGGGCAGCGGCAGGCGCACGCGGCCCGGGGCCCGCTTGGCCCAACCCTTCAGGGAGGCCAGCGCCTTCGGGAGCTCCACCTTGCCGGTCGTCTTGAGCCGCAGGAGCCTGTAGCCGTAGAAGGTGTTGCGGCCCTCCCCCACGCCGAAGCCGCCGTCGAACAGGTCCACGAAGCACTGGGACAGGGAGTTGTCGAGGCGGCTCAGCGGCTGCAGGTCGAGCTTCTTGGCCCTCGCGTAGACCTCGAACTCGTGCACCGCCGCTGCGCACCGCTCGAGGGTGTCGTTTGTCACCGTCGCCATGACCAGCGCGTCGCGTCTCTGGACACGGAGGGGCCCCACGCGACGCGCCGCCGACGGCTGGCGAGGTCGCCCGCTGCCTGGCGGCGGCCGCCTGCCAGTGCGCGTGGGCCTGCCAGCGCTGAGGTCGTTTGTCCTGACCGAACTGGATGACGGGGTCCGCCCCGAGGAAGCTGTCGGCGGCCTTGCAGACGTCGTGGGAGAGCCCGTTGTCCTCGCTGAGCACCGCCGCTCCTCCATGCGCTGGCTGACGGCCCGCCGCCCGGAGGAGGCCATGCCGGAGCTCCTGAGGGTCGAAGCCGCCGGCGCGGGCGAGCGCTCCACGGGGGGGCGCGGCCACCAGGATGTCCGCCCAGCATGAGCCCAATGGTGACGGATATGTAGCAGCTTGGGGCGCGAGGTGCCCGCGCAGCATGACCGCGTGCTTGCGCGGGATACGGGGCCGCTCCCCCAGGGCCCTCAGGGCCCCCACGTTCGTCAGGATCCGAGTAGGCTTCCGATAGGGTGCCCCGAACATACTCATATCGAAATTCACCTCGACGACGGCGGGCAGCCCACGAAGTCGAGCGACGGGCTCGAAATTCCATAGCCTCGAAGTTCTGGGGTTCTCGACGCCCCAGTAGCAACCCCTGCGTGACCATACGTGACAGAGTGGCCGCGAAGAGTGCGAACTCGACCCCCAGCCTTTCCTTAGCCCGTGCACGCGCGTGGTTATTGATCCCCCGGCGTGCGATACTCCAAACCGAACAAGGTGTCCCAAGATGTACGTATAGTAGTCGGCCACTGCGGGCCAAATCCAAGAGAAAGTTATGCGTGCTTCTGCGAGACAAGTCGAACTCCCACCCGTCCTTTATGTCCACGGGGTCGGACAAGGGAAGCCCGACCTTTCTGCATGCTCGAGTCAACTGCCCCAGACCACCAAAGAGCTCCAAACAACAAACTGACTCAACAGGCTCGCTCTGATCTTTTTGGGCAGGAAGCAAATGAGAGCGATGCCGACGAAGGAAGCAACGGGGAGGAGAGAGGTTGCGTCTCACACCCCTCGGAGCCCGGCTGGTAGACTGCCGAGCTCGGCGCGCCAGCAGGCGCGCTGTCCGGCCCCTGGCCGCGGGACGGGGCGGCGCCCGGCCCGGGCGGCGAGCGCCCCGTCCCCGTCACTCGCTTGGCGCCCCAGCGGCGCGAGTCCTGGTCGCTCGGGTTCCGATCCGTCTCGATGCAGCGAAGACGCCATGCTTTCTGCCCTCCGAGGCGGTAGGCCGCAGCTCGCCGGCACAACGACTGCAGCCCTGCGCTGGAGCGGCCCTTCTCATAGGCCCCCACGGCCACCTGGCTGTCGCCGAGGGTGAGCAGCTTCGAGCCAAGCCGCCCCACTGTGCGGCAGTGACGCCGCAGCCCCATCAAGGCCACCCGAGCTTCTTTCAAATTGATGTGCTCCTCCTGCCAGCGCCAACGGTCCGCCGATACGAACTGGCAGCGCTGCCGCCCGGTCCGGCCGTCGGCCAGGCGAGGGATCCCCCCGTCGAGGTCGACCTTGGCCCGAGGGCGCCGCGGCGGCGTGGCCGCTGGAGGCGGCCCGAGACGCAGGTCGTCGGCTCGGGCCCGCAGGGCCTGGCCGAAAGCCGTGCGCAGCCCCGCCGCGAGGCCGGGCGCGACGCCCCGCACGTAGCCGAGACCGTCGGTCATGTGGCCCTCCTGCACGGGGACGTCGCGGTAGCGCCAGCGCTCTCTCCATCTCCAGGCCTCGCGCAACTCGTCGGGCTCGGCCTTCGTCACGTGGAGGGCGTAGCGTCGGGTGGAGGAATCCCCGCAGTAGACCTCGCTGGAGAGGCGGGCGCCCAGGTCGGCCTCCATCAGGAAGGGGAGGTTCATCGCACAACGGATCTCGGACTTCCCGGACGGCCACACGCGCATGGGCACCTCTAGAGTCTCCTCGACGAAGCGGTAGCACTCGTTCAGCGCGGACATGGCCTCGGGGCACAGCTGGTTCAAGTTCACCACGTGGCCGAGCCAGCACTGCAAGGCGTGCCCGCGCAGCTTGCGACGGCGCAGCAGGGCGTGTCCAGCCAGGTAAGTCCGCCAGACGCGTCGGGGAACATGCCGTTACCGTCGGTCGCGCCAGTGGCACACCCGGCCCAGTGACTGCATCTCAAACTCGTCGCGGGGCCCCACGTCGAAAGGCATGTTGCCCTCGCAAAAGCTCTTCTCAATCTCGTGCATCTGCTTCCAGGCGTCGCCCGCGCAGCCACCGACGACCTGCACGTTGTCCACGTACACGCCGGCCACGCACTTGCCAGGCTTCATCACTGGAGCAGGCTGCATCTCACACATGATCTGGTCAGCACCTCCGCCCAGGGCCCGCTCCACACGGTGAGTCACGGCCTCATTGGCGAAGAAGAGGTCCCACGACCAGCCCATGCAGACAGCGGCCATGCATGGGTAGAGTACCTCGCCGTCCTCGACCTTGGTCTCCGCCCCCTCGGCGTCGTCCCAGATCATGGCCGGCCGGCGCCCCATCTCCTCCAGCTCGTGGGTGTCGAAGCGGTCCTCGAAGCCGAACCGGGAGGCGAGCTCGGGGACGGTGTAGTTGTAGAAGCAGTCCCCGACGTCGCCCTCCTCCCCGCGCGGGCTAGCCGCAAGCCCCGAGCCGATGCCGCCGAAGCCGGAGGCTTTCAGCCTGGGGTCGGAGAGGTCCAGGTCAGCCATACAGCGCGAGGACCCCAGTCGCGTGGTAGGTGGCGGGCGATGCGCCCGATTGGCCGCTCGGGCGTCAATGATCAGCCTCTGCAGCCCATCCTTCTTTTTGACCACGAAGATGCCCGCGCGCCCCTTCAGCCGCCGGCGCCAGGTCAGCAGGCCCTGCTGGCACAAGCGCTGGCACAGTCGCCTCCGTAGGTCTCGCGAGCGCCGAAGCTTGGGGCCCCAGTAGGGCGAGGACGCCACGCTCTCGGCTCGATCCTTCTCAAGCTCCGTCTCATCCATCTCGATCAGATCGGCTGAGTGTCTGAGGTAGCCAAGGGCTGCAGGAGGGAGCTCGCGCCGAATGGGTCGCACGTGAACCTTCCGATGCAGGATCTTGACCTTGTCAAACTCGAAGCTGGCCAGGTTCTTGGGCCCCATGCCGTAGTGGTCTCTAGAGTCGAGGATCTCCGACAGGGATGATTCCTCGGCAAGGTCATCAGGGCAGCCCCCATACGCCTCGACCCGCCGGGCGACGTTCTGGAGCATCCAGCGCTGCACGGCGGTGGGCCAGAGGTGCCCCTCAGGTGGAAAATCGCGCCCCTGGGCACGTCGCGAATCCAGGTTGGCGGCGGCAAGCTGGTTCAGGGCCCGAACCGAATCAAAAACTTACCGTAGCCGCACAGCGTCACATGCATCGCCGAGGGCAGCAGCATCTCGTGGCAAAGGGAAAGGATCTCCGCGCCGTCGATCTCGCGCCCTGACCCCTCCGGACGCGGAGGTGGCGAGCCCACGCAGTTGTCGGCCGCGGGGGCTTTGTCGACGCCCGGGCTGCCAGCGCCGGCGCCCCCGCAGCCCCGAGAGGCATCATCCCTCGTCGCCGGCGCCGCCTCCGGCGCCGGCGTCATTCCCCTTCTTCTTCTCCTTCTTCTTCTTCGGACCTTTTCCGTCGTCATCTCCGCCCTTCTTGCCGTCGCCCTTCCTCGTCTGCTTTTGCTCCTCACGATAGAGCCGCTCTTGCTTCCAGATGGCGGCCCCTCTCCTTGAGGCGGTCGGTGACCCAGGAGTTGACCTTCGAGGTCGAGGCACGGCCCAGGGCGTTGATGGGCGCGGATATGACTATGTCGAGGCCACTGTAGTCGGGGTGCCGAGGGTTCCTTTCCACCGCTATCTCCGTCTGGATCAGCCAGCGCACGATGAGCTCGGCCGACGCCATCATCGAAAGGACGACCTGGCCCCAGGAATGCATGAGACGAATCACCTCACACAAGTTCCGATGCACGTGGATGACGGCCGACCCCTCGCCCACGCCGCTGAGACGCCCCCACTCCGCCTGGTACGAGGTCATGTTGCCCGGCCCAGCGCCGACGCTATCGAGGAACTCCTTCACGCTCCTGATGCCGGCCAGGGGGAAGCCCTTCTGCTCGGTGTCGCGCATGAGGGCGACTGCCTCCGTCAGGTGGAGGACCCGCTGCCCAGCGTCGTCCGCGTGGTCGCCGAGCGCGCGGACGTCGCCTATGTCGGTCTTCGTCTCCTTCTTGAAGTCCGCCAGGCCGCTAGCCGCTATCTTCTGCACAAAGAACTCCTCGCCATCCAGCACCACCACGCCCTTCATGTCGAAGCTCGTGCCGTGAGCGTCGTCGTCCATCAGCGCAGTGTCCACGACCTCGCCGAACCTTGCCGAACGAGCCTCAGCGATCACCCAGATCATCCGCTCCACGGCGTCGACCTGGCCGACCCCCAGCAGCTGGCCCTGCATCTTCGCCCTGCGCTGGTAGCCGGCCAGCGCCGCGCCCGCGATGGGGCCGTGAGCGAAGACCTGGTTCGCCAAGTGCGGCGGGAACGGCGCCCGCCTCTCCACCACCTCGTGCTGGACGGTCAGCAGCTTGATCCGCACGAGCGCGAGGTCCGGGGTCAGCGCGATCCAGATGTCGCCGTCCACGCGAAACCAGAGCACCCTGTGGTGCCAGTAGAACCCATGCGGATCGTTCTCGTACCTCACGAAGATCTGCGGGTCCGCAATGTCCAGGGTCAGCACGTCAGCCATATCGCCGGCTCGGGGTGCTCGGCCTGGCGCCGCCCGTCAAGGCGACCGTCGGCGGCGGCTGAGGCTCTGACGGGGCCGCTGCCGGCGCCTTGCGCGGAGGGCCCACCTCGGGCCCCCGTCCGCGCCCGCCGCAGCAGCAGCGCCGGCACCAGCCGGCCAGGAACCCCAGCGCTCCAGCGCCCGAGGTCGCGAGGCCGAGCACCAGCAGCCCGGCGAGGAGCAGGCACCGGAGCGCCCAGACCTCCGCCTGGAGGGTCACGACCTCGCCCTGGAGGTCGATGATGCGCCGAAGTTCCTGGTCGCAGGAGCAAGGGCCGTCCTCCTCCGAGCCACAGGCCAGCGGCGGCGGCGGGTGCCAGGCCGGGGCCACGGGCGTCGCCCAGCCCCACGACCAGCAGGCTCCCAGCGTCGCGCTCCACGCGGCCGCGAACGTCGCCCAGAGCGAGGGCGGCCCGTCCATGAGCCGCCCGCGCGGCGGGCCTCTCGGACTTGAGCAGCACGGATGCAGAGGCACGTGCGGGCATTCGCTGGCGGGCGAGTGAGGGCCGAGGGGTATTCACGTCTCTGACTATACATATACAAGCATACGTTCATGCGCGTGCATACGTGCATACATGCATACGTACACATACGCATACATGCATACATGCACACACACGCATTGTAGCACATACAGTATTCAAACCATATGTAAACAAAAAACAAATACAGACAGACAAACTAACTATAATACAGACAGGCAAACATAAACAAACAAACGTACGTACATACGCATGTGTGAACGTGCGCGCTTGCCAGCGAGGACCCAGAACAGTGAGTATGTGAATGTGGATGTGCCAGCTACGTGGCGGAAGCAATGTAATATCAAACGAGAGAATGAGATCGCAATGAAACGGAGAGCCCCCCACCGGGAAATCGGCTTCGGTTTCGTGTGCGTGTCGGGCGTACGGGCGAAGCGAAGCTGCGTGGGCGGGCGAGAAGGATAAACCCTCCTGTGGCTAGGGCGCCGCCGGATCAAAAGACCGCCCACCCCAGGTTGTCCTGCGGTGGCCAGGGGTGTCCCGAGGGTGTCCCGCCAGTGTCCCGTCGGTGTCCTGGCAGTATCCCATCGGTGTCCCCTTCGTGTCCCGTCGGTGTCCCGTCGGTGCCCCGTTGGTGTCCCGTCGGTGTCCCGCTAGTGTCCCGTAGTGAGATCGACAGCGAGATCGATAGTGAGCCCGATAGCGAGATCGACAATTCGATCGATCGTGAGATCAATAGTGAGATCGGTAGTAAAGCCCGATAGTGATATCGATACTGAAATCGATAGTGCGAGGGATACTGAGATCGATAGTGAAATCGATTGTGAGAGGGACGCTGATACCGATTGAGAGATCCATAGTAAGATCGAGTGATATTGATAGTGAGATCGATAATGAGATCGATCGAGTGAGATCGATAATGATATCGATAGTGAGATCGATCGTGAAATCGATAGTGATATCGATACTGAAATCGATAGTGAGATCGATGGTAAGATCGATAGTAACCCGATAAGTGATAGATAGTGACATCGAACGTGAGATCGATGGTGAGATCGATTGAGTGAGACGTCGGTTCCTCCCACCCGAACCTCCTCATCACACGAAGGGTGGTCGTCCAGGCAAACGATGAGGTTTGATGAATGTGTTGCATTTGATGCAGTGCAGGCTATGTTGAAGCTATGTGGTGCAAGCTGTGTGGGTCAAGGAATGTGGCGCAAGCTACGTGGCTTGGGTGAAGCTGTGGGGTCTGAGCTAGTGGGGGGGGGCACAGAATCAACTACAATTGTCGCCGACACTTGTGTCATCAAGTGGCTTGAGCGACGACACTTGTGAAACCAACTTGTGGCATCAAGTCAAAATCCCAATCAACTTGTGGAATCAAGTAGAAATCCGAATAAGCTTCTTGAAGTAACTTGTGAAATCAACTTCTCATCGAATCAACTTGTAAAAGTTACTCGTGAAATCAATTTCCCCTTGAATCGCCAAAAACCGAATCAAGCGTAACCTTGCGGCCAAGCTGTGGTACAATAGCTGTGGCGCAAGCTATGTGGTGCTACCTGTGTGGTGCAGTCTATGCGGAGCAAGTCATGTGGTGCAAGCTATGCGGTGCTACCTGTGTGGTGCATCGTGTCTGGTGCAAGCTGCAGAAGAAGCTAATTCGGTGCAGCCGGCGCACGAGGCGGTGACCAGGCGGCGACGAGGCGGCGACGTGCGGCCACCAGGCGAAAACCCGCAAGCCCAGGCCAGCGCACGAGGCAACAGCGAGGCGGCGACGAGGCGGCCGCGGGCGACCGCCGGGCGAAAGTCCGCCACAGGGCAGGCCAGGCCCATGCCAGCGGACGACGCGGCGACCATGAGGCGACGGGGGGCCATTGGCGACGACTGGGCGAAGACCCGAAGCCCATGTCAGCGCACGAGGCGGCGACGGGCGGCAACGGGCGGCGACGAAGCGAGAGCCCGCAAGCCCAAGCCAGCGCATGAGGCGTAGACGAAGCAACGGGTGGGCACGGGCGGCCACGGCTGGCAACCTGGGGAAAACACAGAAGCCCATCCCATGTACTTGGAACACGAGTAAGAACCTCTGAGTGCAAGCACTGCTTGGGCAATCGATCTATGAACACACATACATGTATATGGACATTTGCATACATGCGTACAAGCGTACATACACACATACGTGGATGCGTACATACATACATCATACATATATCGTACATGCATTCGTGCGTCTGTCTACATGTATACCCAGAAAACCGATTGCGCCAGGGCAGCTCGCGAAAATTCTCTGGTACACATCGACATTTAACACGCAGCTAGGCCACTGCTTCTCTTCTCTGCCTCCCCGGTGCCCCCTTCCAGAAGCGAAGGACTGCCAAGCAGAACGATCATCGCTGCATGGGCCAGCCTGCAATTAGCAAGCAGATGCGGCCAAGGCTGGCGAAGCGTGGTCCTCCAACGAGCTACTTGCCACAGCCACGGGGGCCGCAAGGCTGGAGATGTTTCTACGGGGGGCCAGTGGAGTTCTGGACGGACCAACGCAGGGTCAACACTTGCGCGGCCCAAGAGGGCCAGGACCTGTCCAGGTTGGAATGGTGGAGGGGTGGGAGCGCTCCACTGACGAGCCAAAGCTTAATGCTGATTCCGCGCCACTACCAACAGAAAAGATGCGAAGAGGCATTGGTAAGGCTGGGCGGATCAGACCTGCGGAGGCGGCTGGTGGGGCACGCGGCTCGCCAAGGAGGACGAGAAAGACGGAGGAGAGGTCTCAGGTCTGAAGTC
>CAUYUJ010008958.1:320418-337918 GCA_963575745.1 Prorocentrum cordatum
GTCTGGGTCGCGGGTCGTCGGAGCTTCCAAGATGGCCCCACCGAGAAAGTAAAAGCCGTTGATCCTCCGTAGGTTGTGAACCATTGACCTCCTGGCGGGGCGATGCTGCTACGGACTCCCCCTTGTTTAATCGAAGACCTCCTCAATGGCACCAAAAAGCCCCGAAAAGCTCTCAGGAGAACCCCAAGAAGGCCAAGAGGGCCCAAGAGGCCTCTGAAGGCCCACAAGAGGGCCAAGAGGGCCCAAGAAGGCCCCAGGAAGCGCCCCAGGGGCACCCAAAACGCTCCAAGAGGCCCCCCAAGAGCCAGCAAGAGGCCCCCGAAACGTCCCAAGAAGAATCTAAAAGGCCCCTGGGGGATCCCATCAGACCCCCAGGAGACATCTGAGGGGCCTCTGGCCCACACAAGGCCCCCGAGATCTCCAAATGATGCCACCTTCCCCCGTTCAGAGCAGCTCCGCTGGGCATCGTATCTGAATGGCTTGGTGGGCATACGCGAAACATGAACCACCATGATACGACTTGAAACGTATCAAACCGTGGCCCGCGGCGCCACGCAACAACGAATCCCGCTGCACACGTACAAAGTGAAACCGCTCCCGTTGATATATCACTGCTTGAGAAGTACACGGCGACAGAGGCGGCTTTAGAAACATGGGAACAATAAGAATGGCAGGCATGGGTGTTACAGCATGACTCGTATACGGACGGGACTGGCACGATCTTCGCTTGATGAACAGCCAAACGACGGGTGCTGTCGTCGCGTTTTTTCTCGACCGTATTGGCACGTTGCTCGATTTGTTTGGATAACAACGCGCATCATGAATGAACCGTAGTTGCCAGCCCTGTGGCACGGGATTGCACAATGGCTGCCAATAAACCATCTTTGGCCCAGCCGGCACAACCCTTGACCCCCGTAAATTCTGGACGCTGCCGTTGTGCTCTGCCGCCTGCCCGCCATCAGCACCAGCAGGGCCACCAGCGCGACGATCATGCGGACCCTCTTCACTGGCGGCATCGAAGCCATCGGCATCCCCTTGGCCAGGACAGCACGTGCCTGTCGTGGACCGTCTCGAATTGTCTTTTCGGGGCGGCGAGCTGTTCCCTCCCCTTGCGGATGCGGGAAATGTCGGTCCGTCGTCCAACTGACCGAGGCCTTCCATAAGCCTCTGGTGGTCCACCCTATTGTCACCCATATCTCTCTCGCTACGCTGACAGCTGTACCCACAGAAACGAATCCTTAAGCGAGGCCGAAACGACTCACAGCGCCAGGCGGCTCCTGCGACGATCGGATGGTGAAAGGCTACGGGGCTCGAGCCAAACCCGTCGCCTGCGATCAAGCTGATGCCGCGAAGACTCCGCGGGTTCAACTTGTTCCAAAACGAATACGGTGTTCCTCCTCCTCCTCCTCCTCCTCCTCCTCCTCCTCCTCCTCCTCCTCCTCCTCCTCCCCCGCCCCTTAATGAGACAGCCGAGAGGTCAGAACGAAGCAGGCCCTCTGAACTTCGACGGGACCGCGAAAAAGAAGTTGCCCCGCTCCCACGCCCAGCACCAGTCGCCATCCCTGGTAGCAAACCGCCTCGCGGCCGCTCAGCCAGCCAGTTCCGCCGCCAGCCGAGCCGCAGCCTCCTCCTCCTCCTCCTCCCCCTCCTCCTCCTCCTCCTCCTCCTCCTCCTCCTCTTCCTCCTGCTGCTCTTCCTCCTGCTGCTCCCTCCGCGACCTAATCGCTGCCCCTCCGAAGCCCCCTCCGGCAAAGCGCCCCACTGGCGGAAGAGAAGGGGGCAACGCGGGCCGCGGGGCGCACTGGGTCGCCGCGGCGCATCGACTCCACCCACCGCCGTCTCGCCGCGACCTGGGAGCAAAAGGAACAGGAAAAGGAGGAGGACGACGACAAGGACGAAGAGGACGTTTGTGGCTGGGGCTTGTGGTGTATGCTACTTAACCTGCGTGGGGGTGGAGGCGGCACAATGTCGTATCGCATGTTACCACGCATTGAATCTTCAAAAAAGTTCCCAAGTGGAGTAGGAGGGTGGACTTCAGGAGTGTAGTAGCGCAGGGAAGCGGGACTCATGTAAGAGGCCTCCGCGAGAACGGGGGTAGCACGCAAGTGTCCTTGCGATTGCGCGTAGTCATGTCTTTTCCTCCGCGCAGACCCACTGCACCCTGATGTTCCACCATGCCAGTAGTCCACCAGGTAGCGCCGTGGGTTGTGAGGAGTAGAGCTAGAGCTGAACACCATAGGCCAGCTCCGCTACCAAGTTTGAAGGGGGTTGGGAAGCCCAACCAAAAGCTTCGCCTAAGGCGAAGCCCATGTCCAACTCTGTTGTACCGTAGTAACGTTAGTCCCAGAAGTAGGAGATCGTCGCGGGAGCGACGGGCCATGTCAAGCGAAGATGTTTCCGGTCCCAATGGCAAGTAGTGTGCCTCGCGATGAGGCACAGTCATGTGTTGGCGGCCGGCCGCTTGAGAACAAACGGCCGCGGACAAACGCTCGCTATCTCTCGCCTTTGCCCCAGCCTCCTTTAGAGTATCGTATGTTCATTTCTGACGGGCTCTTGAGGCCTCAAGATGGCTTCAAGATGGCCAAAGTGCCCGAAGAGGGGCAAAGAGTGGCCAAAAGACTGCCCCTAGAGCGCCCAAGAGCGCTCCAAGAGGGCCACAAGAGGCGATATTGAGGGTCGCGACGGGGGGGCTGACATGAGCGCCGCCGCCTTATTCTAACGATGGCCTCCAAGTCGGGCCCAAAAGGCCCCCCGAGGCCTCCAAGATGGCCCTAAGAGAGCGTCAAGAGGGCCCCAACCCAAGAGGGCCCCAAGAGGGCCCCAAGAGGGCCCCAACAGGGCCCAGAAAGCCTCCAAAATGGCCCCAGTAGGGCCCCATGAAGGCCCCAAGATGCCTCCAAGAGGGTCCCAGAGTATAACTGCATGCTGCTGCACATCCCTGATCAGAGCGACTCGCCTGGTGATTGTTTTGGGATGGGCTGGTGGGGAGGCGCGAAGCGTCAAGAATTACTGCCTCCTGTACTGTCGTTGGCAATGCCAGACCAGAATGGATAAACACGGTTGGCCATTCGAAGCTCACGCTCTCGCAACCCCTCATCTCCATTACTCCTACTGCTGCAATGTGCGCCCTCCTCCTCCTCCTTCGCCTCTACACCAGCATCCTGCTTCTTGCAGCCCTCAGTCAAGAACGACATGCCAGAGAACAAACGAAAGGAGGCCCAAAAGGAGGACCCAACAAACCAACATGCCACCCACTTCCCCTCCCCCTTGCCTCTGTGCCCCTCCTGGGCATCACAATGATCTTCGTATTCCTCCCACGCTATGCCGTACTCGAGCAACCCTTGCAGACCAAACTACAGTCGCCCCGTCTACGGGGGACGGCGATACTACAGAAGCCTCTTGCGTCGGAATGTGAAAAGGATCAGGACAACTACACATGCCGCACATGCTGCACACGCACTGGGGCCTGCAACTGGCATCCACGGGCCCCGAGTGGCAAGAAAAACGCCCGTCTCGGTTTTTGCTGGCACGCCCGATGTCTGCCCCCGGACCACTCCTAGGACCCACCCTGGCCCGTTTCTCGTGTTGCGCCCAGCCGTGGCGACGTGAACGACCAAAACATCCGAGACGACGGCGACGCGCTGGCGAAGCGCGCGCGCGCCCCCTCATCCCTGCCGCCTGCTTCGCGTTCTCCACGGCCTGCTTCTCCTTCTGGGCCTGCCCGCGGGGGTCCACGAGCATGCGGACCCGTGCCCGCGCCAGCCAAAGGTCCGCCGGGCTGGGGCCCCGTGGCAAGCGGGCGCCGGGCCACAAAGCAGCGCCCAGAACCGGGTCGGCGGAGGGGAAGGGGAGAGAGGCGAAGACACGGTGGCCAAGCAACGGAGGGCAGTAAAGGAGAAGGGAATGGGGCGGGGGAGGAGGCGGGAGGGGGGTGGGCAGGGCGGTGTTGGGGCTGCTTGTGCCAACTGGGGCCTGTGCTCGTTTTCGACAGTGCATCCTGGGAACTTTGGATCAGTTCTGAAGGGTTGGGCAATTTCTGGTGTATCCCTAGGCCCTCCAGGGAGCGTCTCCTTCCTCATGGCCACGCGCGTCTGACAACAGACGGACTCAACGACATGACGAGAGACAAATTCACGACAAAGAAAAAGCGGAACTGGAAGATGAACACTCTCAATTTCGCTCACCCCCGCTTTCGCTCGCCTCCCGCTTTCGCTCGCCTCCCACTTTCGCTCGCCTCCCAGGTTCGTTCGCCTCCCGTTTTAGCTAGCCTCCCACTTTCGCTTCGCCTCCTAGCCTTCCCTGATCATTCTCCTCCTCCCTCCTCCCTTTCCTCTGCGTGCCATCCTTCTCTTCCTCCTCCTACCCTCCTCTTCCACTGCCTACAACCCTCCCTCCTTCCCCTGCCTCCTCTGCCTGTCATCGTCTTCCCTCAACCGTCTCCCTCCTGCTACTCTCCCCTCCTCCTCCTTCCTCCTCATCCTCCCCTCCCCCCTCCCCAATCTACAGCCATGAATAGCCCGACGACGTCGACGCTTCTCGAGAGGAGGCAGAAGAAAAAAGGACCGAAGAAGAAGAGGAAGTCGTAGCAAGAGTACGGAAGGTTCCTGCCGCGACGACGTCAGCTCCGTTTTGACGCGGGACGCCCAACCTTGACTGGAGGCACCCAGAGGCTGTCGACCCATCCTTCGCACATCTGGGTTTGCCGACGCCGGTCGCTCTCTGTGGGCATCGGGGCCCGAGGCGGCCTCCAGAGGGCGTTCCACCCTGACTGCCCGCACCAGCGTCGCCGCCGCGTCGAGGCGGTGCGAGCCTGCCGTGGTCGCAGGTGTGTACGTGTGTGCGCGTTTGTGTGTGATGCTGCTGCCCGCCTTGTCCAAGACCTCCGCCTCGTCCGTCAGGCCTATGCTGCGGAGATACCTGCCCGCGTGGGTGACAGGAAGCGCGATCCTCTAACGGTCCACTCCTGGCTACAGTCGGCCCGTGTCATAAAGACGTACAGTAAGGATGCAAGGGGCTTGGGAGGCCTTTTCGAAGATTCTCGAGCGCGGCGCGGCCAACGAAAGTGGCCAAGGATGGACCGAGGAGGCAAGGATACAAGGGTACACGTGGGAAGGTTGCCCATCCTTACTATGCGGGTTGACTGTACTCTGCTGGCCTTCCGTCTCGGGGAGGGACAACGATGGGGTGGGCAAGTAGTGTTCGCCTCCGTGGCGCCTGGCCTCGTAGGATCTGTGGTGAAAGTCTCCGAAGGGCCCCCTCCTCCCCACACAACTGCGCGTGCCTCGTCCCCCCCCGAGGGCTCCCTGTGCGGCCAGAAGCTTCTGTGGGGCTCTCGAAGGCTCTCCAAGGATTCCAAGATGGCCCAGCAAAGCCACCCATGCCGCCCAGGTGGCTCGACATTGCCTCACGAGGCACCCAACAGCCTCCAAGAAGACTTCGAGAGAGAGAGAGAGAGAGACGACACAGGGGCCCCAAGAAGCTTCCATGCCACCGAACGGAAAGCCAAGAGGCTTCTAGGACGGCGAAAATCCAAGACAGCCCCAAGAGACTCCCCAGACGGCCAAGAGAGAGAAAGAGGCCAAAGACGACAACACGACGGCACAAGAAAGCCCCAAGAAGGCCAATGAAAGCCCCAAGGGGGCCTGTCGTTTTGTGAGGGTCCCGGGGCCCGGCGAAGGCATCCATGCCTGGGGACCCCCGATGCCAAACGATCCGTTAACCATCCGACTGCGACGGCGGCTTCGTACCAGGAGTCGGTGGTGCTTTGCGGAGTGTAATTAGCTGGGCACGCGAACGACGCATCATGGATGAGGGGCATTGTTGGGCATCTCTTTATACATACCCGAAGCAAAATCTGCATTCGAGATGGAACTGTTGGGACTGCCAGCCGCGACCGCTGCAGTACTACAGGCCCTTTCGCACTGAACTGAGCTAGTTGCTACTTGCTTCCAGGAACCCGTTCAGGGGCCCGACGCCACCAGTCGGCGGCGAGCACGGGGGGAACTGAGAAGGGGCGGGAAGGCCTTCTCCTTCTCCCTTCCCCCTCGCTCGCCGCCGAACCTCAAAAGGCTCCGCGCCGAGTCGGGCGCGGCCCAGTCCGGGCCTCTCGCGATCCGATCCGACCTCGTGCCCCGATCCAGCCCAGGCCCACCTCCTCTCGGGGATCGTCTGAGCCGGGTCAATCCAAACCCGGGTCAGTCAGGCATTGTTGAATCCTGCAAAATCCCGCAAGATCCTGCACCCAAATCCGGGTCGATGCGAAGGATCCTGTTAAATCCAGCAGGATCCTGCACCCAGACCCGGGTCAGTGCGACCCTGGCCCTGCTGGATCCTGCGAGATCCGGCGCTCTGGCCGACCCCCATTTTTGCATGGACCCCCGTCCCGTAAGGCTCCCGATCCTCTGCCTCCCCCCTGTCGCCGGGGGGCCGAGCCGCGCCCCGCGCACCTCTCGCGGCCAAAGGGGCCTCGGCGCGCTGCCATCCCCCCCCACCCTGGCGCGAGCTCGCGGGGGGGGGACGAGCGGGCCCTCGGGCTCGGGCTCGGGCTCGCAGTTCTGGGCTCGGGCTCGGGCTCGGGCTCGCAGTTTTGGGTCTGGTGCCAGGGCTCGTGCTCAGTCCGAAGCTCGGGCTCGCGCTCGCTGCGGGGGCGCGAGCTGCCCGACTCTGCCTCGCCGTCGGGTCCGCGCCCACCGCCTGCGCCTCGCCCCCCGTGAGCAAAATTCGGGGAGACGTAAGACTCGGGTACGGGTGACTCGAGTTGGCCTGACGGGGCCATCGCGAAAATGACGAGACCCAATCTGAAATTTAAAACGAGCTCCCGCTGCAAACATCCCGCGAAAACGGGACCGTCAAAATCCAGGACGCGCTCGTCAAAAAGCGTCAGCAAAACCGAGGCCCACGGGCACGACCCCCCCCCCCCGGGGCACGCGTTGCGCGCTCGACCCAAAATGACCATGCCAAGGCTCGAGTACCCCCCCTCCGCCCCCCGCGCTCGACCCTGTCAGCTCCGCGAGCCCGAACCCGACCCCACCCCAAGCCCCCCGCGCTCGACTCTGTCCGGCTCCGCCCGCCCCCCACGCTCGACCCTGTCAGCTCCGCGAACCGGAGTCCGCGAGCCCGAGCCCGACCCTACCCCAAGCCAGGGCCAGCGAGATCTCCTGGGGCCCGCCCCCCGCCCGAGGCCGTCCTCTGGCGGCCCCCGGGGGGGGGCCGGGACGGGCCCCGCTCGGCACCGATGGCGGCGAGAGGTCTCCGCCCTGGCCTCCTCGGACAAAAAAAAAAAAAAAAACGCTTCGGGGGCGTCCCTCCTGGCAGGCCTGAGGCGGCTCGATCCCCAGGCAGGAACGTGTCGTCAAAAGATCGGGGCAAAAGCTTTTGGCCGATTTCAGCCTCTGGGGGACCTCGCCGGGCCCTGGGGACCGTCAAAAAAATGGCTTGGGGCGTAAAACCGGCCATGGTTAAAGGGTCGGGACTTCCGGCGGCCCCGTGCTGAAAAAATCAGGACATCGCATGTCTGGGCCAGGATCTCAGGAGGCTCGGGGGGCCTCTGGCAGTCTGAGAAGTGTACTATAAGCCTTCTCCAAAGACACGGACGGCTTCGCAAAGTCTGGAGGGCTTCTGAGAAGCCCCGCCGCCCTCTGAGAAGGCCTGCTCCCTCTCACTTCCCCCCGGGCGAGCCGCCGAGGGGGGGGGGGCGTCAGGAACGTGCAACTACCCTGACATCCTCCGACGTGATGTTTTCAATCCGCGGCCCCAGAGTTCCCGACCCCTTCCCTGGGGGTAACGTTGCGCCCCGGATCCGTTTTTGATGGCCCCGGGACCTGACAACCGGCCCCAGAGGCCGAAATCCAGGAAAAAGACCCGGATTGAAAAAAACACATCGTCGGAGACCCGGGCAGGAGGGGAGGGCGTAAGAGACGACGAGCAACTTGTGTTGCCCCCTGGGGGCGCCCTTTCGTGCACCTTTCCTCGCTCCCCGCCCATTACGCAACGCCCGAGAGGGAGGCGGGCTGCCTGCCCAGCTCGGCTCCCCCAGGGGGCCACCACTGGTTGCTATGGATTTCATAAGAGAAGGGTGGTGGTCTGATTCGGGGGAGGACTGATTTGAACTGTCGTGGAGGGTTCAAGTGGGGTCTGGGCAAAAGGCCGCCTTTCTCGTGGCGGGTCTGAGGGGCCTAGCACTGCTCGCCTGGGAGGGTTGTGAACCCCTCCCTTCTGTTACGAAATCCCACCAGCCCTCTGGGCGACAGGTGGTCTGAGGAGGCTCTCTTTCCTCTTCCACAACCCCTCTTCCCTTCGGGGAGGGGAACCCTCCCCCCTTCCCTCCCTGGGATTTTTTGGGAGGGGGACCGATGTGTCAGTGGGAGGGCCAAATTTGGAATAGCCCTCCCCCCCTCTCCCCTTCCGCATGAGGGCGCGCCGCCGGCCCCGCGCTCGGCTCCCAGATTGACCCCTCACGGGGAGCACCAGGCCTGCGCTGCGACGGGCACTGGGCCTCCGCGCGCCCGGGGGCCGCAGCCAGACGCCCCGTTGGGGCCCAGGCGCCCCTTCTGGCAGGCCCGAGACGGATCGAATCGCCAGATCATGACGATAACGATGACGATGACGATGACGATGACGATGACGATGACGATGACGATGACGATGACGATGATGATGATCGTCATCGTCATCGTCATCGTCATCGTCATCACCATCATCATCATCATCATCATCATCATCATCATCATCATCATCATCATCATCATCATCATCATCATCATCATCATCATCATCATCATCATCATCAGCATCAGCATCATCAATCATCATCATCATCATCATCATCATCATCATCATCATCATCATCATCATCAACATCATCATCATCATCATCATCATCATCATCATCATCATCATCATCATCATCATCAGCCTCATCATCAGCATCAGCATCGCCAGCATCACCATCATCATCACCAGCATCATCATCAGAATCAGCATCACCGTCATCATCATCGTCATCATCACCAGCATCAGCATCAGCATCATCATCAGCAGCACCATCATTAACTAGCATCATCAGCATCATCATCAGCAGCAGCATCATCATCATCATCAGCATCATCAGCATCGGCCTCATCATCAGCATCATCAGCATCATCAGCATCATCAGCATCATCATTATCAGCATCATCATCGTCGTCATCAGCATCATCATAATCAGCATCATCATCAGTATCATCAGCATCAGCATCATCAGCAGCAGCAGCATCTTCATCATCATCAGCATCATCAGCATCATCAGCATCATCAGCATCATCGTCAGTATCACCAGCATCATCACCAGCATCATCAGCAGCATCATTATCAGCATCATCAGCATCATCAGCATCATCATCAGCAGCAGCAGCATCAGCATCATAACCATCATCGTCATCAGCATCATCATCACATCATCATCATCGTCATCATCATCAGTTGCAGCATCAGCATCATCATCAGCATCACCATCATCCTCACCAGCACCACCACCACCACCATCATCATCATCATCACCATCATCATCATCCTCATCGTCACCACCACCACCACCATCATCAGCATCATCAGCATCAGCATCAGCATCAGCAGCAGCATCATCATCATCACCATCACCAGCAGCATGATCTGGTCTGAAAACAAACCGTACCGCGCCCGAATCGGCGCGGGATCGGATCGGGGCACGACCGTCCGGGGTCGCGGGTCGGGCTCGGCCTCTGCGGGCCAGAGGAAGGACATCGGCCCGCACTGAAGCGGGCCAGATCGAGATCGCCGGAGCCGCAGCCTGGAGGTCGGGTCAGGTCAAAGCGATTCGGACCGTGAGCAGTCCTGCCCAGCCGCCCTGACGACCTACTAGACCACCCCAACCCAACCCGAAGATCCAAATTTCGGGTTGGAGGGGGTACGGGTTCCACGAGTTTTTCGATGTTCCCCAACGCCCCCCCCACTGGGAATGGAGGGCAAATTGTGGCCTTCGGGTTGGGTTGGGGTGGTTTGGTGGGTGGTGTGACGCCCCCCCTTCC
Organism: Prorocentrum cordatum; assembly: GCA_963575745.1. Taxonomy (NCBI): domain Eukaryota; class Dinophyceae; order Prorocentrales; family Prorocentraceae; genus Prorocentrum; species Prorocentrum cordatum. Next base: position 330,462 of record CAUYUJ010008958.1, read on the forward strand.
CCCTCACTGGAGGCAGCTGGGGGGTCTGAACTGGATGTGCCCAGAGAACATCGGTCAAGAAGGGAGGGATTTGCACAAATCCGCTTGAAAACGGTCCCTGGGCCCTTCCCGCGGTCCATCTGGTGTACCCTGGGTCCGTTTTTGACGGTCCGGGGACCCGAAGACTGCCCCCAGAGACCCACAACAGCAACAACAAAAAAAAACCTTCTCGAACCAGAACCAAAAAAACACTTTCTCGAACCAGAACCTCGAACTTCGCCCCCCCCCCCCCTCCTGCTCGCCAGATCCAGTCCTGGGCCACCTCAGATCCCCAGCCAGCCCGAACCCCGTCGCGCCCGCGGGGGCACCTGACGTCGTCCACCTCGAAGCCGAACCTCGCGCGAGATCGCGCGGCCGGGGAGCAGGCAGGACAGCCCCGAGGCTGCGGCGGCCCCCGCCTCCAGAGCCCCCCCCCTCCAGACTCCAGACGGCCCACCAGCGGTCGCTGTCCAGCGCACGCCCAGTTGAACATCGTTGAACCGATTTCTCTTCCCACGGGCGTGGCCAGATATGGGGATATATAGGCTGTGCCTTCGGGTTCCGAGTGGCCCGTCCCCAAGTGGGGTGGCGAGATTGCGGGGCTGAGATACCATTGCCCCGAGGTGATGGGGATCTGTTAGACGATACTTACTGACCGGGCGGTCGCTGTCCAGCGCACGCCCAGCAGCGGCCATGCCAGTGGCAGCCACTGACGCCAGTTTGGGCCCTGGGGCCATCAAGAACGGATCTGGCGCAAAGCTACCAGCAGAGAAGGGATTTGGAGCCCTGGGGCCGCAGAGCAGATTGGGAAAAACAGGTCGTAGGATGTGTAGGAACCCAGACACTCCAGAGATTCGGAAAGATGGGGTCTCAGATTTTTCTGCATTCGAGGCTTGCAGATGCCGATGCTCGAGCCCTGGGGCCGTCAAAGAACGACTCGCGGTGTGGGAAAGACGGTTAGCCGTTTTGCGCTCAAGCCATTGAGCGTTGCAGGTGCAGGATTCAAAACGGCACTTCGTGCCTGCGAGTCATTCAGCTTCGGAGAGGGCCGTTCCCTCACACGTTCATAATCATTTCGCCGCCATGGGGAAGGGCGGCTATGGCAAGCGTGGCCCTGGAGGTCAGGGAGACAAGGGCGGCAAGGGTGGCAAGAGCTTCCCTTCGGCGGCCGCCCTCGAGCGGGAGATCGCGCTGTTCGACGGTGGCGGCTCTCCTCCTCCTCCTTGGGCTGCACGCATTCCTGGGCTGCAACAAGATGCTCCTCCAGCCCTCTGGACATGCTCGGCTTGCGGCTGCAGGAAGAACGAGATGCGCTGGTCTCGCTGCAAGCATTGCGGCTCTCAGTGGACCCCGTTCCAGCCATACACGCCCTCCTCCTTCGGCACGCCTGGTGGAGTCTGGTCAGCTGGCTTCAGTGGCAGCCTGCCGTTCTCCCCTTTTGTTGCTGCTCAAGGGCCTCCAGGCACCTTCGCGCTCGGCGACAATGGTGGAGGCAAAGGTGGCAAGTCACCAGGCGGTCCAGTCAAGCCAGAGTCCCTTCTCTCTCGGGAAGAGCATGCGTCTTTGGCGGAGTTGCTGGCCAAGTCTGGCGACGCGCTGGGAGCGGCCAAGCATCGTGAGCTGGCCAAGCCTCCACCTGCGGTCAAGGAGCCCACCCTGCAGCACCAGGTCTCCATGGCCCACAGCAAGCTGCGCGGCCTCGAGCGGAAGTTGCAGGGCGCTGTTCAGAGGTACGAGGAGTGGTCGGCGCAGATGGTGGAGCAGCGTGCATTGGTCACCAAGTTCACTGAGGAGTGCGAGCAGGCCGACGCTGAGCATCGTCGACTTGTGGCCGCCCTACATGCTCAGACGTCAGCGGCTGACTTGCAGAAGGAGCCAGTTGACAAAGCCGTGCCATGTTCGCTGTCTTCGATCATGGACGGGTCCTTCACCGACAAGCTGGTCATCGACCCCTCGGAGCTGCTCGGTGGCGTCGAGGATTTCGAGCTCTCGGAGGCCGACAAGGAGGAGCTCGAGAGGAGGGGCAACCAGCTGCGAGAGGGCATCCAAAAGTTGGCACAGCGTCTTTTCGCGCAGGCCTCCGAGACTGCCAAGAAGATCCAGGAGGCACACAAAGAGCATCTTGGACGCCTGGCCAAGAAGAGGAAGACTGACGAAGGTGCAGCTCCTGGCGATGACGGAGGTGGTGGTGCTGAGGCAGCCGCAGCCGATTCTGCCACTGGTCCTGCGGCAGCAGCAGCGCAGCCTACGGAGGTGGATGCTGAAGCTACCGCTTCTGCTGCTCTACGCCAGCGGGCCGCCAAGATCATTCAGCATGGGCAGCCTGCACAAGACCCTCCCCCTGCTGCCGCGTGAGCTCCAGCAGGGGGGCCTTCATCGTGAACACGTTCAACCCAGCGGCGCGCTCACTTGCCCAGCCTGGCACATGTTCTCTCCGTTCCCCTCGGCAGGGGACTTTAATGCTCTTGGCCTCGGCCTTGCACCTTGGGGCGGAGACGAGAGTTGCCCAGGCTGGCAAGCAGAGCCCGCACCCGCTGAAGCTGCAGTCGACGCTCGCCCTCGTGGGTACCTTCAGCCTGCTGCTGACGGAGTAGGGCAGTCTTTTTCTTTCGGAGCCGTGGACCTCGAGGCCTCCGTTCCTCCTGAGCTGCATCCTGGATCCCTGGATTGTTTCTGGGGTTGTCTGGACATGCCGTCTTGCCGTGGGAACCTCCAGGGAACGTTCGTTAAAACTGGGGGATCCCTCGAGCAGTACCCACCTTTTGCTCGAAGCAGCTTGGAATCTTTGGCTAGGACGCTCCCCCAGCCTCTGGGGGCACCCGTTTTCGGGACTGGTGAGCTTGGCGCCACCAGGGCACCATCTTGCTCGGCCTCAGTGTGCAGTCTCAGCTCTTTTGCCTTTCGGCGTTCCCGCTGGACCCCTCCCCATGTGAAGCGACCGTCTGCCTTTAAGAGATCGCACTCGTCGCTCAGTGGTGCCGTCAAGCACACCCTTTGGAGGGCCAAGCGAGTTCTTGCCTCTGGCATCGCCAGCTTTGCACGTGCTGTTCACAGTGCTGCCTCTTGCGAGGCGCATTTGTTCGGGTTTGCCAACCCGTGTGATGAATATCCAGTGCTCGTTGACCTGCAGCCGAGCAGTCCTGTTGAGTTTTTCAGCGGCCCCTCGGATCCTTCGGTGAGTTTCGTCGCCTCGGGTTCCCCTGAGGCCTCTGGAGGCCACTGCTCGGCCCTTCTGGACAGTCTTGAGATTTGCATCCACACGGTGAATTGCAACCGATGGTCGACCATGAAGGAGCTCATGGCCAAGACTCCTGCGCACATTATCTTGCGTCAGGAGCACAGGATGCGAGAGGAGGAAGATCTCTCACAAGCCTCGGCGTGGTGTGCTCGCCAAGGGTGGAAAGGCATCTTTACCGCGGCCCACGGTACCGCTTCTGGTTCCACGTCTGCTGGCACTTGCATCCTTGTCAGAGACTTTCTCGGCCTTCATGAGCCCCCTGGGGGGGCGGTGGTTGCTGTTGGCAGGGCGACTGCTGGCATAGTGCACCTCCCGCGAGGTGATCGTTTCGCTCTCTGCTCGGTTTATCTCCATCACTCTGAAGGGTTGTCTGAGCGTAATGTCGATCTCCTGGCCACTATTGGGGAACGTATGTCGTCCCTTTCTCTTCCGTTTTGTATTGGAGGGGATTACAACATGGATCCAGGCACTTTAGCCAGTTCGAAGTTCGCTGAGAAGTTGGTGGGGCTGCCTGTGGTGGCCGAGGGGCACACTCATTTTGGCGAGGGCCCTCCGTCTTCCCTGGACCACTTTGTGTTTTCGGGGGGTCTTGGTAAAACGGTCAAGAGCTGTGAGGTCGTTCAGGACACTACCTTGAGCCCCCACAGGCCGGTGCAAGTTGCGTTGCATGCTTCGTTCGGCAAGTTGAAAGGTCTCAGCTTCAGGAAGCCCCCTCCTCTCCCTGCCACGGCTGTGATAGGACCGCGTCCTGCACCCCCTGACTGGAGTCTTGTGCGTGAGCTTGCTGACCAGGCCTCCCATTGTGTTGCTGTTGGTGACGCTAGGGGCGCATCGTCGCTTCTTTCGCCTTGCTATGCTGCCTGGGCTGACAAAGCCGAGGCTGAGCTTGTGCCGATTTTGGGACAGTCTGTCCCCTGTCTTGGTTCGAGATCCAAGGGCCCTCAGCTTGTTTGGAAGAAGCTTGTCGGTCGTGATCATGCTATTCGGGATCCTGAACATCATGCTGTGCGGTGGCTCAGCGTCCAATATCGGGCCCTAGCTTCGCTCCTGGATTCGAACCAAGGCGATACTCCTCAGGCGAAGTCGCTGACGACGCTGCTACAGGAGCCTCCGCACCATTTTGAGGTTTCTGCTGCTCTTCGGCCTCTCTTTGATGAGGTTGCCCGTGCTGTCGCCAAGCCTTGTCGGGATCTCTTTGGGGGTAGGTGTTATGACGTGGCTCTTCGGGACAAAATTGACGTTGCGGTCAGCAATGCTCAGTCTGCTGCCAAGAAGAGATCCCGTCAAAGTTGGCAAGCTTGGATTCGCGCTGGCCTGGATGAGGGAGCGAAAAGAGTTCACATGTTTACCAGGGACCCGTCCCCTTGGAAGGCCACCACCACCCTTTCAGCTGATGGCACCATCGCGTCTGATCCCCTGGCGCTTTTGGCTTCGGAAGGTTTCAAGTTTGCCGCCTTTTGGGGCCAGGGATCTGGAGCCTCTAGGGGCCCCCCGTCTCTTGGTCCGACTCTGCCGAGAGTTTCGGCCGACGAAATCAGGGAAGTCTCCAAGACTTACAAGAGGGGTTCAGCGGTTGCCTATGATGGCTTCAGTTGCCGTCACTTTCAGTACTTGTGTGATGATGCGTTGAACTCGCTCGCCGTCTTGTTTGAAGTTATGGAAGCGCTCGGTGAATTGCCCGAGCAGATTTCTGCCGTGCTGCTCGCGCTTCTCTCGAAGCCCACTGGCGGCTACAGGCCTATAGGGGTGTTCTGCTCCTGGTACAGGGTGTGGGGGAAGCTGCGGCGCCCCTTCGCCCTCGCCTGGGAGCAAGAACACCCCCGTAGGTACTGGGCTGCTGGTGGGCATCGAGGTGCTGCTGACGTCGTTTGGAGGCAGTCTGTTCGGGCTGAGCATGGCACAGCGTCGAAAGAGGTTTCGTGCAGTGTGTTTTATGATATGCTTAAGTATTACGAGACCATTGACCTTGTCAAGTTGATGTCCCAATGTCAGAGACACGGTTTTCCCTCCCCGATTGCTCGCCCTTGCATCTTTGCCTTTCGGCGTGGCCGCTTCCTTTCCCTGGGTGGCATCCTCACGGGCCCCTTTTTTGTTGAACGAGGGGTGGTGGCGGGCTGCAGCTTCGCCACCACCCTCATCAGGGTCTTTGCCCTCGACGCGTTCGACTCGATTCCCTTGTCCCCCAGATGCGACCTGGACATTTACATCGACGATTCGGGGATTTCTGCGACGGGCCCTCGTCACCGTGTTATTGCCTCTATTGTCTCCAGCTCGCAGGCCTTGCACACGGCTGTGACCGACATGCTTGGCTGCAGTATCGCCCTGTCCAAAGTGTGCACGGTCTCCTCTAATAGGGCGGTGGCCAGAGAGGTTGGCAAGCAGCTTGGCAGTCTGGCTGGCAGGATCGAGGATGTTACTGTCAACTTAGGTGTGGACTACACGGCGGGCAAGTCCATTCGTGCCTCTGGTCGGGCTAGCAAGCTCAAGTCGAGGCTGGCTACTATGTGCCGTCGGGCTAAGAGGCTCAAAAGGCTTTCAGGTGACCTTGGGAGAAAAACTCTTCGGGTGTTTTCCTCGGGCCCTCTTGCGGGCGGCTCCTTCGGGGCCGACATTGTGGGTGTTTCCGATCACGACCTGTTATTGATGCGGAGACAAGCCTTCTCGACTGTGCGGCCGTTTTCTCAGGGCAGGAGTCTCACTGCCTGCTGTATTTTAGCTGGAGATCCCACCTGGAGGGCGGCTTGCGCGCCTGTGCTTAGGTGGGGAAAAGAAATATGGCTTGCTCAGACTAAGGTCTTCCCGTACTCCCTGGCCCTCAAGGAGCTTAGAGATTCTTGGAGTGCCGTCTGGGGCCTTAGCAGGATCAGTTGGGGTCTTGTTGGGGGTCCTGTTTCTGCCCTTAGGCTTAGCCTGGTCAGGTTAGGGTGGCATATGGACAACTTCATGACCATTATTGATGACAGAGGGTACCACATCCCCCTCGGAGTGACCTCCCCTGCTCTTTTGTGTATTTTTTGTCGGGAAGGTATGATCAGAGCTCTGGAAAGGGATTTGGGTTGCAAATGGTCGTCTGGAGGCCGCCTCTGCTTGGATGTCCCCCGAGCCGCTCTTGCGTCTAGCAAGCTTTCTGCCAGTGAAAAAGGCATGGTGCGAGCTCTGGCGTGTAACGCCATCTGGACTCCTGATCGTGCCATTGCCTGTGGATATCAAGTTTGTTCTAAGTGCGTCCATTGCGGTGCGGCAGATTCGCTGCACCACCGTCTGTGGGTATGCCCACATGTGTGCGATCAGAGAGCGGAGCTTGCTAAGGACTGGATCATTGCTGCGGCCCTAGACACTGAGGCTGAGGACTACTCGGACCTCCTTTTCTGCTCCGGGGCTTTCGCCCATCCCGCCGATACCCTTCCGAGGCCCTGCCTCGAAGGTAATGTGGTGTTCCGCTGGCATCGTGATTTGCTCGAGGGCCCCGAAGGTTTCGAGGCTCCCCAGGAAGGTGCTGTCTGGGGTTCGCTGTTTCTCGACGGGTCTTGCAGGCGGCACATAATTCGTGAACTTAGCCGTGCGTCGTGGGCCATCACGATGCACAACGACAGTGGGGACCTTCTAGGGGAGGTTATGGGGCCTGTGTGGGCTCAATACCCTCAGACCCCGCAGGCTGGAGAATATTTAGCTCGTGGCATGGCTGGTAATATGGCCAAGTACCCTTCCACCCTGTTCTCAGATTGCTTGAATGTGGTTAAGCATTCTAAGTTGCCTCCTGTCGAGCGCCTCTCGGGTAAGAGGGTGTACAGTGGCATAATCATGGAAGCCAATGCTCGAGAAGGCACGTGCATTAAGGATATTGTCAAGGTCGCTGCTCACAAAGATTTAGATGAAGCTGGCATCGACCAGTTTGAACGGTTTTGTCGCAAATACAATAACGATGCAGACGCGGCGGCCAAAGCTGCGCTTTCGTTTCATGCGACTGATGTTAATGGCAGTGAAGATCTCAGCAAGAGGATTGACATTGCCAAATCAGTGTGTCGACTGGGGGCCAAGCTTCTTTTAGAGTGGCCCCGTCTAGACTTATCTGATGCCGAATACATTCCGCCTGCCCCCAAGCCCAGGTTTTCCTGGGACAAGCCTGGACACGACTGGGCCCCCTGGTCTGGTGTGTGGCGTTGTCGTGTTTGTTTGCTGGGTTCCAGGGCGTCTGGTGTCC
>CAUYUJ010008958.1:343777-425732 GCA_963575745.1 Prorocentrum cordatum
TCCTCCTCCTCCTCCTCCTCCTCCTCCTCCTCTTCTCCCCTAGCTCGTGGAAGCTGTGGCCGCAGTGGAAGGACACGACCAGGGCGTCAGACTCGCGGCGGGCAAGAGGGGGGCGGGAGGGGGCGAAAGCAGTGCGCCCTCCTCCTCCAAGGGAGCATGAGGAGGAGGACGACGACGGGGAGCAGGACGACGACGACGACGACGACGACGACGACGACGACGACGACGACGACGACGACGACGACGACGAACGGACGACGAGTAGGACGACGACGAGGGGGCGGCGGAAGAAGACGGATGGGTGGGAGACGAGGAGGAGGAGGAGGAGGAGGAGGAGCAGGAGGAGGACGAGGAGGAGGAGCAGGAGGAGGACGAAGAGAAAAGGAGGAGTCTAGAGGCCCCGGCCGGCAAAACCCTCCTCCTTGGGATTGGCCGCTGGCTCAGACAGCCAACCACCCGTGCGGGAGCCACTATGTTTGAGGGGCGACGGAGGAGTCGGAGCCTACCAGCTCTCGATCATGATGATCGGGCGACCGCAGGAGGAGGGAAAAAAAGGAAGAAGGAAGAAAGAAGAAGGCAGGAAGGAAGAAAGGAAGGAGGGCAGGACGGAAGGGAGGGAAGGAGGACGGAGGAAGGTGGAAGGAAAAGGAGGAAGGATGAAGGAAGAGAGAGGAATTATGAAGAAGGAAAAAGGAGGAGGAGGAGGAGGAAGAGGAGGAGGAGCAGGAGGAGGAGGACGACGACGACAACGACAACGACAAAGAGGAGGGGGCGGAGGAAGGCGGATGGGGGGGAGATGAAGAGGAAGGACAGGAGGAGGAAGATCAGTTTAGAGGTCCGGGCTGGCAGACCCCTCCCCCGGGAAGTGGATGCTGTCTCAGAGGGCTGGCCAGCCCTGGGGGAACCGCCCTGTTTGAGGGGCGGCGGAGGAGTCTGCTCGGGCGGCGGGAGAGACCCGCGCGCGCCTGCAACAGGAGGCTGTTCGGGTGGCGGGACAGACACGCGCGCGCCCGCAGGAGGATAAGGAGGTTATGAAGGAAGCAAAGGAGAAAGGAAGGAAGGAAGGAAGGAAGGAAAAGAGGGAGGAAGGAAGAAAGGAAAAAAGGAAGAAAGGGAAGAAGGAGAAAGGAGGAAGGAGGAAGCTAGGACGGAGAAAGGGGGCGTCCAAGAGGGAGGCGTCCAAGAGCGAGGGTCGCTATTCATGGCATCAAGCGCGTACGCGGTGGAGGACGGCACACGGGCCGCATTGAAATCAAAAAGACGGGGGCATGAAATCTTGGAAAGTATCACGGCCTTGGCCACGACATCCACCACACCACCCAGACATCACCCCACCCTTAGCCGCCCCCGAGAGAAGCAATGAGGAAGGACGAAGGCTCAGGCGTTGAGGTGCGTGGGCGGCCACGGGACCCTCAAGACCTCGTCCCCGACAGGCCTCCAGGAGGCCCCCTGGGAACCCCGACCCGAGTTGGCAACTGTTGGGGGCCAGTCGGGGTGATCCCAGCTTCAACTCGACTGGTGCCCCCCTCGATGGCACTCTGCTGCTAACCCATTCCCAACGCGCAACACGACGCCCAGCCTTAGCTGGCCGACGCCACGCCCGACGTTTCCTTCTGGAGCTCCCATGGGGGCGCAGGTGGCGGTGTGGTTGCCACTGGCGATCCCCACCCGCAAAATGTTCTCGGGCAGCGGGTTGATTTGATGAAGCTGGGCAAGCATCTTCTGGTACGTAAACATCCCTCGGGGAAGGCAGACACGCGCATTGCTTCGCGTTGAGGTGGATGCGCGCCAACTGGGTGGACATATTACGGAGATGTACTGCTCATCCACTTCTCTTCTCGCCGAAATTCGCCCGGGAATCACTGGCTGGCGGGGACGCGCCAAGTGCCGCGAAATCCCGCAAGCCCGACGGGCGTGGGTAGTATAGAAGACCCGCCCGTGCAGACCCCGTCAAACTCCGCGCCGAAGACTGCCCACTTCGCTCTTGGACAGCACAACACAGATGGGGAGCGAATGGGACTGGGCGAGGAGCTGCTCCTGGGCTGGGATGAATTTTGCACGTTGCGCCAAACCCGTAATTTTGTGGTCAGTCGATATTGTGGATCAGCGAAAGTCTGGACGAGAAAAGCTCTTTCCGTCGGTAACCTATGGCAAGTTCGCTCCCGCAGCAGTCTATCGGCATGGCTGGGATCACGAAGAAGTTCTGGCCTTCTCAAGGCGGCACGAACGCCAAGAAATAGGCAGTGAGGCGCCAAAGCCGCGAAAGGTTGTGGAGGACATGGATGTGAGGGGGACCAGGAGGAGGAGGAGGAGGAGGAGGAGGAGGAGGAGGAGGAAAACGAGGACGAGGACAGCAGGGAGGAGGGGAAGCGGAAAGCATGCTCCTGACCACCGCCCACCGCTTCCCCACGTGCCTTCCCCGAGTCATGTGGCGAATTCTCTGCCATCCCACTCCCAACGATAATATCCATCAGAACCTACCTTTCCTTCCCAGAACTGATGCTACTAGCAAGAAAATGCCCATGTCAAACTGACACCGACAGAAAATCATGGACAACTCGGGGCTGCACTGCCGTGCAGGCGGCCTTTGCCAAACAACCTGCAACTCAAATTCACGCACTGGGGGGGCACCGCGGAGCCTTCTTGAGTACCTCTCAGAAGCCTCTTGGTGGCCTTCGGGGGGCCTCTCGGGAGCCTTGAGGCCGCTTGGGGGCATTGGGGTCTCTCGAGGCCTCCTTGGGCCGCTGGTAATGCAAACAACGTGTTCCCTTCTGGCATTATCGATATCTGGGTCGGCTTGGGGCCCTCTTTCTTAAGGGCTAAAGATGAACAAACTCTCTGGGTTTCGCGCGGAGTTCTGAGTTCTGCGCTGGACATTCCCTTGCGCCTGAAGCGTCATCATGGGGCGATCCAGCGCCAATCCAGACAATCCGCTCGGACCTCCGAGACGCTCTGCCTGTGGCGGCGCTTTCTCCTTCGAGACGTGGGCGCCAGGGCTGGCATCGCATGCCTCGCGTCCTTCTTAAACGGTGGGCGGGGCCTCTCGGCTCTGTTGAAGCCTTGGAGCTCCCCGCTCAAAGTCGGCGGCGCGCACCGGGGGCCAGGAAGAGGGGGCGGGCCTCCTGAGCAGGCTTAGGTCGGGCATGTCTCCTACAGGCGGAGTCGGGACGACAAGTAAAGCAATAGTCAAAACAAAATTCAACAATAGTCCAAAAGTACTCAAAAAATCGTTCCCTGACATTTTTTGTACTATGTTCGAACATTCCTCCTGCAGAGGGACAGGCCCGACTTAAGAGCAGGCTCGGATGGCCTCGGGCCCGCTGAGAAGCTTTCTGTGCGGTTTCCGACGCCACAGAGGGCTTGCATGGGCGACGAGAAGACAATGGTCTTACGCAGGATGCCACGGCGAACTTACGCGGTGGCTTGCGCGGACCGCCCTACACTGGAGACGAGGGCGCCTACGCGCGACCTTACGCAGGCAGCTCACGCGCGAATGTCGGCGCAGTCGATCCCCTTTCTGTCGTCTGACAAGCCCCGCCGCCTTCTCAGAAGGCCTGCCACCTCTCGTCAGCGGCGAGCGAGGGGGGGAAAAAAAAGAAGGCCTTCTCAGAAGGTTCGGAAGCCCCCCAGCCTTCTGAGAAGTTGTCCTAGCCTTCCCCGAAGACACAGCAAACTTTTCAGAAGGCGCGAGGGCTTCTGAGAAGTCCCGCCGCCTTCTGAGAACGCCTTCCCCTCCTCGCTTCCCCCCCCCCTCGCTCGCCGCCTTCTGACAGGCCTGCCACCTCTCGACTGCCCCCCTGAGCGCGCCGCCGAAAAATTCTCACGGTCTGTGACGGCCGAGGCTGTCGTCCTGGCCGCCACGGCTGCAGGGGCTCGCGGGCCGGGGGCTGCACGGCTGCGCCGCCGCGCGCCCAGCGCCGAGCCCGGTGCCACTGGGGGGGAGGGCGCGCTCTCGATTCCGTGAGCAAGGGCAGGCCTGCGCTGGATCGGATCGCGACATCGGATCGGGTCGGGAGCGGATCGAATCGCCAGCGAATCGTCCCGAATCGGGTCAGCTGCTGACGCGATTCGGGACGATGCTGACCGTCAGCATTGAATCGCCGCGCACCGCTTCCGGCTGGCCATGGCCGATGCCGCATCGGATCGGAATCGCGGCCCCAGCCGGCAAATCGAATCGCACCGAATCGCATCGTAGGCGGCCCTGTCGATTCCGTAATACAGGGGGGGGTCTGATGCCCGCCAGACGGGCCATTTCAGGCCCCCCCAGACGAGCCATGAAGGGGCGGCCTTTTGCCCAGACCCCCCAGACCGTCCAAAACGGCTCACATGAAACCCCCACCCCAAATAAGGCCTCCCCCACTTAATCACGGAATGGGGAAGACCCAGAGGCCTCCCAAATGGGGTCCGAGTAGACGGGGTCGCAGGGTCGCGCCGCATCGCTGATGCATCGGCGACGTCGACGTGGAGGAGATCGGGCTACACATGGATCCCCATCGCCGATGCATCGGCGGTGCGGAGCGATCCTTTGGCCCCAGCGACTCGGATCCCTCTGGGAGGCCTGGAGCACCGTCGAGGCTCGCGCCGCCCGTGGGTCGTGGCCGAAGGTTCAGACCTACACAGACTCACAGAAATGAGTTCCTTCTGGGGACCTGCCCTGACGGCTGCAGAACCACCCGCACAATGACCACCCCGATAAACGAGGATGCTTAGTAAACGCGCTTGAAGAAGAAATCGAGCAGGGTAGGGCTTTTCAGCAAACGTGCAGGACAGTGTAGCAAACGCCAATTACTGGGGCAGGGGTGTTTTGTCCTCCATCGATTCCTGGAATCACTCCCTCCAACCTGGGGGAAACAAAGAGATACCGATACCGCGACTCCCTGGACCTCTCCAGTGGTGCGTTCTGACCACAATTTCAAGGCGATTTTCGCCGAGGTAATGTGGGAAGGGTAGCAGTATCGGTATTTTTCCTCCTCTGACACTCATGCGTCGATGCTGCGTCGAACGTCCTTCAACTTAAGCCGAACTTTAGCCGAGCGTGAGTCGAACTAGAGTCGGGCCAGAATCGAGCTAGAGTCGAACCGGAGCCGAACAGATCGCTCAGGTGGGCCTGCGGAAGATCCCCAGAACAACCATCTGAAACAAATATCGAACCCGAGGCTTGTCTGAATGTTCGGCCTCCGCGGGCCAATTTCGGGCCCTGGTGCTGTCAAAAACAACTCGGAACGGAAAGCCGGCCCCAGGGAAAGGGTCGAGGGGTCGGGGGGGCCGAGGCTCGAAAAGACCGAGTCGTCGGAGGTCTGGAAGTCATCAAAAAATGAAGGTCGGAATGATGTCATGATACGACTGGCTCAGAAGGAGTTACAGGAATTCTTCAAGATCTAGCCGCCGTCGTTTCTGGAGCCCGCGCGAAACAGAAAGAAGCCTGGGAAGAAATGATGGAAATCCTGCAACGTACCATTGGCGCAAGCTCAATGGTGCTCAAGTTTGAAAGGGGTTGGGAGGCCCAACCAGCAGTTTCGCCTTAGGCGAAGCCCAGATCCAGCTCTGTTGTATCGTAGTATCGATAGTCCAAGTAGTAGGGGGTCGTCGCAGAAGCGACGGGCCATATCAAACGAAGGATGTTTTCGGTCTCGATGGCGAATGGTACACCTCGCACTGAAGTGTAGTCAGATTTGGAGAATTGATACCAGCGCCAACTCCACCAGGGAAGATAATCCTCGATTTCGGTGATGTTGCTGATCTCTCGGCCACCTAAGGAGCCCGAATATTACCACCATCACCGAGATCAGGATCATCCCTTCCCTCGGTGGATACAGCCGCCGACCCTAGTGCTGGCGCCAACCTCGAGGCCTCCGACTTTATGCCCGCCGGCACATGAGGAGGAGTGGGCAAGGGGGCAAGATGCGCCCCAGGTGGCCGTGAGGCTCCCGATTGGCCCAGGGCCCGTGGCTCGCCTCGTCCACCGGGCCCCCGGGTTCGCCGCAGGAGGCTCCCGGCGGGCTGCGCCCCGGCCTCAGGGAAACCTGTCGGGGGGCGTCAACCATCCCACCTCCTGATCATTTTCTTCGGGTGGGTGGAGGGCAAAGGGTGAAATCTGAAATGCCGCTTCGATGGATTTTCGAGGCTTGATCTGCAAAAGGCGAGCAACAGAGCGGATTGATTTTCGAGGTGCCAGAGCCCATGTGGACTGCACCCCGAGCCCTCCGCCCCGAGAGAATGCTCAGACCTCGCCGATCCGTGCTGCGCCGGTCTTGGGCGCGGAGCCTGGCACGGGGGAAACGGGGCGCCGCAGGAGACTGCTGCTGGGAGGTGCCCGCCGCCCGCGGGCCCCGGGGGGCCCAGCCCGGGGCCCCCCGGGGCCGACAAAGACCGCGTCGGGACGAGGCTCTGGTCCCGGGGGGAGGAGCCCCGAGGTCCAGGACCCCTCTCCCTCGAGGCTCCTTGGGCGCCCGAGCTACCTCGGGGCAGCTCGGGCCCGGGGTAACCTCGGGTTCGGATTCCCGAGGAGCGAACCCGAGTTAGCCCTGACCCGAGCTAGTCCTGATGATTCGGGGCTCCGGACGCCCTCCTTCATTCGAGATGGCGGCGCCACCAGGGAGGTCGAGCGCCGACGCAAGGCATCGGCGCAGGCCTCCGAAAGTGTACTTTATGCCGTGTGTTCTTCGAGCCGTGGCGACAAGGTGGGCCCAGCCAGGATCGGTGAGGTGGACAGCGGAAGTCCCTCGGGAGCCTGTAGCCCATCTGGTCCAGCAGGCCCCCAGGCTCGTTGTAGTGCTTGCGCAGCGGGTTGCGCTGCAGCTTCATGGAGGCAGTGACCAGACCTCGGGGTACCCAAAATCTCTTACTCAAAGGCGTTGCACGCTCTGGGTACTCATGATGCGCCTCCCCTGAGACCTGGGCATCGCAGTTCGTTCACACCTAGTATTGTTGCCTGAACTCGGGCCCAGGACCCTCAAGGATCGCTCTGGCTCGAGAACAATTTCGCAGAAAGTCTGGAGCTCCAATCTGGATTGTTGCACGATGCTGCAGTTTGTCCGCGACGTGGGATCTCAATGGTCTCTGGGGAGCTACAGATTGGGCGTTCATTCTGGTGACCTTCCTGGAGCCACTCGGATCTCGATGGTCTCTGGGGAGCTCCGGATTGGATGCTCGTTCTGGGGACCTTCCTGGAGCCACTCGAATCTCAATGGTCTCTAGGGAGCTCCGGATTGGATGCTCGTTCTGGGAACCTTCACAGAGCCACTCGCTCCACTCGATACTGCGTCGAATATCCGTGGACTTGAGTCGAATTTGAGTCGTACTCGAGTCGAGCTAGAGCCGAACTAGAGTCAAGCTAGAGTCGAAGTGGAATCGAACAGATCCGTCAGGTGAGCCCCAGGTTGGAGGCGGCTGGGGGGGCTGAACTGGCTGGGACCCCAGAAAATCGGCCGGATTAGGCCGCCAGAACATCGGAATCGTATCGGATCGGACTGGCCAAAATCGGTATCCAATCGGATCGCTCAGATCGAAATGGGCCCTGGAGATGGGGTGACGGGAGGAGCTCGAAGTATACACTGTTGCCTGGTCGACAAAGGAAATCAGTGTATATAGGCATCGTGAGGAACGAAAGCGCTTTTCTGGCCGCGGCAAGCCTCGTCCACGAATAGCTTCCCCGACCTGGATCTACGGGTCCGACAATGACAGTCCCTCCTGAATATAAGGTGGTCCTTGTTTCAGCGTCTTGGCTATATAAGCCAAGTCGTCTAGTCGACTAAGAAGTCGGTGTATAGACGCATTCAACTGCCCAAGCTGTGGAACGCAAGATTGTTTGTTCACCGAGCTCCGTGCCCCCACTCCCTGGCTCTTTGGCCGACCAA
Source organism: Prorocentrum cordatum (assembly GCA_963575745.1). NCBI lineage: Eukaryota > Dinophyceae > Prorocentrales > Prorocentraceae > Prorocentrum > Prorocentrum cordatum. Next base: position 351,634 of record CAUYUJ010008958.1, read on the forward strand.
AACACGGGGTGCATACATACATGGAGCCCCTCCGAATGGCCAGCAGGGGCTCCAGCGCCGCTGGTTCTGCGAACTTTCCAACGGATATTATGATGTGCGCTTTTTGTTTGACCCTAGTGGGGAAAGCAATGGGTACTGATACTGCTACTCCCTGGACCTCTATCGGGGTGCGTTCTGACCAGAATTTCGAGGCCAATCCAGCGGTGGCGATGAGGGCCTCCCAGGAGGCCCAGGAAAGGCGAAAGCCAGGCAAGGGTAGCTGTATATCGGTATCTTTCCTCCCCCGAAGTGGAAGAAGTAGTCAGACCGTTGTCTGGAGTCCAGATCTCCTCGTCCACCTTCACCTTGGTGGGTATCTCGAACTTGGCGAGCTTCTGGGTGCGCAAGCTCTCCCCAATCGCCTTAACGAGCTCGGCCTCGACGGGCTTGCCGCCGACTGACTTCCAGCCCTTTTCGGGCTGAGACACGATACAGACACAATGGTCCTTGTCCGGGCTGGCAAACACAACGGCGGCACCGATCCCGGTAACCTGCTTGAGGGCGGCCTCGACTTTGCCCAAGGCAACGTACTCGCCACCAGAGAGTTTGATCAGATCCTTCTTACGGTCAATGATCTTCACCGTGCCGTTTTCCATCATGCAGCCGATGTCTCCAGAGTGGAACCATCTCTGCCCGTCCGCATGTATCGGCAAGTCCTCGTCCGTCTTCTCCTTCATTTTGTAGTACCCCAGCTGGGTGACGTTGTGGCCGGACAGAAGCAGCTCGCCCCTTGGAGGGTCGTCAGTCACGAGGTAACCCATCTCAGCACACGACAACAGCTTGATTTCTGCCGACGGCTGGACTGGTCCCACCCTGCCGGCGCTCAAGTCCTGCGGGCGCCCATCGGAAGAGACAACCTCCTGGATGGTCATCGCGCCAGTCGTCTCCGTGCATCCGTAGCCCTGCGCGACTGGCGCGAGGACATTGCTGATGTAGTGGTGCGTCTCGGCAGACAGCGGAGCCCCACCGGAGCCGATGATGCGCATCTTCTGGAGGCCGAGCTTAGCCTTGACCCCATTCAGCACCGGACCCTGGAGCCCAATTCCTGAAAGCATGCTCGCAATGACGCTCTCCTCGCCATGGTGGCCTTGGTGCACGGTTTCCCCCAGGGCCGTAGGCGACCCCCGAGGAGGAGGAAGAGGAGGAGGAGGAGGAGGAGGAGGAGGGGGAGGAGGATGAGGAGGAGGTGGAGGAGGTGGAGGGGGAGGAGGAGATGGAGGAGGAGGAGGAGGCGGAGGACGGGTCGCCTAAGCCCTTCGGAGAAACCCTCCAGGCCTTGGGCGTGCCTAACTGCAGTTCGTACCAGCTGGCCCTTGAAGCCCTCCATTGCCTTCAGCTTCATCTCCAGGCCAGTCTTGATCAGGTCGAGAATCGCCGGCACGGCGAGCATGAACGTCGGCAGCAGAGCAAGCAGGTCTGATCCCTCTTGGTTGTCTTGGGCTATGAAGGGCGACCCAGATGTTCGCCGGCCCCCTTGCGGGGCCATCAGGCTGCGAGGATTAGGCTTGCAGCTCCTTGTACCAGTTGCAGTTTCCAGTTTCCACTGTTACAGTCCTGCTTTGTGCTTCCTTACACAGCTCTGGCAAGTCCCATGCTAAGAGAGGGGGGCCGGCGGCATGGAGGCGAAGCCCTTACGGATTAATGTCTTCGGGCTCCCATAACCCATACTGGCGCCAGCTACCAGAATGTTAACCTCGCCGATGAGCGCGAGGATGTGCGCCAACGGTAAATCTGCCAATGCGCCCCCTGACACGTTGAGGCGCGTCAGAATGCCTGCCCAGTGTTGTCTTCTCGCACTGCCTTGCATACATCGCCCCCCTCCCCCAGGCTTCCTGGGCCGCGCTCGAACCTCCATGGGGCTCTCGAAGCCTCTCCAGGGCTTCCAAAACAGCCAAGGCCGCCAAGATGGCCCAAGATGGCTCCAATCCCCAAGATGGCCCCAAGACGGCCCAAGATTCTCCAAGGGGCCCTTCAGTAGGGCCCGAAGAAATCATCATCATTGACTTCTTCTCAGGTGGTTGAATGATTTCCGTATTCTCGCCTTTCCGGGTTTCCGTCAGCCAACGACATCCCCAGAGGCCTCCAAGACAGTCCCAACGGTCCGAGAGGCCCCCAAGAAGGCCCAAAGACGGCTCAAAAGGCTCTCAAGATGACCCAAGAAGCCTTCAAGACAGCCCCAAGACGGCTCAGGCGGCCCCCAGACGGCCCAGTGGAGCTCCAAGAGAAGCCTCAAAGATGAACACCGAATACGCAGAACTGCCCAAAGACCGCCCGCCAACGGCCCAAGGATCCCCCAAGAGGCCCTGAGACGCCCCCAGGAGGCCTACAAGAGGAGAAGGAGGGCAGAAGATCGAGGAAGGAAGGAAGGACGACGACGAACACGAAGCGAGACACCCCGACACTGCATGGAAGAGCGACACACTTGTCGAATCCCCCAAGCCTCGAGACAAGCGGTGCCACACGTTACGGATTCCTGTGCGCTCCTCGAACAATCGTTCACCGAGTGCTGGACTGGCAGTGGGGGTCGTCGGATCGAATCGGAGCGCGCACTGGAATCCAGTGACTGGTGACCGGATCGGACCGCGTCGGCACGGACTCGGAACCGAATCGGCTCGGCCGCGCCGGGTTGCACAGCACCGCCATGCAAAGCGCGAGCCGCGTCGGATCTTCGGAATATCGGAATCGAATTTGATCCGGCCAGCTGGAATCGACATCGAATCGGGTCGGCTGGATCAAGACGGGCCCTGTACGGTGGCGGGACTTGCCGCAGGCAGCCGGATAGGAGATGTACACGTCGTCTGGCCCGGGCCTGATGACACCCTGCGCCTCCACTCCCGCGATGAGAGAGACGAAGTTCTTCTGCGTCAGCATGACACCCTTGCTGGTCTGAGCTAGAACGAATCACGAAATCGGATCGGATCGGAAGCGGATCGGATCGAGAGCGAATCGTCCCGATCCGAATCGAAATCGGATCGCAGCACCGGGCCCTGGCTGGCCCTAGCCTATGCCATTGAATCGAACCGAGCCGAATCGAGTCCCCAGCCGGCGAATCCAATCGCATCGAATCGGATCGTAGGCGGCCCTACCTTGGGCACTCCTGTGGACCCCGAAGTGTACATGATGAAGGCGAGGTTGTCCTCCTTGGGGGCGATGGCGCCCAGATTGATGCTGGTCGCAGCCTTCCCCGACGCGATCAGCAGTTCCATGGTCGTCAACTTGGCCGAGGACTCCGCCTGCATTGCTGCTACCTCGGCGGCGCCAGGGAAGGACACCTTCTCGCCACCCACCACCTCCTGAGGCAGCCAGCACTTTCCGATGAGAACGACGTGCTTCAGATTCGAGCACCTGGGCAAAACGGTCTTCTTCAGCGCGTTGTACTGTATGAAATCCATGACGAGCACCGGACACTCTGTCTCGTTGAGCCCGTGCACCATTGCATCGTGCCCAAGAGTCGTGTACACCGTGGTGATCGGGATGTCAACCTGAAAGGCAGCCTGCGCGGCCATCTGCCACTCCGCCGAAGTCTCTGCAAGAATGGCCACCGTGCACTTGCCTGCCCCCTTCAGAGCCTGAACACCGTCTAGCGAAAGCAGTCCCCTGGCCGCGTCCTGGATGTCAACAAACACCTCCGAGTAGGTCCTCCACTCGTAGTCGCTCTTGTACCAGAACATCTTCTTGCCCTCGCGGACCTCACTGTGGGGGGGGCAGCGGCATCGGCAGGTCCTAAGAACCACAGCCGCCCCAGCCAGCACGGCAAGAGCCAGCCAATCCAAGACCAGGAGTGCGGCCCTGGGCCCTGGCCCCGGCTCGACTGAGCCCCCCCCCCGTCCTGGCCAGGGCCGCCGCCGCCGCCGCCGCCGCCGCCGCCCTCGCAGCGCCGGTAGCCCGCCTCTCTCGCGATGGCCCTCGTGCCCATGCACTGCCTGCGGCGGCGGGAGTGGGAGTGGAATGGGAGAACGGGCGCACTGGCCACGCCAGCGTGCCCTCAGACAAAGGAAAGACGAGTTCTCGAAGGATGGGGCAGGCCCTCCATCACGTCCTCCTCCTGCAGCTGGTTCAGGGGGAAGAGGAGATTCCAGGACGGACTGGTTCCAGACGGAGTAAGCCCAGACGGAGGCCGAGCCCTTCGTGCGGACTTGACACGCATGGACTCAGCACCCCATCAAGAGAGGCCCAGACGGAGCAAGCCCAGACGGAGACCGGGCGTTCCATACGGAATTACTCCGCACGGACTTGGCATCCTCCAGAGATTGGGCCTCGATGCATGGCGAATCCAACTGCCCGCAGATTCAAAGGAATAGCACTGGCTATCCCAGACTTGCGGCTTCTACCTGCATTACCTGCCGGCTCAGGTCTAGAGGTGGTCATACAAGGACCCTGACCCTGGAAACAGGGGAGGTCGTGGGGCCGTGGTAGAGGGGAGTGGGAAATGGGACGCAGAAGGACATCCTAGTGCTGTGCGCCCCTGGAGGTGCACGTCCGAACCAAACAGATGGTACAAACATGTTGGACTGCATCTGTGCCCAAGCGGTATGGCCAGAGAGCGCCCGCCACCGAGCCCATGCTATAAGATTTCTGCAAGCGGGCACATCGTCCCTGCAGGGCCGACACACACACACATACTCACAGGAGAAGAAGAAGAAGAAGAAGAAAGTGCTTTTGGGTGGTGCCGAGGGAAGGGTCTCGGGGGGGAGAAGGAGGGGAGGGGAGAGACGACGAATGCAAGATGAGGATACATTCGGCTAACGATGAACCGGGACACTCTTCGAGCAAGCGGGTCCGAAGCACGTACTTATCGGGCGCCGTGGCCGTTTCAGCGCGCGTCGGAAGGCTCTGAGAGCGTTCCAGAACGCTCTGGAGCGATTCACCTCCCTCATGGACCGAGATCCGGTGGGAGAGGGAGGAACTGGAGGAAGGGAGGGAGGGAGTGCGGCGCAGTCGGCGCGTAGGCTCTCCTTCAACAACGGCAACAAGCTGACCCACTACGGCCAGATGACCACTTCGAAGTGAACCTCATGTGCCGACTGCGAGTGCCCGCCTGCCCCGCCAGCTAACTCACACTGCCACCACCGACGACAAGACGGTACGCTGTGCGAGGAGCCCCTCGACCCCTACGGGTTCCCACCGAATCATGCGAGGTGGGCTGCTCTCGAACGGCCGGCACGACCTGCTACGTGACCGACATGCTGCGATGCAGAAGGACATCACGGGTCATGCTGCACCGACGGAACCATCGACGCCAGGCTGGGACCGCCGCAACCCCTGGACTGGGGGTGCTACAGGAAGCAAAGCCGGACATTCAAGCGCATGACGGTCTGGACTGGGCGGCGACCTGCATACACTCTACCTACGGCCATGCAGGCTTGCTCGCTCCCAAAAACGACGGTCTCGCGGCTACCCATATGGTCGACGTCAAACGCGGCCAGTGTCCTCCCAGGAGGGCCTTGACCTCGTCCCGATGGTCTTTCAGACCGTGGGGTGGCCTTCCGATGAGGCACTGAGCTTCGTGCAAAGCTGCTGCGCCTGCTTGGAGAACGCCGAGCGGTCTGAGCTTCTCAGCCAGATCTGGCGCGACATCTCCAACACTCTCTAGCAAGGGAACGCGGAGATGATCCTCAGTGCCCTGGGCAGGTAAGCGCTAGCAGGCCGCTTCTACCATCACAATGGAGATCACTAATATCACGACAACAACGCATCGTCATCGTCATCGTCATGGTCGTCGACGTCATCGTCATCATCATCAGCAGCAGCGTCAGTGTCAGCATCAGCATCAGCATCACCATCACCATCATCATCATCATCATCATCATCATCATCATCATCATCATCATCAGCATCGTCATTAACACTATCATCATCAACATTATTAGCATCGTCGGCATCGTCATAATAAATATCGGCATCAGCACCAGAAGAAGCATCAGCATCAGCATCCTCGTCACCAACACCACCACCATCATAATCATCAGAATCATCACCAGCATCATCATCTTCATCATTGTCATCATCGCCATCATTATCATCGTCGTCGTCACAATCATCACCAACATCATCACCATCATCATCATCAATACCCTCATCATCACCAATATCATCCATATCAATATCATCATCACCGTCGCCGTCGTCATCGTCACCACAATCACCACCACCATCATCACCATCATCATCATCGTCATCACCATCATCACCAATGTAAGCAATCTCAATATCACCATAACCCATACCATCACCATCATCATCGACATCATCTTCGTCATCATCGTCATCGTCACCGTCATCATCATCATCATCATCATCATCGTCCTCACCATCATCAGTGACCATCATCACCGTCATGCCCATCATCATCGTGATCGTCGTTATCGCCATCAGCGTCGTCATACTTATCATCACCAGCATCGTCATCGTAAACAGCAGAATCATCACCATCGTCGTCGTCGACGCCGTCAGCATCAACACCGCCGTTATGAGCACAATCTGCAATATCATGATCATCATCAAAAGCAGCGTCATCATCATTATCATGGTCGTCGTTGGCGTCAATGTCCTTCCCCCCCTTTCATCGTAGACAGGGTCGTCGCCAGCGTCGCCATAATCATCGGCATCGCCAACAGCATCATCGTCATCACCATCAGCACCACCACAACCACCATCATCATCATCATCATCGTCATCATCATCATCATCATCATCATGAGCATCAGCATCATCATCGTCGTCATCGTCATCAGCATCATCACCATCGTCATCGTCATCATCAGCAGCATCATCATCAGCAGCATCGTCATCGTCGTCATTTGCAACATCGTCATCATTGTCATCGCCATCGCTATCGTCGTCATCATCATGGCTATCATCATCAGAGACATCATCATCATCATCACCGTCATCGATATCGTTGTCGGCATCGTCGTCATCATCAACACTGTCCCCGTAAAGCACGGGCATCATCATCATCCTCGTCACCGTCGCCATCATCAGCGCCTTCATCAGCATCATGGTTTGCACCATCACCATCACCATTACCATCACCATCGCCAACAATATCCTCATCATCATTATCGCCACAATCATCATAGTCACCCACATCACCATCATCGTGACCATCAAGGTCATAACCGTCGCCATCGTCATCGTCAACAGCATCATCACCATCTTCACACTGACCATCAACAACATCACAATCATCATCATCATCATCATCATCATCATCATCATCATCACCATTACCATCATCATCATCATCATCATCATCATCATCATCATCATCATCATCATCAGCAGCAGCAGCAGCAGCATCATCATGGCGTCCTGTTCGTCGACAGTCGCGCACCAGAGCATTTTTTGCGTGCGTTGGCGCAAGTATCAGGCCTCCCCCAGTTGGCAGCTCACTGGTGGCCACGGCAAGCTGATAAGGCACGCAGACGGCCACACCAGCGAGCACGCGGGGGCCCCGAAGGGCCGCACGAACGTGCAAGCAGCACTGGCCACATAAGGGCCAAACCAGCTGCACCACGCGGAGGGGCACAATGGACCGCACCAACGTGGGGGGCCACCGAGCGCCTTCCCACCAGCGGCCGGGGGGGGGGCCTAGTCCCGAGCCTGATCTTGGGCCAACGCGGCCCTTTCAGGGGCCACGTTTTAGTGACTATCACCTCCACAATCCACTCTTTCCTTTTTTCTGGCTTACCAGCCGCACACGGTGGACTGGAGGCACTTGCGCCTACACACCTGCCAACCCCCAAGGCTTACCTTGCACTTGCAAGCACTTGCGCCTACACACCTGCCAACCCCCAAGGCTTACCTTGCACTGGCAACTACCCAACGGGCAACAAAAAAATGCCTGGCGAAGGACCCAGCCATATGCAGTTGTGCATACCGTCGTTGCTAATATCGGTGGATCCCCTGACGGGGCCACGAGGCGCATGAACAGTGTGCCGAAATGGGACGGGGCCGCCATGCGGGCGCTGCTATTGGGGCCTGATGTAAAGCCCACTTCTCATGGGGCCACGAAACGTGTGAGCGGTTTGCCAACATAGGGCGGCGCCGCCATGCGGACTGAGCCACTGTGACCTTACGTGGAATTCCTTGTGGAGCCACGAAACGCGCGAGGGTATGCCAGAATCTGGAGGCGCCGCCATGCGGACTGCGCCATTGGGACCTGAGGTGGAACTCCATATGGGGCAACGAAACGTGTGAGGTGTGCCAAAATTGGGCGGCGGCGCCATACGGACTGCGTCATTGGGACGTGAAGTGGAAATCCTTGTGGGGCCACGAAACGTGCGATGGGCGTGCCAAAATGGGGCGGCGGCGCCATTCGGACTGCGCCACTGGGCCATTCGGTACAGTTCCCTACGGTGCCACGAAGCGCGTGAGGGGTGCTCCAAAATCGGGCGGCGCCGCCATGCGGACAGCGCCACTAGGACCGTAAATGGAGTTCCCTATGGGGCCACGAAACGAGCGATGGGCGTGCCAAAATGGGGCGGCGGCGCCCTTCGGACTGCGCCACATGGACCTTAGGTGCAGCTCCCCATGGGGCCACGAAACGTGTGAGGGGTGTGCCAAAATAGGGCGGCGCCGCCATGCGGATTGCGCCACTGGGGCCTCAGGTGGAGCTCCCCATGGGGCCACGAAACGCGCGAGGGCGCGCGCTGGAACGGGTGATGACGATGATGCTGATGAGAGGAAGGGGAAACTGGGCAGCGGGAGGAGGAGGAGGAGGAGGAGGAGGAGGAGGAGGAGGAACGCGGGGAACTGTCTCTTCATAACGAAAATCCGGCACCACAAGATGGTTGGAACAAAAAAAAGAAAACAAAAAAAAAACGCCCCAGCCCTGGATGGCTAACTAGCCGTCTTCACCACAACACTCTCGAATCTCTGGATTGCCCCCAGCTCTTCAGGAATAGGGGAAGGGCGTCCGTGAAATAGATTCGGGCCGTTGCTGCTGGGGGGCTCGGGAGAACCACATTACCAGGGCCGCGTCCTCGACGCCCACAATGTCATGCTAATTTAACCCAGACTTAGACGAAAATTGATGACAGCAGTGTTCCTGCCCCGGCGATGGCAACGTCACGCTTCCGTATCGCCGAGACCTCGCCCGCAGGCAGCACGCAACGAAACGCAACTGCAACGGCGAGAGCAGAACGCGGGTGCCCCACGTCGCACATTACACTTGCGACAGCCAGCGCCACCGCCTGAGTCAACGGCGGAGCCCGCTCTGACAATTCGACATGATGGCCGCGAACCGAACCGAAAACGGAGAACCGGGTCTGGAACCGAACTGGCCGAACCGAACTGGCCTGCCAAACCGAACTGGCCGGACCGAACAAGCCCGCGGCGCGAACCGAACCCGCCGAACCAAGCAGGCCGAACCGAACCAACCGAACCGAATTGGCCAACCAGGCGAACCAAACTGGCCGCTTAGTGAGCCGCTCCCGCTGGGCGGCCCGCCGCGCGGCATCGGCGCCACTCGCGCCCTGCAAACGTGGCCGAATTTTTGGCTACGGAAACAGGCTGCGCCACGCTGGTCCCGGGCAAGCTGCGCTGCCCGGCGGAAGGGGGCGAGGACGGGGGAAGCAGGCAGACGACGACGGACGCCCAGGAGGGATGCCAGGGCCGGCGGAGCGGGCGGGCAGGCAGAAGAGGAGCCAGGCGGGGACAGCAGGCAGTGAGCAGGAGGAACGGAAAGGGAGGGAAGCAGCGAGCAGAGGAGGAGGAGGAGGAGGGAGGAGGAGGGAAAGCAGGCTGGGCCAGGGGCCAGGAGAGAAGAGCCACCCGCGACGAGGCTACGGACCCTACGGCGGCGACCTGAGCGGGGTGGCCGCCCGAGCCCAGCACGATGCGGCTTGGTGGGGATTGTCCTCTGCGGGATCCATCCACCGCCCCGCCGAGGAAAGGCTGGACGGCGCGTGGGAGGGTCGCCGGCGCGACGTCACCATCATCATCATCATCATCATCACCACCACCACCACCACCACCACCACCATCATCATCATCATCATCATCATCATCATCATCATCATCAGCAGCAGCAGCAGCAGCAGCAGCAGCATCATCATCATCATCATCATCATCATCAGCAGCATCCTCATCATCATCAGCATCATCATCATCAACATCATCAGCAGCAGCATCATCATCATCATCACCACCACCACCATCATCATCATCATCATCATCATCATCATCATCATCATCATGATCACCATCATCATCAGCATCCTCATCATCATCCTCATCACCATCACCATCACCGTCGCCATCACCATCATCATCTTCATCACCATCGCCATCACCATCACCATCACCATCACCGTCACCGTCACCATCACCATCAACCATCAACCATAAACCATTATCATCATCATCATCATCACCATCACCATCACCATCACCATCATCAGCAGCATCATCATCCACATCGTCAGCATCAGCATCAGCATCAGCATCAGCATCAGCATCAGCATCAGCAGCAGCAGCATCATCATCATCATCATCATCATCATCATCATCATCATCATCATCATCATCATCATCATCATCATCATCATCATCATCATCTTCACTACCGTCATCGCCGTCGTCATCACCACTACCATCACCACACGTTCACCACTATTGGCTTCGTCATCACCATCACCGTCGTCATCACCACTCCCCATCATCTCCACCCCCCTCCTCCACCCCCCCCTCTCCATCCCCCACCCTCCCTCCCTCCTCCCAGACAAGGGCCTGTCGCCGTACTTCGCGGCGGCACCGTTCAGGCAGGTCGCGATTGTGGCGGGCGCGCCCTCTGGGAGGACCAGGGGCCTGCCACGGGTCGGCGGACGCCAACTGCCCAGACCTCCAGAGACTCGATGATACCGAGCCCGAGTTTCTCGGCATGCTCGGTCTCTGGGAGACGGCCAGGGACCCTGGGACTGTCAACACTCGCTCCCGCTCGGACGTCCACTCCCCGTGCACTGCTTGGTTTCGCGCGCGTCCTTGCTCAAGGTGGTCCGAAATGCGGCAGGATGGTCCAGGTTTTCTCGCGCTGACGTCACCGAGAAGAATGCACACGTCCGAGCGGTGCCAAGCAACCAAAAACTCAGGACGGAGAACGGGCCGCCAGCCTCAGGGAAAGGAGTCGAGGGGCCCGAGGCCGCGAGACGCCAACTGCCAGCGGAGGCCTCCCAGATGGGGCCAGAGCCGACAGGGTCTAAAGGCCGCGCCGCATCGCAGCTGCATCGGCGACGGCGGGGTGGAGGAGAGCGGTCTCCCAATCGTGCCGTATCGCCGATGCATCGGCGAAGCGGCGGGATCCTCCGGGCCCCATCAAGAACGCGCGCTGCATTTTTCGCCATGACACCCGTCAGCGGCCCCGCTGGTCACGTCACGGCTCGCGCCGGCGCCGCGTGGGAATTAGCCATTCCCAGGCATTCCCAGACGGCGGTGGCGCGAATCGTGACCTGACTGGCCCTCTCCCCTCCCTCCCCCCCCCGGGTCACTGCAGCTATCGCCAGAGATACGAAACGGTCTCCAGCTCCAGGCCCCACTCGAGAGGCACGGAATCCTCCTCACCGATCGGGCGGGCGATGACCACGGCAGGAGGAGGGCAGGAGCGAGCTCGTCGTGCTGCAGGAGGCCGATCGATCCGCACTCTCTTCATCCCCCCAAGCGTTCCCCAAGGGTGTCCAAAACGGCTGGGCGAACACATCGTCCAGTAGTTTGACCAGACTCCGGCCCAACGTTAGGCCGCGTGAGAGTTTCCGAAGGGCTGGAGGCGGTGGTGATTCGCCGTAAGCGTATTCGATCCTGTCCCCGAGGTCGCGGGTCGTCTCCTGCCAACTCATGAGCACGAGAACGGCCCTCTGCAGCCGGCATCACGAAACATATGAGGTGTCGTGGATTTATCCTCTCTCCTTCTTGAATATTGTGCATCTCTGTTGGTCTGGGCACTGGGCCCTCTATCTCTGCGGGTGTGAGAGGGGCAACGATGGGGGGGGGGCTGGCGCAGGCGGGGAAACTCCGCCCTGGAATCGGCGATACGTCGCCGACTGATCGGCGTTAGGCCTGGGCCCCCGATAGCGAATCCGCAGGCTCCTGGGCGGGGTGGAGCTATCAGACCCCCTACCAGCGATCCATGGGACTGCAACGCCGCGGACTAGGTGCAGGGCTGCCGGGACGCAGCAGTCACGTCGAGTCGTGGTGCTGAAGTCCCTGGGATGGCCTTCTGGCACGTCGTCAGACTGCCAGGGCGCAACAGGCACGTGGACCCCCCCCCAGGGTGCCGATGCATCCCCCCCGGCGCCTGACTCCCCCCCTGTCGTGGCCCCCGACCCTTTGGCCCTGCGGGTGGCGAGGGCGCACCGAGCCTCACAGCGAGCTCGCCGTTGTTGTGCTTGAAGCACCACGGGTGCCGCCAATGCCTCGTGTCCTTCTCGGTGCACTTCACCTCTACCGCATAGTCCAGCTTCTGCGAAGAAACAAACAGACAACCAGGCACAGGGGAAAGGAGGGAGGGAGGTTGGGAGGGAGGTATGTGGAGGTGGAGGGCGAGAAAGGGAGAGAGCGGGGAGACGGCAGATGCACTGATGGACAGGGGGGAGAAAGCTAAAGGGAGAACCAAGTCGACGCATCACCCGGGCAAGCACCTGACGAATGCCAGCCACACGGCAGGCGCCATGTGTGGCTGAGGGAAGCGCCCGGGGAAGCCAAGCAGCCTTCGCTCAGCCAAGCACACGCATATAGGCTTCTTGCTGTGCTGGCGCCTCTGTCCCAGGCGCCCGAGCAGGGCCACATCGGCGAGCACCAGGCAGGCGCAGCTAGCACCAAGCGCACTCTGTGCGTGACTGCCGGTGATCCTCAGGACGTGTCTTAGCGCCAACGTGTGCTTGCCCACGTCCACCGCAGCCTTTCAACACGACACAGGCGGTGTAACGAGGGCCGGCACGGGCTGCGTGTCATCGGCGGGGCTGGACGGGATTGACACACACTGGGCCAACACACACCTCCTGATGATCGCCGAGACTGTAAGCGTTTGCTTCTGCGTGGTGAGGCACCAACGAAGTTGCAATCATCCCTGTGGGGAAGTGGGGCCAAACAGACAGCATAACCAACAGGCCCCAACAAACCGTACAAGCCGAAAGGCACGCACTGGCCACACGCACACGCTCCCAGGCAGAGCGCTCGTCTCGAGCTGGCATGCTGCTGGCAACCCAACCCAGTCAAAGAGTCAACTAATCATGTGAGAACGCCAGGCGCGCACTAAGACCCGCGCACAAGGAGCAGGCGGGAAGCAGTCCTGAAACCTGCGGTAAGGTCGGAATCGCCGCACGCATGGCACAAGTGCAGATCGGGAATCGGATCGAATCGGACTGCGCATCGAATCGAAATCGGGCCGCATCGGCACGGAGTCGGAATCAAATCGAATCGACCGCGCTAAGATGCACAACGGCGCCGTTCAACCGTCGGGCAGCACCGGGCCGCTGGAAAATCGGAACTCGATCGGACCGATCGAGTCGGAGTGAACCCTGGAGGGCCGGGGAAGGGAGGGAGTGAGGTATGCCGAGATCCGAGGGTTGGTGAAGGGCTTCGCCTCCCCAGATATCCTCCGATGCGAGTTTTGCTCCACGCCGCGGCCCCTCAGAGCCCGCGACCCGCTCTCCGCGGGCAATTTTGCGCCCTCGGTCCGGTTCTGCTGGCCCCGGTGATCCCCGAGAGCGGTCCCCAAAGAAGCCGCAGTAGAGGAAGCACACCGCTACTGAAAAAGACGTATCGTCAGAGGTCTGGGCCCCAGCCAAGGATCTACTGACCTGGGTCAACCCAAACCCGGGTCAGTCAGGCCTTGCAAGAGCCTGCAAGAGCCTGCAATATCTTGCAGGATCCTGCGCCCTGAACCGGGCCAGTGCACTGACCGCCGTCTTTTGCAGCATCAGTGCACTAACCCCAGTCTGTGCAGTACCTTGCAGGATCTTGCAAGATCCTGCAGTATCTTGCAAGATCCGGCGCTCTGACTGACCCCCGTTTGCATTGACCCCCGTCCCAAGGCCCGCGACCCAGCTCCTTGATCACCTCTAGCGGCGCCATCGCGTCGCCAGCAGGGCACGGGCGCGACGCGACGCCAGCACGGGCGAAGAAGGGAGACCTGCGCCCTCGCTGGAGCACGGCTTGAGCCCACGGGCAGACGTCTCCGCGGCAAACCAGCGCCGAGCTGTGCTCCTCCTCCTCCCCCTCCTCCTCCTCCTCCTCCTCCTCCTCCTCCTCCTCCTCCTCCTCCTCCTCCTCCGCCTCCTCCTATTCCCGTGCTGTGTACAAGAGAGTTTTTGTTGTTGCGGGAACTGCGGAAACTACTGTGTCAGAGCTCATGTGAAAGTGGCTGAGCCCTGTCCTCCACTGCTGGCCACTGGCAGGGCCAATTTGAGAGGGGCTGCTACCTAAATATGGTATGCAGTTCCCCTGGTGAATGTGGGGATGGGTCTGAGCAGGAACTCAGGGAGCCCATCTGAGGAAAGGTCGAAACGTCCCCCTCCTCCTCCTCCTCCTGCTCCTGCTCCTGCTCCTGCTCCTGCTCCTCCTGCTCCTCCTCCTCCTCCTCCTCCTCCTCCTCTTCTTCCTACTTCTTCTCCTCCTCCTCCTCCTCCTCCTCCTCCTCCTCCTGTTCCTCCTCCTCTTCTTCCTTCTCTTCTTCATGATCCTCTTCATCATTAGAGTAACAATCGTCATCCTCCTCCTCCTCCTCCTCCTCCTCCTCCTCCTCCTCCTCATCATCATCATCATCATCATCATCATCATCATCATCAACAACAACAGCAGCAGCAGCATCAGTAGCATCATCATCATCAGCAGCATCATCATCATCAGCAGCAGCATCAGAACCAGTATCAGCATCAGCATGATCCTCAGCATCATCAGCATATTATGCATCATCATCAACCTCAACATCATCATCAGCATCATCATCACCATCATCAGCCTCAGTATTATGATCATCAGTATCATCCACATCATCATCATCATCACCATCGCCATCACCATCATCATCAGCAGCATCAGCATCATCACCATCAACATCACCATCACCATCACCATCACCATCATCATCATCATCAGCATCATCATCATCAGCATCATCATCATCAGCATCATCATCATCATCATCAGCATCATCATCATCATCATCATCATCATCATCGTCATCGTCATCGTCATCGGCATCATCATCATCCTCATCCTCATCCTCATCATCATCGTCATCGTCGTCATCGTCGTCATCATCGTCATCGTCGTCAGCGTCGTCATCGTCGTCATCAGCATCATCATCATCATCGTCGTCGTCATCGTCGTCATCCTCATCACCATCATCATCGTCATGAACATCATCAGTTTCATCAGTGTCTCCATCATCATCAGCATCATCACAACCATCCGTATCATTAGCATCATCATTAGCAGCAGAATCATCATCATCAGCAGCATCACCCTCCTCGTCCATCATCATCGTCATCAGCAGCATCATGAACATCATCAGCCATCGGCATCATCAGCATCATCATCACCATCACCATCTCCATCATCATCACCACCATCACCATCATCACCAGCAGCATCATCATCGTCATCCTCATCACCACCATGATCGTCATCGCTACCATCAGCATCATCATCACTATCAGCATCAGCATCATCATCAGCAGCATCATCAGAATGATCATCATCGGCACCAGCATTCTCATCAGTATCAGCATCATCCTCATTAGCGTCATCGTCGGCATCGTCTTCAGCATAATCATCATCATCATCACCATCACCATCATCATCAGCGATTGCAACAGCGTCATCGGCACCATCATCGTCCTCAGGATCCTCGTCATCATCATCATCATACTCAGGGTCCTCGTCATTATCACCGTTATCATACCAATCACAGAATCTGCATCGTCAACACCACCATCATCATCACATGCAAAAATCATCGGCAGCAAGATCGAAAGTATGTTCAGCGTCCTCCTCGGCCTCCTCTTCTCCCTCCTCCTCCTCCTCCTCCGTCTTCCCTCCCCCGTCCCCATTCGTCCTCGTCCACCTCTTCCCCGTCCTCCTTCTCGTCGCCGTACTTCGCATCCCCCGTCCTCCTCACGCTCCTCGTCATCCTTCTACCGCACCCTCCCTCTCAACTCCCCCCTCCCCATCACTCGTCCCACCTCCCCCCCCCGACCCCTCCTCGGCCTTGCTCCGCCTCGTGGGCTCGTAGATGCGGGGCACGGGTGTTTCATAGAAACGCAGCCCTCCCTTGTTCTTCTTCCTCCTCCTCCTCCTCCTCCTCATCCTGCTCCTTCTCCTGCTGCGACTCCACCTGGTCATCCTCCTCCTGCTGAGCTCGTACTATGTCATCCTCCTCCTCCTCTTCCTCCTCCTCCTCCTCGTCATGACCCTCATAATCAGAGTAATCCGCATCATCGGCATCGTCATCAGCAGCATCATCACCACCATCAGCATCATCATCAACATCATCATCACCAATCATCATCAGCAAGAGAAGCATCATAATCATCATCATCATCAGCAGCAGCATCGTCATCGTCAGCATCAGCATCATCCTCATCATCAACCACATCATCGTCATCCTCAGCATTATCATCATAATCTGCATCATCATAGTCATCTGAATCATCATCAGCAGTGGCATCCGCATCAGCATCAGCATCAGCATCATCATGATCATCAGCATAATCATCATCAGCATCACCATCATCATCAGCCTCATTATCATCATCATCAGCATCATCAGCATCATCAGCATCAGCATCAGCACCATCATCATCAACATCATAAACATCAGCATCCTCACCACCGCCATCACCGTCATCAGAATCATCAACATCAGCACCATCACAACCATCATCATCATCAGCAGCAGCAGTAGCAGCATCATCAACATCATCATCAGCATCTGCAGCATCGTAATCATCATCAGCATCACCATCACCATCAGCATCATCATCAACATCAACATCATCATCATCATCGTCACCATCAACAGCATCATCAGCAGCATCATCGTCATCGACAGCAGCATCATCATCATCATCATCATCATCATCATCATCATCATCATCATCATCATCATCATCCTCATCCTCATCCTCATCCTCATCCTCATCATCATCATCATCATCATCATCATCATCATCATCAGCATCATCATCATCATCATCATCATCAGCATCTTCAAAATTTGCCGGCCCAACGGGCCAGAGGCGTGCTAAGATCTCCGGTAACTCAATATATCTAGTTCGCGCGCGCGGGGCGGCCCCTGGGGGGCCCCGGACGAAAAATACCCCGGCTGACCCCCGGCCGGGTCCCGGCTGGGTCCTGGGCGATCCCCAGGGGGGAGACTATTTTTCGCCGCCCCTCACGAGGATCGTGGCCTCCGAGGGGGGGGCTGCAATCTACTACCCCTCCTCCCACCCCAAGGGGCACCCAAGAGCCCCACAAGAGGCCCCAGGGGAGCCCAATACGCCGCCAAGGAGCCCCAAGACGCTCCCAAGAAGCCCCCAAGAAGCCCCCAAGACGGCCCCAAGAGGCCCCAAATAGCGCTCCACTGCCGGCGGAATGAGCGAAGCGATTAAATAATCAGCATCATCAGCAGCATCAGCATCAGCATCATCATCAGCAGCATCATCAGCATTATGATCAGCATCATCACCTTCATCCTCACCGTCACCATCACCATCACAATCATAACAATCATCAGCATCAGCAGCAGCATCAGCATCATCCTCAGCATCATCATTCTCTGATGTTTCATCCTCAACAACAACATCACCATCACCATCAGAAGCATTATCACCATCACCATCATCACGATCATCATCATTATCGTCATCAGCATCATCATCAGCAGCATCAGCATTATCATCATGGTCGTCATCATCGTCAGAATCAGTATCGTCATCATCGTCGTCACCATCAGCATAATCGGAATAAGCATTTTCATCATGAGCCGCATCATCAGCAGCAGCATTATGCTCGTCAGCGTCAGCGTCATCGTCATCGTCATCGTCAGCAGCATCATCAGCAGCAAGAGCATCATCGTCATCAACAGCATCATCAAAATAATCAGCATCATCAGCAGCATCAGCATCAGCATCAGCATCATCATCAGCCTCATCATCAGCATTCTCATCAGCATCATCACCTTCATCCTCACCGTCACCATCACCATCACAATCATAACAAGCATCAGCATCAGCATCTGCAGCAGCATCAGCATCATCATCAGCATCACCATGCTCTGATGTTTCATCCTCAACAACAATATCACCATCACCAACAGCAGCATCATCACCATCACCATCATCACGATCATAATCATTATCGTCATCAGCATCATCATCAGCAGCATCAGCATCATCGTCATCATGGTCGTCATCATCGTCAGAATCAGTATCGTCATCATCGTCGTCACCATCAGCATAATCAGAATAAGCATCATCATCATAAGCCGCATGATCAGCAGCAGCATTATGCTCGTCAGCGTCAGCGTCATCGTCATCGTCATCATCATCATCATAACCATCGTCATTACTGGTCAGTAACACTACCATCAACAGATTCAACATCATCCTCATCATCATCACCATCAACAGCATCATCAGCATGATCATCAGGATCAGCATAATCAACAACATCAGCAACATCATCAGCAGCATCATAACCATGATCATCCATCGTCATCGTCGTCGTCGCGGTCGTCGTCATCATCATCATCATCATCATCGTCATCATCATCATCATCATCAGCATCATCATCATCATCATCATCATCATCGTCATCATCATCATCATCATCATCATCAGCAGCAGCATCATCATCATCATCATCATCATCATCATCATCATCATCATCATCATCATCATCATCATCATCATCATCATCATCATCATCATCATCATCATCATCATCATCATCATCATCATCATCATCATCATCATCATCATCATCATCATCATCATCATCATCATCATCATCATCATCATCATCATCTTTATCATCATTATCATCGTCATCACCACCACCATCATCATCATCATGCTGCTTCTCCTACTCATACTCCTACTCCAACTTCGGCTTGTACTCCTACGTCTACTCCTGTCCCTGTTCACTAATTTTTCTATACTCCCACTCTGAGACTGTGCCGGCTGATGGCGACCACATCTGGGCCCTTCAATCCTGAGTACGAAGACACAAAACAAGATCGCCCGTTCGCCTCCCAACATGAACCTTACGTCGTCCATGTTGAAATATGTGCGACAGGAAAGGGACGGGGCGCTCATCTCGCGCGACAGGCCGAAATGTCGCTCTCGCCTCGGCACCGCGCCTTCTGTAGAGTTGAGCTGCCGCTGAGCCGCGGTCCAATCTTCGCACGCCACGCCACTTCTTCGACGCGCGAGCGGGCGACACTTCGCGAGTTCTCGCCTCGGCGAGGCGCAGAGTTCGCAGGAAAGCGGCGCTCACGCCTCGACGCGGCGCACATTTGGCCGCTCGCCTCTGCTGGGGGGCCCGCGCAGGGCGGGCGACGTGTCGCCCCTCGCCCAGGCTCCGTGCGCAGATGGGTCGCGAGGGGCGTTCCAGCGCGGGTGCGGCGCAGCGGCAGCGGGGCCGCGCGGGGGCAAGCGCCGCGCCGCGTGCACGAAAACGGCAGTGCCGTGTCGGCGCGGCGCATGCCTCCTGTCTTCGCCGCGCTCATCGGAAGGTTGGCCAGTCCCGTCCCTGCGCGACCCGCGTAGTCCCACCAGCCCTTTGGGCGTGAGTGGTTTGAAGAGCCCGCTCTGTCCTCAACCCCCCTTCTTCCCCTTCGGGGAGGGGTTTACCCCTCCCCCTACCCCCTCCCCCTGGGCCTGGAGAGGGGCTCCCGCGGGTGGCCACGGGGGTCTTTTTCGACCCCTGGGAGGGCTAAAAAACGACGACCCTCACGAGGATTGTGGCCCCGACGGGGGGACCGAGTTTGGCCCCTCTGCTCTTCTTTGAAGCCAAAATAATTGATTTTACTACGGTTTTGGCCACATGTTGGCCTCCTGAGGGGGCCGCGCTCATCTTCCTTCATAGCAAAATCATTGATTTTACGAAGGTGTTGGGCTCAGTTTGTCCTTCTCAGGGGGCAGCGCTCATTTGCGCTTCTGAGGAGGTCGCAAGAGGCCCCAAGATGGCCCCAAGAGGCCCCCAGGAGGCTCCCCAGAGGCCTCCAAGAGGCCCCCAAGAGGCCCCCAAGAGGCCCCCAAGAGGCCCCCAAGAGGCCCCCCCAAGAGGCCCCCAAGAGGCCCCCAAGACTCACACCAGGACGAGGACTCACACCACGCCCGAACGACTCACACCACGAGGAGCCCGAACGACTCACACCACGACGCGGGCCCCGAACGACTCAGGAGGAGGGGCCCGAACGACTCACACCAGGATGAGGGGCCCGAACAACTCACACCACGAGAAGCCCGAACGACTCACACCAGGACGAAGAGCCCGAACGACTCACACCACGAAGAGCCCGAACGACTCACACCAGGAAGAAGGGCCCGAACGACTCACACCAGGACGACAAACCCCGAACGACTCAAATCACGAGGAACGCGTTCTCTCCCTCCTCCTCCGCCTCGTCCTTCTCCCGCTCCCCCCACAAGGAGGATGTAGAAGGAGGCGGGAGGAAGGAGGAACAGGGGAGATATGCGGGGCCAAGCGGACACACGCCTGAAAAACACGACTGTCGGCATGCTTCGCAAGAGTGGCTGCTGTGAGATGGGCTGGTGGGGATACGCGAAGCGTAAAGAATTTTCTCTTCGCCAAGTCGTCGGAAGTGGGACCGCGCGCGAGCGCCCGTCGTTTACGAGGTAAGAGCGCATTCCAGTCCCAGAATCAAGTTGAACCACGCTTGATTCGTATCTTGTGGAAGGGAGGGTGGCAGTAAGCGGGGCCCTTTGACTCGCTCGACCTGTACTCCGACTCATCATCATCATCATCATCATCATCATCATCATCATCATCAGCATCATCATCATCATCATCATCATCATCATCATCATCATCATCATCATCAGCAGCATCATCAGCATCATCATCATCATCATCATCATCAACATCATCATCATCATCATCATCATCATCAACATCATTAACATCATCACCATCATCATTATCATCATCACCATCATCATCAGCAGCAGCGGTATCATCATCATCATCATCATCATCATCATCATCATCAGCATCATCATCATCATCATCATCATCATCATCATCATCATCATCATCATCATCGTCAGCATCATCACCATACCCATCAGCATCATCATCAGCAGCATCATCGACATCATCATCATCAGCAGCAGCAGCAGCATCATCATCAGTATCACCACCACCACCACCACCATGATGTTCGTCATCATCAGCATTACAATCATCAGCAGGCATAATCAACATAATCAGCATCGTCATCAGCATCGTCAGCATCAGCAGCATCAGCATCAGCATCAACATCAGCATCAGCATCAGCATCAGCATCAGCATCATCATCATCATCACCACCATCATCATCATCATCATCATCATCATCATCATCATCATCATCATCATCATCATCATCATCATCATCATCATCATCATCATCATCATCATCGTTACCGTCATCGTCATCGTCATCATCGTCATCGTTCTCGTCATCGTCATCGGCATCTTCGTCGTCATTACCATCATCATGGCCATTGTAATGATGACCCCTCCTCCCAACCCTCCCAGCCCTCCTCCCAGCCCTCCCATTGTATATACAACTATAAAAAGAGAGAGAGAGAGAGAGAGAAAGAGAGAGAGAGAGAGACTCCAACTTTGCTTCCAAACCCGTCGATTGCGACCGTTTTCCATACAGCCAACGTTTTCCTTCTTTTGGCACCCTAATGGGGTACCGCCAAGGGGTATCTGTCTCGCCGTTCGCGGTCAGACTGTGGGGATGTCTCGAGTGAGGCGCCCGTTCGGCGTCCCCGACTCCCTTGATTTCGGAGCAGGCTGTGAGGATGTCTCGGCAAGGCGCTTGTTTCAACACCAGAGAGACAGGGGTGCTGCATGGGCCCGTTCGCGGCCAGATTGTGGGGATGTCCCGAGAGGAGGCGCTCGTTCTGCACCTCCGACTCCCCTCCATTCAGAGCCCCATGATCACCGCGATGCACTGGGGCTAAAATTCCTCGCACACACACACACACACACACACACACACATACACACACACACACACAAGCACTCAGAGTGGGGAAGTGCCAGAAAATGAGATGCACTCATGGGGATCCCCACTTCGAGCTGGACTGAACTTGGCTGAGTTGCGCTGCCATAGACTGAGCTGGGCTGAGCTGGACTGGTCTGGGCCGTTCTGCACAAAGCTTGGTTGAGCTACGCTGGGCTGCCATCACCTTGACTGGCACTGGTCTGCGCTGGGCCCACTCGAGCAGGGCTTGATTTATCATAGCTGGGCTGAGCTGCGCTGACCTAGACCGAGCTGGAACGAACTGCTCGTCTGAACCACGACCTCTACCTCAGAAGTGCCCGTGCAGACACCCCTCTCCCAACCTCCACAGAAGGCACAAAATACCGAGCCTGCTTGCGCATGAAAGCCACGCCTTCCGAGAAGTGTCTGTAGTTTCGAAAACGGCCTACAACGCTTCTCAAAGTAATCGTGGGGTATTATGAGAATCTCCTGGGCGCGTCGCCAATCTACAGAGAAGCACATGGTCGTCCCCCAAAGTGCGCTTTACCCCAGCACTACTACTCATTGTCTCTGACGGACAAGTACAGATACCGCTTGCCAACCCTCCCTGGCAGGCCCAAGAGCTGTGCCTTCTGAAACTTGGTAATACAATACTGAGGGTCTTGGTGGAGACTGGCATAGATGTGCATTTCAGCTCAGCAGAACTAAAAATATGTTCGTCTCGAACGGACCCGCCGTAAGACCTCCTGCACACGACCACTTCTGGCGTGGCCCCCAAGCTACCCCTGCTAGCAGCTCGTGGTCGCGAAGCCTTAAGAGGTTCGAAGGAGCAAGCATGCGACTCCCTTCTCCCTTGTCATGGATTATACCCAAACGTTGCCACAACTTGCGTCCCAAACGAACCCGTGCAAGCAAGCTGACACCCACATGCACCGTTCCCCAGGGTTCTGGGGCACGGCTCGGAGGCGATGGATGTGGCTGCGCTCTGCTGGCAAGCCCAACAGCCGGGGGCGGTCAGCCTCCACCATGTCCTCAGCACAGATGACGCACACCGTGTCGTCACCCTCCGAGCCCTCCCGCTTCAGCGGGTGCGCCTCTGGCAGAAGCCGCTGTGGGAAAACAGCAGCAGGCGATTCCAGGCCATCTCGCGCAGCGCAACGCGCCCCCCAGCGGCCCCAGCCGCGACACGCGAAGCGTGGTCGTCTTCGCGAATCTCTCCGAGCAGGCCCGACCGCCGCGTCGCAATCTGCATGTAGCGGTTGGCCCCGCGTGCAGACGTCCCGCGCCGGACCCCGCCCCGCCCCAGAGCACCCCAGACCACCTTGGGAACACGACGTGGTTGTTGAGAATTCTGGGCTCACATTCTGATGCGTCGGACTGCCTCTGACCGCTGGCCCAGTCGCCAACGCCCCAGCCGCCATTCCAGAGATCAACGCCGATCCTGGCCAGGCCCATCCCCACGCCCCGAGCCCTATCAGAACACCCGCTCGAAACCGGCCCTCGGAACCCTTTCCCAAGGAAGCCCATAGAAGACGTACGTACATGAGTGTGGCCCCCCAATCCGCGAGGCCAGCCACAATTCAGCAGATCTACACCGATCCAGGCCAGGCCCGTCCCAGGCCCAACGCAGGCACCAGCTCGGCTAGGAAGGTGCACAAACCAAAGGCTGGGCCCAGGATCTGGCCCCAACCGGGATCGGTGTCGGGTGTACCGAGCATCGTTTTCACCGATCCATACCCCCCCTTGCGTGGCCTAAGCCCCACGGACACGTGTACCCCCCCAGATGCGAATATAGGATGTTCCCTTCGGGCTTCGAGGTGTTTACCCCCCACCGGGGCGGTGTGATGGTGGGGCTGAGATACCATGGCCCGACGGGGATGGGGATGGGTTTAACGATACTGATGTTCGGTGGCGAGCCCGGGGGGGGGAGTGAGCAGGGGCGGGCCTTCTCGGGAGGCTCGGGAGTCCCCTGGCCTTCTGAGAAGTTTTCTACGCCTTCCCCGAAGACACAGCAGAAACTCTCTGAAGGCCGCAGGGTTTCTGAGAAGCCCCGCCGCCTTCTGAGAAGGCCTCCTCCTTCTCACTTCCCCCCCCTGCCTCGCCGCCGAGCACAGGCTGACACGGCCGGCGACGGACGAGGCGGGATGAGAGCAAGCAGGCGGGCAGAGGCCGACCGAACGCGCGGGCGGGAGGCCGGGGCCGGCGGAACAACAGGGCGGGCGGGCGCTGCAGCCGGGGAGGGACGGAGGGCGCCGTGAGAAACCATCAGTCACGGCGGGCACCCGCACCGTGGTGCGCAAGACGAGAAGGAAGCCGTTCACAGTGAAGAGGAGGAGGAGGAGGAGGTGGCAGATAGGCAAAAGGATTGCTCAGCGGGCGCGTTCACGCGCCTCAGACATGCTCGCGTCGTGAAAAAACACGACGGGCGGTTTTTTGCTTCGGCCTCTGGGGGCCATCGCTGGGACCTGGGACAGTCAAAAAACGACTCAGGATGAACTGGTCCCGGGCACACGATCGGGAGTTCAGGGAAGCCGTGCTGAAAAAACAAAACGGCGGGCAAGTTCCTGCCTCGTTCAGCGCCAACGTGTGCTTGTCCACGAGGCCCTTCAAGACGACGCAGGCGGCGCAACGAGGGCCGACACAGGCTGCGCGCTATCGGCGGAGCCGAACGGGGTAAACACACGCTTGGGCTGACACATATCCTGAGGATCATCTGGGCCCCTGGGGCCGCTGCAGGGTACCAGCCCAGGACCAGACTGCTGCCAGAGACTTGCGGGCTGGGGGTCAGTCCAAACTTGTCTGGTGCTGCCCACATGGGCACATCGAGCTTGCCAAACAGCTCAGAGGTCTCCTTGCAGACCGGCACGAGTGAACAAGCTGCGCTCGCTTCGGGCAAGCAAAACTGGCACTGTGGGAGACGACGATAAAGACGAAGACACACTGACAAAGGCGATGGCGGCGACAGCGCCAATGCGACGACGACGACGACGACGAAGAATACGACTACGACCACGACCACCACGACCACGACGACGGCCGCGACAAAAACGATGACCTCGACGACAACGACGCCGACGACGGCCACGACCACGGCCACCACGGCGGCGAACACAACGACCCCGACGCCCGCCACCACGACAACGACAACGACAGCGCGAACTGCACCACCGACGTCGCGCGCAGGGCCAGAAAGCGCAGGCCTGAGCTGGATCGAACCGCGAAGACGGATCGGATCGGAAACGGATCTGGCCGCGCCCGAATCGGCGCGGAATGGGAGGTCGCTCGGGTTTGCGGGTCGGGGTCTGCCCCTGCAGAACCAGAATGGGAAACGACGGTCCGCGTCGGAAAGGATCGGATCGAAATCGGCATCGAACCCAGACCCCTGAGGTCATGACGTCTTCACGACGTCGACCCAAAGATGTCTGGCCCCCTCCCTGGGGCCGGCTTTTCATCCTCAGTCGTGTTTTGACTGCCCCAGGGCCTAGCGAGGGTCCCCAGAGGCCGAAAACAGCCAAAAACAGCCGCCCGTAATGCGTTCTTCGCGACGCGAGGGGGTCTGGGAAGCCTAGGGGCTCGGGTCAAATATGGCGCGGGCCGCGAGCAGCCCTCGGAGACCCCCTCTGCGGCCAGCGCCGCGCTGGGGTCGGGGGCGTTCGCGAGGGGGGCGTCAACGAGGGGGGGTCGCAAATCATGGCCCGAGGCACGTGCGCGGCCGAGAGGGGGCCCATGGACGTATTGAGAGGAGAAGGGGCGCCGAGAAAGCTGACGACATGTCATGGCCATGGCCGGGCGGCGCCCGCCTCCAGCCGGGACACAAAGGCATGGCAGGCCGGCTCCGGGGGCACCTCCCAGTCCTGCGGGGGCGGGGCGGGGCCCGCGCCGCCGTGGCCCGAGCGCAGACGGCAAGGCTCGCGCCTGCACGACGCAGGCCCGCCGTCATCAGAGTGGGGGGGCTGAACCGAACGGTCATTCACTGTCCCTGCGTGCGTGGCTGAAGTGGAATTCCGCGATGCGGATTCTTCTTGTTTGTTGTTTGTTGTTGCCGTCGTCCCACCCGCGACCCACCCGCGACCCACCCGCGACCCACCCCGCGACCCACCCGCGACCAACCCGCGATCCACCCCGCGACCCACCCGCGACCCACCCCGCGACCCACCCGCGACCCTCCCGCGACCCACCCGCGACCCACCCCGCGACCCGCCCGCGACCCACCCCAAGACCGCCCCGGCGACCCACCCGCGACCCACCCCGCGACCCCCCCGCGACCCACCCGCGACCCACCCCGCGACCCACCCGCGACCCACCCGCGACCCACCCGCGACCCACCGCGACCCACCCGCGACCCACCCCGCGACCCACCCAAAAGACTTCGACGCCTGCGGCGGGTTTTTTTTGCATTCGTTCCAGGTGGAGAACCTGCGACCCACCCGCGACCAAAACCCGACCCACCCGCGACCCAAACTACGTTCACTGAACAAGCCAAGACTTCGACGCCTGCGGCGGGATTCTTTTGCTTTCGTTCCAGGTGGAGAACCTGCGACCCAAACCGCGTTCAGTGTACAAATCAAAATGTTCGGCGCCTGCGGCGGGCTTTTTTTGAATTCCTTCCAGGTGGAGGTGGAGAGCCCGCGACCCACCCGCGACCCAAACTACGTTCACTGAACAAGCCAAAACTTCGGCGCCTGCGGCGGGCTCGTTGTCAGAGTGGGGGGGCTGAACCGAACGGTCATTCACTGTCCCTGGGTGCGTGGCTGAAGTGGAATTCCGCGATGCGGATTCTTCTTGTTTGTTGTTGTCGTCGTCCCACCCGCGACACGCCCCGCGACCCACCCGCGACCCACCCCGCGACCCACCCGCGACCAACCCGCGATCCACCCCGCGACCCACCCGCGACCCACCCCGCGACCCACCCGCGACCCACCCTCGACCCACCCGCGACCCACCCCGCGACCCGCCCGCGACCCACCCGCGACCCACCCGCGACCCACCCGCGACCCACCCGCGACCCACCGCGACCCACCGACCCACCGCGACCCACCCGCGACCCACCCGCGACCCACCCCGCGACCCACCCAAAAGACTTCGGCGCCTGCGGCGGGCTTCTTTTGCATTCGTTCCAGGTGGAGAACTGCGACCCACCCGCGAGCCAAACCGCGCCCGCGACCCACCCGCGACCCACCCGCGACCCACCCGCGACCCACCCCGCGACCCACGCAAAAGACTTCGACGCCTGCGGCGGGTTTCTTTTGCATTCGTTCTAAGAGGAAAACCTGCGACCCACCCGCGACCCAAACCCGACCCACCCGCGACCCAAACTACGTTCACTGAACAAGCCAAGACTTCGACGCCTGCGGCGGGCTTCTTTTGCATTCGTTCCAGGTGGAGAACCTGCGACCCAAACCGCGTTCAGTGTACAAATCAAAATGTTCGGCGCCTGCGGCGGGCTTTTTTTGAATTCCTTCCAGGTGGAGGTGGAGAGCCCGCGACCCACCCGCGACCCAAACTACGTTCACTGAACAAGCCAAAACTTCGGCGCCTGCGGCGGGCTCGTTGTCAGAGTGAGGAGGCTGAACCGAACGGTCATTCACTGTCCCTGGGTGCGTGGCTGAAGTGGAATTCCGCGATGCGGACTCTTGTTGTTGTTTGTTGTTGTCGTCGCCCCACCCGCGACACGCCCCGCGACCCACTCGCGACCCACCCCGCGACCCACCCGCGACCCACCTTGACCCACCGCGACCCACCCCGCGACCCACCCGCGACCCACCCCGCGACCCACACAAAAGACTTCGACGCCTGCGGCGGGTTTCTTTTGCATTCGTTCTAGGTGGAGAACCTGCGACCCACCCGCGACCCAAACCCGACCCACCCGCGACCCAGACTACGTTCACTGAACAAGCCAAGACTTCGACGCCTGCGGCGGGTTTCTTTTGCATTCGTTCCAAGTGGAGAACCTGCGACCCAAACCGCGTTCAGTGTACACATCAAAATGTTCGGCGCCTGCGGCGGGCTGTTTTTGAATTCCTTCCAGGTGGAGGTGGAGAGCCCGCGACCCACCCGCGACCCAAACTACGTTCACTGAACAAGCCAAAACTCCGGCGCCTGCGGCGGGCTAGTTGTATAGCTTGAAAATGTTGCGCCTGCGGCGGGCCTCTTCAGAGCCTCGCAGACTGCAGACGTCCCCGCCGCCCCCTCACTCTTATCCGCAACTGCGGGGTGTTACGTATTGCATCTCGTTCCCTCTTCTCTCCTTCTGCGGCATGTCGTGGCAACCTCCCATACAATTTCGCTGGCCCTTGCGAATCGACGGTCGCTACCCCCCCTCCCCCCCTTTCCTGGGGGGGGGCTTTGCTACCCCCTCCTTGAACCTCCCCTGCGGGAAGCTCCCCGTTCTCCCCCCCTTCTGGCCAAAGGAGGGTGGGGGGCTTGGAAGCCCCCCCCTTAGGCTAAAGGAAGGGGCGCCGAAGACCAAAAAGGAGCCGAAAACCAACAGAGCGCAGAAAAGTCAAGGGGCACCGAAAACCAAAAGTGTGCGAAAACCAACGGCGCGCCGAAAACCGAAGAAACAAAAAACCGAAAGGGCGCCAAAAAACAAAGGTGCGCCGAAAACCAAGATGGCGCTGAAAACCAAAGGAGCACCGAAAACCAAAGGAGCGCCGAAAACCAAAGGGGCGCCGAAAACCAAAAGGTCGCCGACAACCAAAAGGAAGCCGAAATTCAAAGAAGCGCCGGGAACCAAAAGAGTGCAGAAAAGCAAAGGGGCGCCGAAAACCAAAATAAGCCGAACACCAAAAGGACGCCCAAAACCAAAGAGCGCCGAAAACCAAAAAAGGATCCGAAAACCAGCAGGGCGCCGAAAACTCAAGATGCACCGAAAATCACATGAGCGCCGAAAACCAAAGCGGCGCCGAAAACTAAAGGGCGCCGAACACCAAAGAGCGCCGAAAACTAAAAAGGCGCCGAAAACCAAAAAAAGTGGCCGAACTTGAAAAGGACGCCGAATACCAAAGAGGCCCCGAAAACCACTAGGGCGTCGACAACCAAAGTGTCGCCAAACACCGAAAGGGCACCGAAAACCAAAACCAAAGGAGCGCCGAAAACCAAAAGGGCACCGAAAACCAGAAGGGCACCGAAAATCAAGAGGACGCCGAAAACCAAAGGGACGCCGACAACCACAAGGGCGCCGAGAAACAAAGTATCGCCGAAAACCAGAAAGGGGCGCCGAAAACCGATAGAGCGCCGACAACCAAAGAGTCGCTAAACACCAAAAGGGCACCGAAAACCAAAAGGGCACCGAAAACCAAAGGGGCGCTTTAAACCAAGAGGGCGCCGAAAACCAAAGGGGCGCCGAACACCAAAGGGGCGCCGAAAACCACAAGGGCGCCGAGAACCAAAGAAGTAAACCAAAAGGGCGCCGAAAACCAAAGGGGGCACTGAAGACCAAAAGAGGCGCCGAAGACCAAAGGGCGCCGAACACCAAAGGGGCGCCGAAAACCACAAGGGCGCCGAGAACCAAAGAAGCGCAGAAAACCGAAAGGGCACCGCAAACCAAAGGGGCGCCCAAAACCAACGGGCACCGAAAACCCAACAACACCGAACACGAAAAGGGACTCCGAAAACCAACGATGCGCCAGAAAGAAAAAGGGCGCCGAAAAGCAAAAAGACACCGAAAACCAAAGGGGCACCGAAAATCAAGAGGACGCCAAAAACCACAAGGGCGACGAACACCCAAGTGGCGCGGAAACCCATGAGGAGCGCCGAGAACTGAAAGGGCGCCAAAAACCAACGATGCGCCGAAAGGCAAAATTGCGCCGAAGAAAAACAAAGAGGCGCCGATAAACAAAAGGGCGCCGAAAACGAAGAGGGCGCTGAAAACAACAGAAGCTCCGAAGACGGACAGGGTACCGAAAACAAAAATGGCGCCGAAAACTCAAGAGGCGCCAAAAACCGCACGGGCGCTAGGAAGTGTGCCACGAGCGCGCTCTATCACGCATACGTACACACATACATACACACATATAGACAGACAGACAGACAGACAGACAGACAGACAGACAGACAGACAGACAGACAGACAGACAGACAGACAGACAGACAAACAGACATGTATATCTACATATATAGCTAAATATATACTAGAAGCATCGCGCGCGCTTCACGCGCGCTCAGGTTCTAGCAGGCCCCAGGCCTTGACGAGTTCACTGCTCCACTGAAGTAATGGACCACAGATGGTTTGAACGGGAAGGGAAGAAGCGCCCATAACGCTGAACGCATTATAGGCAGTGAGAGATCCATGAATGTCAATCCGCATTCCGGAAGGCTTTTGGGGAAGATGGCTGCGTAGGGGGCGGAGACCTGATGAATCGGGTTCCCAGAAGGCCTTCTGGGAACATGGGTTTGGGGGGCGTCTTGGAGGGTCTGTTGGGGCGTGCGGTCGTCGTCGTCGTCGTAATGTCGTCGTCGCCTCTTTAGGGGGCCACATGCGAACCCTACCCCTACCACCCACGATTTCTGAGAGGGAGGGTGGGGTTCACTTCGTTCGGGAGCTCTCGAGCGAAGTGAACCCACCCTCCCCCGCAGAAATCGTGGGGGTAGGGGTAGGGTTCGAACGTGGCCCCCTACTCTTGGGGCGCGCCGTCGTCGTCATCGTCCTTGTCTTCGTCGTCTCGTCGTCTTCGTCGTCGTCGGTTCAAGAGGGCACTTGGGGCAACTTTGCGCGAAACGATCCGCGGAGGGCCACGAGAAGGCGATCAGTCATGTTCCCAATCAACTTCCCAGACAGCTCTCTGGTAGCGCGATGGTACTTCGGAGCCTCTGGAGACTCTCGGGCCCATGATAAACCATATCCCCGGAAGGCTTTCTGGGGACATGATTTGTTGGGGTGTGTTGGGGGGCCTCTTGGGCGTTCCCTGGGGGCCGCTTGGGAGCCACTTGGGGTTTCCTGGGGGCCTCTTCGGGCCTCACTGGGCTTCGTGGGGGCCTCTTGGTGGCCTCCGGGTGCCTACCGGGAGCCTCTAGGGCCAGAGACCTCGAGATATCAGTTCGCGGTCCCCCTCTGGGCCCCCTCTTGGGGCGCTCTTGGGGTGCTCACACTTGGTCGGTCCGGGGAGCCTCCAGTTCCGTCTTGGGGCCTTCTCTGGGGCCTCGTGGGCCGTCTTGGAGCGATCTGAAGGGCCTCCGAGGCCGTGAGGGAGCGCTGGAAAGCAGGAAAAGCGAGGTCGCAAACATCCTTCAAAAACCCTCGGATAATAAATGAATTTAGTCTCCCAAAGCCCTCTTGGAGAGCCTCCTGGGTCCGTCCTGGAGCGCGTTGGGGTCCTCGTCGGCCGCCTTGAGGGCATCTTGGGCGTTTTCGGGGCCTCTTGGGACAATATTGAGCCCACTTCGGACCTGTTTTGGGGAGGGCCCAAGCCGTCTCGGGGCATCCTGAGAAGCTTTCAAGGCGGAAAAATAAATGTTTGACTTTTTGTTCCCCCTCGTGGGTCCCTCTGGAAGCCTTCGCGGGGCCCTCTTGGGTTTTCTAGGGCCCTCTGGGGCGCCTCTTGAGCTGTCTTGGGGCTGTCCAGGGCCGTCTTCACGCCGTCTGGGGGGCCTCACGGGCACTCTGGGGGCGCTCTTGAGGACCTGTTGGGACTTGATGGAGCGTCGGAAGAGGCGATCAAACCAAAAACATCGAAAACACACAATGGACAATCATCGATTTTGGCCTCTCGGGGCTCTCTTGGGATGCTTCTTTGGGGCCTCTTGGGGCGGCTTCGGGGTTTCCTGGGCTGTTTGGGGGCCATCTTGGGCGTCTTCGGGGCCTTTTGAAGCTTTCTTGACCATTTGCACGGCCCGCGTTCCCTGTCGCGGGTAATTTGGAAGCGGCCCGAGGCAGTCCCGGAGGGACTGTGACCCCCCAAAGGTCCCGGGGGGCGCCATGGGGCATGGTGGCACCGGCCTGGCCCCCCCCCCGCCTACTCCGATCTACATGTGTATATATATACATATACATGTACATATACATATACATATACATATACATATACATATACATATACATATACATATACATATACATATACATATACATATACATATACATATACATATACATATACATACGCATATACATATATACATATACATATACATATACATATACATATACATATACATATACATATACATATACATATGCATATACATATACATATAACTATCCATATACATATACATATACATATACATATACATATACATATACACATATATATATGCTCAGGTCTAGCACTGAGATATCCAAATATGTTGTTTTTGCCCAAAGGATGCGAGTGCGAACTCAGAAATGCAGTGTCAGTTCAGCAGCGACGCCGAAAAGCTTCTCCTGCTCTCAAGAACAAATCGTCGTCTTTGTGCCAGTAGGCCCACTGTGCAGCGCGCACGCGCGCATCCATCCTCTTCTGGGATGAGCCCGCGGCGGATCGCCTGCCCGCAAACTTCCGAATATGCTGCCAACACCGATCAATTATCCGGGTCCCACCTTTTGTGTACGTGGTGACCCCATCTACGTCGTGGGCGAAGAGCTGCACGTATTTGGGGCGCAGGAACTTCCCGTCTTTCTTGGGCTTGTGGGTGACGTAATCGTGGATGACGCCATCCAAGGTGTTCTTTCGGTTCAGCCCCAGCTTGTATGAGCGGGCGCCGCCAGTGTGCAAGAGAATCTTGCGCCCCTTCAACCACTTTTTCGCCATGGGGTACCAATCTGATTTCTTGATGGGTCCAGGGCCAGGAGCCCTCCTGCTTGTAAGTTTAGGCTTCGTTCGGAAAAGTACCAAGCTGCTTGGTCTGCCCCGCTCGACTATGCCAGCCCACTGGAGCCATCTGAGTTTGCCCCTGGCGTTGTCGGTGACGAACTCTTTGCCCGAGTCGACCTCGTCCGCCTCGACGTCGCGCCACTCCTTCTTGACAGTGTCTCCAAATTTGATGTGTTTCTCTCGGTCGACATCCTTCGCCAGGACCGCGTCGAGTCGCTTCGACATCTCGCTGATGAACCAGGCGCTGCCCCCCCAGAGTAAGTGATTCTGCGAGTGAGTCAAGCCCACGATGAGCCCGAATAGGACCCGCACCTGGCTTCGGAGCGGTTTCGAAGTGCGCCCCCAGCCCGCCGTGAAAACGGGGTGCTCGGCATGAGGGAGGATGAATCGCTGACAGCCGCGTTTGGTGCACCTATATGCCCAGGTACCGCTGGCGCGCTGCTGAAGCGGGCCGACCCGCTCCTCGCCGCAATGCGGGCAATGACACTGAGTCCAATTCTTCAGGAAACCATCCCTGGTGAGGCGCGCAATCAGAGCCTTCTCACTGGCCACCAAGATATCGTTCATATTCCAAGCCCAGGTGGCACGATCTCTGCGAGATCGCGCATCTATGCCGTGGCGAACATACGGTGTCTGTTCCATACACTGGACCACTTCTCCTTGCACAACTTCTTCGGGCGAGCATACATCCTGGCTTTCCCCTTCTTGGGGGTGCAATTGCCCCCATGCGCATGATATTGCCGCGGCGGGTCGCTTTTTGGCTGCTCCTGTAGCGCCGCCCAGAGCATCTGTTGGCGAGGGCGGGGACGGCGGCAATCCCTCGGAGTGGTCTGCAGCGTCGTCGTCATCGTCGCACAGAAGGTCTCCAGAAGGAGGAACGTCTGTCAGAATACCGTCTGAGTATGTAAACTCCTCCACGAGCTCATCCTCAGATTCCTGCTCTGGCAACTCGCCTTCCCCTTCCGAGTCCTTGCCCTCGTCGAACGCATCGCCCAGGAGATCGATGTCGTAGGGGAAGGTCTCCGACGACACATCGCTCATGTCAATGTCGTCGAGACTGGGGTGTTCGCCGCCAATGTCGACGTCGCTGTTCACCACGTCGCCGTCTGCATCGCCCTCGACGCTCTCGCCGGGTGCCTAGGCAGAGCAAAAATAACTTTTTCTTATTGTTACGAATCAAATCCTGTCTGGGCCCCGTCAAACCATAACACTACACAAAAATCTAATCTCACATTCCCAGATGTCCTGAGCATCGCGCGATTTGGGCCCGCCCCCCCCCCCCCCGCGGGATGAAAATATTGCCTCTACTCTGGCATCCCCGACTCCGAAGACATCCGCTCTTTTCGTCGAACTCTTGGTAAGACAACAAGATAATGCATTCAGAAAAATCTGCAAACCCGACCCCTGCTTCCGCCCCCGACCTCGACGCCCTCGCCGGGCGCTTGAAGGTCTGCAGCCGAGCCGCCGTTCAGGGGAGACGCGTCACATTGAATCCACCCATGTTGTTCGTCTGCTTGACTCAACACGAACTGCGCGAGCCCGACGGAATCAGACCTCTGGTCGCCGAAGAGGCGGCAGGCGCCCGAGTCCGGCGCCGCGGGAGAAGACGAAGAAGCCGCAGCGCCTGGCGGCGATGAGCGGATTCATTCTTGGCAGACGCAAAAATCCTGGAACAACATATCTCCTCGAAGAATACGACATGTGCTATTGAAATGTGCAACTAAGAAATCAACGCTTTGGTCAAAACGAGCCAATGATTGCATGGTCAAGGCTCCCGCAAAGCACCCGCAAGGCACCCGCTATGCACCCCAAAGGCAGCCGCAAATGGCCCACACCAAATTTCAAGAAACAACAAATCTTCCAAAAGTGTTGCATTTGCAATTGACATCTGAAATTGAGAAAACAGCGCTTTGCTCCAAGCGACCCAAGATTTCATTGTCAAGGCACCCGGAAAGCACCCGAAAGGCACCCCAAAGACACCCCCAAATCGGCACTCCAATTTTTTTAGGAAACACATACCCTCGAAAAGTGCTAAACGTAGCGTTGAAACTTACATATACGACAACGATGTTTTGCGCCAGGCGCCCCAAAATGTCATGCTTGCGTGCTCCACCCCCCGCAGAAATCGTCAAAAAATACACATAATTTCCCCCTTTTTCACATCCTCAAGAAGCCCTCGTGGGCAGCGGCAAGCGCTAGCAATCCCCCCTTTTTCAAAACCTTCAGCAAGCTCCTCTTGGCTATCTTTTGGCTCCCTCTTGGCTCCCTCTCATATCCCTATTGGCTTCCTTTTGGCTCTGTATCGATGGATTTCTTGTGTACCCATTTTCAAATGGATTCCTTTTGATGCGGATTACAATTGCATTCCTGTTGTGGGGGATTACAAGTGGATTCCTGTTGTAACGAATTAAACATTGATTCCTTCTGTGGCGGATTCCAAATGGATTCCTTTTGTGGCGGAATGCAAAGGAATTCCTTTTGTGGCGGATTACAAATGAATTCCTTTTGTGGCGAATTACAAATGGATTCCTTTTGTGGCAAGCTCAGCTTGTCAAAACCTTGGTTTTCCTCAGGTTTTGCAGATTTTTCGCATGGTTTTCTTAGGATGTCATTGGTTTTCATTGTTTTTTTTGCATTTTTTGCCTGTTTTGCATTTTCGCCTGCCCGCCCCTGGCGGCGCGAACAAGCGAAAATGCAAAAAAAAAAAAAAAAAAAAAAAAAAAAAAAAAAAAAAAAAAAAAAAAAAAAAAAAAAAAAAAAAAAAAAAACCTAAGAAAACCAAACGAAAAAGCTCCGAAACCTAAGGAAAACCAAAGTTTTGGACGCCTGATAGCCACCAAACCTATGAAAACACATTGTTTTGGCTCATCGACGCTACGAAACACTATGTTTTCACAGGTGTCGTGGTCACCAGCTGTCCAAACCTTGGTGTTCCTTAGGTTTTGCAGCTTTTTCGCATGGTTTTCTTAGGATGTCATTGGTTTTCTTTGTTTTTGTTCAACCTTTTTTGCCTTTTTTGCATTTTCGCCTGCCCGCCCGTGGCGCTTGTGGCGGCCTTACAAAAGAATTCCCTGTGTGGCGGCCTTACAAAAAGGATTTCTTGCGTGGGAGCTTTATGTAAGAAATCCGCTAGAGAACACAACAACAAAAACAGCACGTTGGAGATCGCAGTGCAAGACCTCACCATATATATATATATATATATAATATATATATATATAATATATATATATATATGTATATATATATATATATATATATATATATATTATATATATATATATATATATACATATATATGTATATATACATATATATATACATATATATATATACATATATGTATATATGCATATATATGCATATGCATATACATATACATATCCATATACATATACATATACATATACATATATATATATGTGCATATACCTATACCTATACCCATACCTTTACATATACCTATACATATACCTATACATATACATAAACATAAACATAAACATCAGCATAAACAAACACATAAACATGTACATATACATGTACATATACATATACATATTCATATGCATATACACATACACATACACATACATATACACATACATATACACAAATGTATATGTATATAAACATATATATATATATATACGTATGCATATACATCTACATATACATATACATATGCATATACATATACATATACATACTCATTTACATACACATATACATATGCAAATACATATACATATACATTTACAATCTTACATATATGCATATATACATATACATATATACATGCATACATACATACATGCATGCATACGTGCATGCATACATACATACACACATAAATACACATCTACGTATGCGTACACATATACATATACACATACATATACATATACATATACAACTACATATACAGTTACATATACACATACGTATACATATACACATACATATAAACATGCATGAACCTATACATATACATATACATATACAAATACATATACATATACATATACATATACATATACATACACCTATATATATATGTGGATGTGCATACATGCATACATACATGCATACAGTCATACATGCATGCATACATACACAGACATAAACACGCGCATACGTACAGAACATACAGGCATATATACGCATACATACATACAAACATACAAACAAACAAATATTAAAACATACGACCATAACAACAGACAGACAGACATACATGCAAATAAATACGTGTGCATGTATATATATATATATATACTAGAACCACGCGCGCGCTTCGCGCGCGCTTAGATTCTAGCTAGGAGGCGAGCTTGAGTCAACGAAAGTCGCAGGGAAGGGGGCAGGGGGAAGAAGGCCAGAGAGCGCTGAAGGATACAAATACTGGAACCCTCTTGTGATTTTGTGGGGGGCCTCGTCCGGCCGCTCGCTGGGAGTTTGACGTAGCTTCTCGGGAGCCTCTGAACCTGTCGGGGGCCTCCTGGAAGCAGGTTCGAAGCATTTTGGGGGCCGATTTGGGGCTTCTCGGGGCCTCCTTTGGGCCTCTTGGGGGTCTCCTGGGGCCTCTTGAGGGGCCTCCTTGGGGCCTCCTGGCGGCCTCTTGGGGCGGAAGGCTCGAGCTTGCGGTTCGTGGTCCCCCTCTGGGCCCCCTCTTGGGCCCGTCTTGGGGCCCTCTTGGGCCATCTTGGGCGCCTCTTGGGCCGTCTTGGGGCCCTCTTGGGCTGTCCTGGGGCCCTCTTGGAAGCTTCTTGGGCCGTCTTGGGGCGGTCTTGGGCGCCTCTTGGGCCGTCCTGTAACGTCGGAAAGCCCAAAAGGCGACTTTGTGAAAAACGTACGTTTTACGATGGGAATGGGCCAATTTGTGCGTCTAGGGGCCCTCTTGGGACGCATGTTGGAGGCTTCTTGGGGCGTCTTAGGGGGCGTCCTTGGACGTCTGGAGGCCATCTTCAGCATCTTGGAGCCCTCTTGGAGGCCTCTTGGAAATTTCTTGGGCCGTCTTGGGCGCTTCTTGGGCCGTCTTGTCTGACCGGGGAGGCCTCTGGCAAGCCCCGACGAGCCTCCGGGGCCCCCGGGGCCCACATTTGCGGTCGAGGTCCCGGCCCCGGGCCCCCGGACCCGGTGCGCCATTATATGTATATGTATGCATTGTCATCGTCCGCGCATTCCCTGCTCGGTTGCTTCTTTTCTGTCTACCACCGAGGAAAAGGAAAGGCAAGGACGAAGGGGGCGCGCAAAGGACGAGGAGGAGGAGGACCACGACGACGACTGCGGTCGCACCACCGATTCCCAAACAGCGCTCGCCCTACGCCGCGCAGGACACCGTCTGGGACCCACGCAGCACCCCGATGCCCCAAAGAGTGTTTGAACTTACGCGGACCCTGTTTGCGGTTCCATCAGTCGCCCTGTCTGTTTCTCTCAGGGCTCTCGTTGGGACACTCACCTTCGCGATCTGCCCAAGCTTAACTCCGGCCTGCGCCCCGCCCCCAGATGTCCGGCAGCACAGGGCCCACGACGACCCACCGCTGCTCGCAGAGGTCGACGAGATCTCCGCGCGAAGCTTTGTTGACAGGATTATCTGCTGAGGACGCCCGCCCCCACCACGGGCAGATGGATCTGCACCTGCACCCGCCCCGAATAGCGCGCGCGATCTCGTTCGCGCGAACGGCTTTTGACGAACCCTCGATCCTGGAGTACTTCGCGGATTCGTTGTCGACGAAGTGAATCCACACACACACACACACACACACACACACGCACACCTGCGCAATAACGTCGGCCATGTGGCCAACGCTAGCAAGGGGCCCACCGCCTCGATCTCCTGGGCGGCGCTCACACGGCCGCGCCCAAGCCACCGCGCCCCCCAGGGCCCCGGCACCGCAATGGCGGCGAGCATCGGCCGAATGTCTGGGCCACGCGGCTTCCAAACGCCTGCCGCCACTCGCCCCGCACCTTCCCCGCCGCTCACGGCAACGACGAGGGGCCGCGATCCGAAGTCGACAAAAACCTTTTCGGCCTGACTGCCCGCGCAGAGCGCGCCGGAACCAGCGCAGCGAGGCGCCGATGGAACCCGGCAAGCCCGCCCTTCCGCTGCCATCGAAGTGCCGACGCCTCAACGGCACCAGCGCAACGGAACCGCAGCGGCCAAAAAAATGAGCGCGCCCACCCCGAGCGGCCTGAGAGGGCCCGCCTCCGCAGCAGGCAGCCAGCCCCTCAGCAGGCAGTCGTCGACGCCGCCAATCAGCGCGGCCGCGTTCTGATCTGGCAACCGAGCGACAGGCCGAGGGGCGTTTACAATGAGTTCCGCCCCGAGCAGCTTCCACGCGCCACTGGCAGAAGCGATTTCCGATGACCGAGCCCCCGCCCAATCTGCCGGCACAGCCGGAACCTACAAAACCACGCGCAGGACGCTGTGCAGGCTCGCTCCACGCACCGGGAGTCGTCGCTGCAGCGACGCATTGGAAAGACAAAGAAATGCCTCGCAACGGCGCGCATCGCCGCCGGGCCCCGGCACAATCGAATTGCGACCCACCGCCCCCGAACACTTGCCCCAACTTGCGCGGGGGGAAGGGCTCGAGCCGCGCGGGGCGCCACGTCGCCGACCACGCCCACTGCATCTGCTCTGGGGCCAGCGGACTTTGGCGGAAGGCGCCGCTGCAATCGGATGCGACGCCAGCGAGGGGCCCTCCAGCACACCAGTGCTCCTTCGAGATGCGCACTGCGCGCGGCTCGAGCCGCGTCCAAATCGTCGGCGCGCGCGCCTCCGTCGCGTGGGCGGTTGCATTCGCGCCACTGGATTTGAGGCCCTCGACGTCGCTCGCCTTCCAGGCGCCCGTGGGCCCGCGCCCCCGCGCCAGGAAACTGGGGCGCACCGCCACGTCGGCGAGGTCAACGTCCGAGACAGAGAGTGGCCCCTCAACAGCTCCAGCAGCAATTTCATTCTCGCGATTTGACCACGCTGCCCGGTCCAAGGCGGCGTCGCCCGACCCCCGACGCGGGCGAAGACGCGGCGGTTCCTCTCGGGGGCCTATGCGACCCGGGCCCTGCAGATCGAACGACGCCGCAGACTCAGCCGCTCGCCAGAGGCCTGCAGGCCGGATTGCACTCAGAGCCGGCCGCCCGGCACACAAGGACTCGAAGTTCGTCTTGTTCGGGTGCCCAGACACGCCAACCAGCACCGCGCAGGTGGCCGATTACCCGGCGCACGTCGGGGGGCGAAGCGGCGGCCCAAGCCTCCCTCTCGGGTTCCAGATCTTTCGCCCATTCTAACATGAGCGCGCAAGCTTGTAACCTGGTTCTCTTCATCGCCACGGGATCGGCCGCTCGCCTCCGGCACGCTTCCTCCGCCGAAGCGCGCAAGGTGGGAAGGGCGCACATCGGGCGTTCCAAAGTGGTCATGCGTTCCAAGAACCCCCGAGACCCAACGCCTTCCGGCACCAAAGGGCCGCACCGGCGCTCCACGGCTGCAAGCCGCTCGGAAACGCGCGGCCCGCGCGCGCCACTACTGGCGCGTCGCGAGCGCCACCGAAGCCCACCCCGCGACTCACCAGCGCCTGCTCTTTCAGACGCTTCGCGCGCGGCGCAGAAGCATCTCCACTCGAGCGTCGCTGGCCCCACTTCACCGAGGGCGAGCGCCCCCGCCACTGGGGGATCACGGGTGGAACTCTTCATCGCACGCCGGGCGCTCACCCCCGCGCCCCTTGTTGTCGTCGCGCACGGCGTCCACCCTCTTCGCGCGCGTCTGCTGGTCCGCGCGCCTCACGGCTTCCACGCTGGGGAGGCGCCCGTTTTTTTTTCCTCGCACACAAGCACGACCCATTCGTGGTAGTCCAGCAACACCGACCATTCCGACGATGCCCAGTCTGGCGCGGCGGCCCATGCCATCGCGTTCATGAGGACGCACCGCTTGTAGGTGAGCGTGCAGGCCGACATTTTGTTGCCATCGTGCTTGAACTGCGCGGCGTCGTTGACAAGGACGCGCACTTTCCTGAGGCCCCGCACCACGGGGGCCTCGCGCTCGTGCTCGCGCACCAAACGCCCCATCAGCGCATCCTTTCCAACGCAGCGGGTTGGCAAACGGAAGTGACAGTACTCCACAAACGCGTTTGTCTTCTTGGCTCGCACCTCTGGGTCCACTGGGTCGTCCCAATCACCGAACTTACCTATTCTAGTGAGTTCCAGCTCTCCAGTGACCAAAGTTTCGGCCTCTGCCACGCAGCATTTACCGGCTGGCACAGCGGACTGTCGGACGCATCCAACCCCGCAGGGGTACAAATGCCCTCGCCGACATCGGCCTTCGAGTCCGCTAGGCCAGCGAAATTTCAGATTCTTACCATCTGCTTTGTCTTCAGTAACTCAAACACCTTGTCGTCGACACCGCGCTTGCGAAACTGTTTGCCAAACCGAGCATAAATCTCCAACGCCATGCGTGGTTTACGGCGGTTTGTTCGTATCGGCTGACAAATGTTTTGCGTGTGGGTGTTTTTTTCGAACCCCAATGGCTCCGGACAGGCTCGGTTGACTGGCGCGCACCATAACAACGGGAACGATGCATCTGGGGTTTGGATGCTTCTCCCCGACGTGCATGTGTGCGTAAATGTACTGCACATCCTGCTCTCGGCATATCGACCCTTTCGCACACATGTTCAAGCAATCATGTGGCGTGAAAGGTAGATGTGCCCAAGCACTCATGTGACGCGAACGGCCGCTTGCAGTGCGGAGTAGCCTTCCTGTGTCGTATGATAACGGATACTCCCTGTTGTTCCTACACGTTCCAAATCCATATAACTTTGGTTTTTGTATCAAAATTACCTACGCATGTTTCAGCACATGCGTTGCAACATACCATGTGGGGGCTTCAACGTTGAACGGCCAACCCCGGGCGCCCCCCCTTGACCGCTTCACGCGGCCAGGGGGGCGCCTCGGGTCACCTTGCAGGAAGATGCAAGGGTTCCAACCTTGAACGCCCGCCCCGGGCGTCCCCCTTTGACCGCTCAACGCGGCCAGGGGGTCCTCGGGTCACCTTGCAGGAAGATTTGGAGGCTTCAACCTTGAACGCCCGCCCCGGGCGTCCCCCTTTGACCGCTCCACGCGGCCAGGGGGGCGCCTCGGGTCACCTTGCAGGAAGATTTGGAGGCTTCAACCTTGAACGCCCGCCCTGGGCGCCCCCCCTTGACCGCTTCACGCGGCTGAGGGGGCGCCTCGGGTCACCTTGCAGGAAGATGTGGAAGCTTCAACCTTGAACACCCGCCCCGGGCGCACCCCTTAACCGCTTCCGCGGCCGGGGGGGCGCCTCGGGTCACCTTGCAGGAGGATCCCGAATATTCATATGTTGTACTTCATAATTACATGATACATGGCAGCCCCAGACCTTTAGACAATTGAGACGCCTTTGGCCCCATGTGAGCGCCAGCGTGAATATGTATGGATATGTTCACTCATCGCACGGGCGGGTATTGGCATATCTCGCATGCGGGCGTCTCTTTGCACCGGGAACCTGGACTCCGCCACACACGGCCGTCGCCCTAACGAAGAAGAACAAGAAAGCCATCCCCACCCAATGCTTTCACGTACTGTTCGGGGGCCACGAGTTGAGGTAAACACCCATCATAATTGATTTTTCGACAAAAAGAAGCCTATAGCAAAAAGTGTGTGTGTGTGTGTGTGTTCACTCGCCGCTTGGTGGGGTGATGACCGTCTCTGGTGAAAGACAGAGGTTGCTGCTATTTCTGCGGCACTATTTCACATTGCTACGTATTTTTTCAGCTACACTTCCTCATGTTTGTTTTACTTGGTGTGGGAGACATTGTCGGGTGGGCAGACTCGCCCTTTGGCCTCTGAGCCGAAACCCTCCGGAGAAGGATTAGGAAACCCCAGCGCCCCTCGCTGTCCTAAGCGGCCCCTCTCGGATTACTCACTCGCCCCCTCATCCAAATCCGCAACTGCACGTCTTGCACTGCAGTCGGACGTGCGATGAGAAATGTGGACGCCACCGGCCCTGCCTACCGCAAGCCTCCGTCCAATATACACACATTACATACAGACAGACAGACAGACAGACAGACAGACAGACAGACATGCATATATGCATGCATGCATGCATGCATACATGCATACATGCATACATGCATACATGCATGCATACATACATGCATACATGCATACATGCAAACATGCAAACATGCATACATGCATACATGCATGCATGCATACATACATGCACATACTACATTATACTCTAATGCATTGCATTACATTGCATTGCAATACATCACATAGCAGTACATTATCTTACAGCGCATCGCATTACAATACAGCACATTACATGACATTACGTCACATTACAATACAACGCATTACGTCACATTACATTGCACTACGCTAAACCATACACACTGGCAAGATCATACCAACATGCATGCATACATAGATATGTACTAGAACCACGCGCGCGCTTCGCGCGCGCTTAGGTTCTGTCGAGTCACAGACCCAGGAATCGCTGCGAGAAGAAATTGGTGACGCGAAGCGTCTTGGGGGCGTCCTTGGACGTCTGGGGTCTCCTGGGGCCTCTTGAGGGGCCTCCTTGGGGCCTTCTTGGGCTCCATCTGGAAGCCAAGATGGATGCAACAAGAGGGTGCTTGGGCTCTCCGTGAGCTATCCTCTGGTTTTCATTCCCCTGGAGAGGAGAAGGAGGAGGAGGAGGAGGAGGAGAAGGAGGAGGAGGAAAAGGTAGTGGATGAGGAA
The DNA here is from genome assembly GCA_963575745.1 of Prorocentrum cordatum. Lineage (NCBI taxonomy): Eukaryota > Dinophyceae > Prorocentrales > Prorocentraceae > Prorocentrum > Prorocentrum cordatum. The sequence goes on from CAUYUJ010008958.1 coordinate 395,447, forward strand.
GAGGAGGCCGACCAGAAAGCCAGTCCACAAGTTGGACAGGCTGTCTTGGACAGGCTGTCTTGGCAGTCCACAAGAGGAGGGAGGAGGAGGAAGGAGAGGAGATGTTGGGGCGCTCTTGGGGCCATCTTGGGCTCTCTTGGGGCTCGTCGGGGCCCTCGTGGGGCCACCTTGGGCTCCTCTCGGAGCTCCAAGAGGAGCCCACAGAGGGGCCCAACATCGGTCACGCGAGAGCTCTTTCGCGTGACCGATGTTGGGGCCCTCTTGGGGCCCTATTGGGCCTCCTTGGGCCCTCTTGGGGTCTCGACGGGGCCCTCGTGGGGCCATCTTGGGCTCCTCTCGGAGCACCAAGAGGAGCCCAAAGAGGGGGCCCAACATCGGTCACGCGAGAGCTCTTCCGCGTGACCGATGTTGGGGCCATCTTGGGGTTCCTTGGGCCTCCTTGGGCCCACGTGGGGCTCCCTCGGGGCCCTCGTGGGGCCATATTGGGCCCCTCTTGGAGCTCCAAGAGGAGCCCAAAGAGGGGCTCAACATCGGTCACGCGAGGGCTCTTCCGCGTGACCTGACTGGGGCTCTCTTGGGTCCCTCTTGGGCCTGCTTGGGTCCTCTTGGGGTCTCGTCGGGGCCCTTGTGGGGCCATCTTTGGCTCCTCTCGGAGCTCCAAGAGGAGCCCACAGAGGGGCCCAACATCAGTCACGCGAGAGCTCTTCCGCGTGACCGATGTTGGGGCTCTCTTGGGGCTCTCTTGGGTCCCTCTTGGGCCTCCTTGGGCCCACGTGGGGTTCCCTCGGGGCGCCCTCTTGGGCCCGTCTTGGGGCCCTCTTGGGCCATCTTGGGCGCCTCTTGGGCCGTCTTGGGGCCCTCTTGGGCTGTCCTGGGGCCCTCTTGGAAGCTTCTTGGGCCGTCTTGGGGCGGTCTTGGGCGCCTCTTGGGCCGTCCTGTAACGTCGGAAAGCCCAAAAGACAACTTTGTTGAAAATGTACGTTTTACGAAGGGAATGGGCCAATTTTTGCGTCTAGGGGCCCTCTTGGGACGCATGTTGGAGGCTTCTTGGGGCCTCTTGGGGGCGTCCTTGGACGTCTGGGGTCTCCTGGGGCCTCTTGAGGGGCCTCCTGGGGGCCTCCTGGCGGCCTCTTGGGGCGGAAGGCTCGAGCTTGCGGTTCGTGGTCCCCCTCTGGGCCCCCTCTTGGGCCCGTCTTGGGGCCCTCTTGGGCCATCTTGGGCGCCTCTTGGGCCGTCTTGGGGCCCTCTTGGGCTGTCCTGGGGCCCTCTGGGAAACTTGGGCCGTCTTGGGGCGGTCTTGGGCGCCTCTTGGGCCGTCCTGTAACGTCGGAAAGCCCAAAAGGCGACTTTGTTAAAAATGTACGTTTTACGAAGGGAATGGGCCAATTCTTGCGTCTAGGGGCCCTCTTGGGACGCATGTTGGAGGCTTCTTGGAGCCTCTTGGGGGCGTCCTTGGACGTCTGGGGTCTCCTGGGGCCTCTTGAGGGGCCTCCTGGGGGCCTCCTGGCGGCCTCTTGGGGCGGAAGGCTCGAGCTTGCGGTTCGTGGTCCCCCTCTGGGCCCCCTCTTGGGCCCGTCTTGGGGCCCTCTTGGGCCATCTTGGGCGCCTCTTGGGCCGTCTTGGGGCCCTCTTGGGCTGTCCTGGGGCCCTCTTGGAAGCTTCTTGGGCCGTCTTGGGGCGGTCTTGGGCGCCTCTTGGGCCGTCCTGTAACGTCGGAAAGCCCAAAAGACAACTTTGTTGAAAATGTACGTTTTACGAAGGGAATGGGCAAATTTTTGCGTCTAGGGGCCCTCTTGGGACGCATGTTGGAGGCTTCTTGGGGCCTCTTGGGGGCCTCCTTGGACGTCTGGAGGCCATCTTCAGCATCTCGGAGCCCTCTTGGAGGCCTCTTGGAAATTTCTTGGGCCGTCTTGGGCGTTTCTGGGGCCGTCTTGTCTGACCGGGGAGGCCTCCGGCAAGCCCCGACGAGCCTCCGGGGCCCCCGGGGTGCACATTTGCGGTCGAGGTCCCGGCCCCGGGCCCCCGGACCCGGTGCGCCGTTATATGTATACGTACGTGCATGCATACGTTCATATATACAACTATACATATAGACAGCTATACAGAAATACATACAGACATGCATGCATGCATGTATACACATCTACAGATACACATGCATACATACATAACCTGTCATTCCATTACACACATTACATGACGTACACACACAAATCATACCAGAGAAAAAAACATAACCTCTTTAGGGTTATAGTGCTATGGGGCTATAGGGCCATAGGGCTCTGGGGCTATAAGGCTATGGGGCTATAGGGCTATAGGGCCATAGGGCTATAGGGCTATAGGGCTATAGGGCTATAGGGATATAACGCTATAGGGCTATGGGGCTATTGGGCTATGGGGCTACAGGGCTATTAGGGCTATAGGGCTATAGGGTTATAAGGCTATAGGGCTATCAGGCTATCAGGCTATCGGGCTATCAGACTATAGAGCTATAGGGCTACCGGGCACCCGGGCGTGCCGCCAAAATCGGCGCCATACCTCACCTAACCATATGAATCCGCGAGGACCCCTACACAGGCAAGCTCCGATTGGGGAATAGCACTAGATCACACTACATGATATTATAGTAGACTGCATCACATTAAATTACATTACATCACAACACATTACATTTATCTGACCTTACAGTACGCTGTATTACAACACGTTAGATTTCATGTCACTAGACTAGATACCTACATTTATGCATACACAACTACATACATACCATACATGCATGCATACATAAATGCATGCATTCATGCATGAATGAATGAATACGTACATGCATGTATACAGACATGCATGCATGCATGCATGCATGCATGCATACATACATGCATACATGCAGACATGCATACATCATGAATACAAAAGAAAAAAAAAAAAAAAAAAAAAAAAAAAAAAAAAACTATCCACAATCAACACAGGCACGACCACGAACAGGAAAGATGCAGGCCCACGCCTGCCGAATGCCTGAGGCCGGCGCGCGGCCGCTCCTCGGCCTCCGCCGCCGGGCTGGCGTCCCCGCCGCCGACGCCCCCGGGGTCGCTGGGCCTGCTGGCGCTGGCCTCGGGGGGGGGGGGCAGGAGGCGGGGGGCAACGACAGGGGGGGGGGGGCCGGCCCGGGGAGGGGGAAGCGTCGACCAGGAATCGGCGATGCGTCGCAGGTAGATCGGCGACAGGCCCCCGGCAGCGAAACCGCACGGTTCCTGGGCGGGTTGGGCTATCGGGCCCGTGTGATCAGTGGGCGATTGGGAGTCGATGCGCTCCCCCCTGAGCCTAATTATCCCCCCCTATCGTTGTCCCTGAAACTAGGACCAGGACGGCGTCCCGCCTACGAGGAGGGGCGGCCAAGAGGGGTGCGTTCAAGAGGGGGGGACGCAAATCATGGCCAGCGGCATGTGCGCGGCTCAGGGGGGATGGCAGGAGACGTATTGAAATAAGAAGAGGCGCCATGAAACCTGGGGAGACATCATGGCCTCCGCCATGATATCCACCCCCCCTAGTCATCACCCCCCTCTTGGCCGCCCCCGAGAGGTGGGGGAGGGAAGGAGAGAGAGAAGAGGATGCTTTGGGGGAGAGCGGGCGTGGGCTCTGGCAGAAGGGGGCGGCGGAGGAGGGGTCAGAGAGGCATGGGCAGGGGGGCCTGGGCCCTGGGGCGTTGTGCAGAGCCTCCAAGCCTCGAGCTGCGAGGGCCCGTGCACCATTCGGGGGGGCGAAAGGGTAGGATAGCAAAGGGCAGGGTAGAAAATCAGCTCACTTAGCCGGTTTTCCTGGCGCCTCCTGGCGCCTCCTGGCGCCCATGTATCGACGAACGGGCCCGGCGGCGTGGCCGAAACCAGCTGCACGCAGCAGCTTTCGTAACCCCCTCTTTCCCTGTCCCCCCCTTTCGTTCGGTCCGAACCATCCTGGAGCCCAGAGAGGCCCTGGCCGGGAGTGGCGGTGGGGAGCAGCTCCCGTGGGATTTAGGCCACAGCGAATCGAGCCCAGCAGGCTCAGCATTACTATCGCGATGTAGGAGATCGGGTGCAGCAGATCTGTCTGCCACCCTCTAGGTCCCCCCTCACGGCCCCCCAAAACGGCCAGAAGACTACGCCCCAGGGTGTGATTTTCGACTGCTGGCCCCCAGGATCCCTTTGATACGCGCTCCCACGGCCACAACCCCTCGTGAATTACAGAGGATCTGCACTCCCAGGGCCACACCCAGGGGCATGATCCTTCATTAATTAAACTGGGTATACGCTGCCAGAGCCAAGATCCCTCCTAAATCCCACCAGCCCTCTGGGCGTAGGTGGTTTAGGGAGTTTCCTCTTCCAACCTCCTTCTTCCCCTTCGGGGAGGGGTTTATCACTGTTCCTTATTAATATACACCCCCTCCCCCAGGCGACTGGGAGCCAACCAGGGTCAATGCGGCCCCCCCCACCATCCTTTTGTAAAAAACAATACAAAATACACTTTGCTTCCACATTCGGAGCATGCGCAGCGAACCCGATGCGGCCTCCCCCACCATCCCTGTCAAAAAACGATACAGCGTACACTTGGCGGCGGCGGCGGCTGCGGCGGCTCCGAAGGGGGCAGCGGCTGCGGCGGCTGCGGCGGTGGCGGCGGCGGTGGCGGCGGCGGCGGGGGCGGGGGCGGCCGCGGCGGCGGCGGCGGCGGCGTTGGCGGCGGCGGCGGCAGCGGTGGCGGCAGCGGCTGCGGGCAGCGGCTGCGGCGGCGGCGACTCGGCAACGGCGGCGGCCGGCGCGGCGGCGACGGCGGCGGACGGCGGCGGGCGATGCGGCGGCGGCGGCAGCGGACAGCGGCGGCGGCGGCGGCGGCGCGGCGGCGGCGGCGGCGGCGGGCGGGCGGCGGCGGCGGCGGCGGAGGCGGCGGCGACGGCGGCGGATTCGCCCCCAGTAGCTGCCCATCCAAAGACGACTGCTGAGTATGCTGCGGCTCGGGCCAGGCTCGGGTGCTACGAATGTGTTGGGAGGGCGGGTGGGGGTGAACGAGACGGCTTGCGGGCGGGGAGGGAGTCTTGACCCCTCCCCCTACCCCCTCCCCTGGACCTGGACGGGGGGGCTCGCGAGGTGTCAGGGCGTCCAAAACGACCTCGGCGAGGAAGCCCAAATCCGTTGTTTTACAAGGGTTTTGGCCCCATTTTGGCCTCCTGAGGGGGGGACCCTAATTAGGGAGCCCCCCTCCTGTGATCGATCTCACCCAAGATGGCCCAATGATGGCCCCCAAAGCTCCCAAGGGTGCCCCAAGAGGGCCCCAAGAGGCGGCCAGGAAGCCCCAAGAGGCCCCCAGGATGCCCAAGAAGCTCCCAAGAGACCTCCAAGAGGCCCCAAGAGACCCCCCAGAGGCACCCAAGATGCTCCAAGAGGCCTCGGCGAGAATGTCAAATCATTGATTATACTAAGGTTTTAGCCACATGTTGGCCCCTTGGGGGGGAGCACTGATTAAGATGACTCCAAGAGCGCCTGGGAGAGCCCAAGTTGACCTCCAAGATGGCTCAAGATATCCCGAGATGTCTCATAATGGCTCCGACGATGCTCCAAGATGCCCCAAGACCGCTCCAAGACGGCTCCAAGTGGCCAAAGAGCTCCCCCAGGAGGCCCCGAAGAGGCCAAAACCTTAGGAAAATCTATGTGTTTGGCTTTCTCGCCTTTCGCTTCTGATGGCCATCCGAGGCGTCAAAATGGCTCCAAGATGGCACAAGAGAGGCTCAAGGGAGGCCCAAGACGGCCCCAAGAGCGCCTAAGAGCGCTCCAAGAGCGCCCCAAGAGCGCCCCAAGAGGCGATGCTTTGGGTTCCCGAGGGGCAACGCTAACTAGTGCTCGCTGCTTGTGTAATCGATGTCCTCCAAGATGGCCCCAAGAGCGTTCCCAAGGCTCCCAAGAGCGCTTCAAGAGGGCCCCAAGAGGCGCCCAAGAGGCCCCAACAGGCGCCCAAGAGGCCTCCAAGATGCTCCCAAGAGACGCTCTCCGAGGCACCCAAGACGCTCCAAGAGGCCTCCACTGGGGGACCCTTCCCCTGCGTGCTGCCCACTACCCTGAACGAGGCAATTCCTCTGGGCCTCGTTTCTGGATGGGCTGGTGGGGTTACTTTTTTGGTCGCAGCCGCGCAGCAGAGGGCAGGCGGCGAAAAGAAGTCCGGGGCAACGCGCAAGCTTAATTAGCTACAAGGCGCAGCGCAAGCCGGCCGGGCCAGCCCTCAGAGGCAGCAGCTGCGGCAGCGGCGGCGGGGGGCTGACTGGCTGAACTGCAACGCCCAGGGAAGCTCGAGCATCATGCAACCCTGTGGCAAAGTGCCTGGGAATTCCAAACTGTACGCCGCGGCGCCAGTCCACCACGGTGTAGGTGCCATGCCGAGTCAGAGAGTGTCCTGCACGCACTATCCGCACAAACACTGTAGCAAGTAAAGGCCATGTACAAACTGGTCATGTCGCCAGAGGGCGCCAAGCGTCTAGAATTACATTCGATTCGCGCTCCCAGGGCCACGATCCCTCGTAAGTCATGCTGGATCCACTCTCAGGATCGCGATCCCTCGTACATTACTTCGGATGCGCGCTCCCAGTGCCAAGATTCGTGACAAATTACAATAGATCCACGCTTGCAGGGCTACGATCCCATGCACATTACACTGCATCCGCACTCTCAAGGCGTAGCGGAGTAATCGAAACCCCCGAAGCCACCTAGGGCACGTGTATTCCGCTTATCAGGTAGGATAGGCCAGACATAACCCACCTCTGCATCCACTTCTAACCTCCAAGCAGGGGTGCGCTCCCAGACGGCCAAAGAATCGAAAAATATCGAATCCGAGATTTTCTCCATTTTTGGCATCTGGGGGCCGGCTTCGGACCCTGCAGACTGTCCAAAAACGACTCGGGGCAAACAGCCTGTCCCGCAGGGTCCAAGGCCCCGAGGCTCGAAAACGTCGAGTCGTCGGAAGTCTGGACTCCGAGACACCTTCTCGCCATGAGAGCAATCACGGCGAACCAATTTTCATGATTGTCACCCTGTCGGGGGTCTCACTGGGCACCGGGACCGTCAAAAAAAACGCTCGGGATGACAAAAAGGCCCCGGCGAAGTGGTCGAGATCTCGGGGGGTCCACGCTGCGGAAAGATCACAACATCGAGAGTCTGGGCCCTGGCCAGGAGCCTCGAGACGGCTACCGTGCCGGGGCGACGAGAAGCCCTCCCAGGGGCTCAGAAAAAGAGCAAGAAAGCGCCAGCAAAAACTGCGCCTTCGAGCCCAGACGCCCCGCACCCGCCGTATATAAGCGGAAGGCGTCCGTGCGGCAGGTTCGTGTCGAACCGACTTCGGCGCTGGTTCCTGCCACCGCGGGGGTCGTTCAGCCTGGAAAGATCGGCCGTTTCCGAAACGCCAGACCGCTCAGCATCGACCGATTCTGGGCAGCCCGCGGCGTTGAAAGTTGAACCAGCGGGGTTGCCGCTGGTCGGCACGACGCGGACCCGTGCACACCACCGCTGCCACCCCTGGCCAGGGCCATCCTGGGCCCTAGCATCGCGTGTGTTCGCCCGCCTGCCCGAGGCCAGGCGGCCCGTGCTCGCCCTGGGGCCCAGCGCTGCCCTGGCCAGACGCGGCGGTGGTGGTGTGCGGCGGGCTCGTGCCGCGGTGGCTTCTGCGCTGGCCTCTGGCACCGCCTGGATCACTCCGCGCGGAACGACCGCGACGTTCCGATCGCAGCAGCACCCTTCGGCGGATGTGGGGTCCATACGGAGCACGTCCGTACGGAGAGGTCGGTCTCCGTCTGGGAGTGCTCCGTCTGGACTTGGCCTCTCCTGACAGGATGCTAAGTCCATGCGGAACAAGTTCATATGAAGTGCTCGGTCTCCGTCTGGGCTTATTCCGCATGGACTTAGCCTCTCCTGAACCCTTGGACGTCGGCCGATTTCAGACCAGCTGCGCTCGACCTTCAACCCATGCGCTGGGGTCGCCGCCGCGTCGACACGGCACCAGCCTGTCACACAGATGTTATTTTATGTGCTAGGCCGGCCGCTGACTCGCCTGCCCCACCAGCCTGAGCTGACCGAATCGCGAAGTCGGATCGGACCGAAAACGGATCGGGAATCGGATCGGGATCAGACCGTCAGCCCAATACGCCCGAAATAGATAAGTATGGAGGACATGGGCACGATGCCCAACAACAAATGCTGTCAAATACGGACAGCGGCCGCTGTTGGGCAGGCGGCCTGTCACAACGAGTCCTGGCTCAAAATGGACAGGAACTGTTGTTGGTGAGCAGCGTTTAACCGATCCCTCTCGGCTGGCGTGGCCTGAGCCCCACTGGCCGATTCACCCTTCTTGATGGGGATATAGGCTGTTCCCTTCGGGTTTCGAGGGGCACGTCCCCAACTGGAGTGATGGGACAGCGGGGATCGGCATGGGGATGGGGATGAGGACAGGGATCGGTTGAACGATAATGAGCTGGTTTTCGTCCTCAGTCTTTCCGTCGGCGGCCCGCACGCCCCGCCAGACCCGGCCTCCCGCCTGCGCGCTCGTCGTCGTCTGCCTGCTTCTCTCCGCCCCCCCTCTCTCTCTCCCTCTCTGTCTTTCCCGCCGCGCAACAGGAGACCGCCCCGAGCTGGTCCGTTCTCCCGAGTCCGCTCGACGTGGCCCCCTGTTTTGGCTCGAGTCTCAAACGAAAAGAGAAAGAGGCTACGCGGTTCGCCCCCGAGGGGGTCGTCGGAACAGATCGCCTGCGGTGCGGCATCGAACGAGCACCATCGACGAGCGTATCGATCGTCCCGATGAGCGGCCCTGCCCGCCTCCCGGAGAGGCCGCGAGACCACGTTGGGCAGCACGCGCAGCAGCAGGCCACCCTCCTGGGGCGGCGCGCGGGGCGCGCCGCGCGGTGCGCGCGGAGAGCACGTCGCCACCGCGGCCGCCAGCGCCGACGCGCCGCTGCTGCCCGGCGCCGTGAGGAGCTACCATCAAGCTCAGAGCCATGGGAGGAACTGATGAAAGCGCTTGCTGCCCAGAGGCTTCGATACTAGTGTATGAGACCCCAGAGAAGGCCTCACGCTGCGTAGTGAAAGTAAGAGCTGCACCGACCCTACGGTGCATACCACTGCGGCTAAGTTCTCTCGCTGCTGGAAGAAAGGCCTGCATGGAACGCCGCATCCTGGCGCGTCCTGGTGCGCCCCAGACCTAATGTCTATACTTCACATTGAACTCAGAGCCATGGGAAGAACTCCCTGTTTCAATCACCCAATCACCCTGCAATCAGCAGGGAACGTGAGAACTTGACTCATCCTCGTAGGGCCCAGGGCGCAAATGTTTGATGAGTTGATCAAGTAAGCGGCATGTGAGAAAGCAAGCTGAGAGCCGTGCTGGAACCAGCAGCGAGCACGGCTTCCTCATATTGCAGACCGTGCGGCATCTGGCTGGTGCAGTCCCGAGTCCAATCGAGATTGAGTGCGGACAAGACGCCATCACTGTCAGATCCATCGGTCATGGGCGCACGATTCCCAAAACGTGCACCGCCGACGCGTTGTCATCACACTCAGAATCATGGGAGAGCTCCCAGCTTCATTCACCCTGCAATCAGCAAGGAAATTAGAGATTCTGACTCATCCTCGTGGCCCAATCAACCACGACGCTTCGACACCGCACCCTGACAATCGGAGCCATGGGGGCAATCGCGCGGGACCCAGACACGGCTGCACCAGCCCTGCTTCTGCAAACCACCATCAATTGTCATGCAAGCGCTTGCTGCCCAGAGGTTTCTTCGATACTAGTGTATGAGACCCCAGAGAAGGCCTCACGCTGCGTAGTAGAAGTGAGAGCTGCACTGATCCTGCGGTGCATACCACTGCGGCTAAGCTTTCTCGCTGCTAGAAGAAAGGCCTGCAAGGAAGGCAGCATCCTGGCGCGTCCTGGTGCGCCCCAGACATAGCATTTCTATACTTAACATTGAACTCAGAGCCATGGGAAGAACTGTCCACCATCCTGCAATCAGCAGGGAACGTGAGAACTTGACTCATCCTCGTGGGGCACAGGGCGCAAATGGTTGATGAATTGCTGGAGCAAGAAACATGTGAGAAGGCACGCTGACAGCCGCGCTGAAAGCAGCAGAGAGCGCGGCAGCGTCAGGATTCCTGCTGCCGCATACCATACGAAACGACACCGCCGTAGCCAGAGCCAGGGAAAAGTCCGAACCCGCGGGGAGGTCATTAACAGCACCTCGCTTACGTGACGGTCCGACGCGTTGCCATCACACTCAGAATCATGGGAGGAGCTCCCAGCTTCAATCACCCTGCAATCAGCAAGGAAATTAGAGATTCTGACTCATCCTCGTGAGCCCAATCAACCATGACGCTTCGACACCGCACCCTGACAATCGGAGCCATGGGGGCAATCGCGCGGGATCCAGACACGGCTGCACCAGCCCTACATCTGCAAACCACCATCAATTGTCATGCAAGCGCTTGCAGCCCAGAGGCATCGATACTAGTGTATGAGACCCCAGGGAAGACCTCACGCTGCGTAGTGAAATTGAGAACTGCACTGTTCCTGCGGTGCATACCACTGCGGCTAAGCGTTCCCGCTGCCAGAAGAAAGGCCTGCATGGAACGCCGCATCCTGGCGCGTCCTGGTGCGCCCCAGACAAAATATTTCTATACTTAACATTGAAACTCAGAGCCATGGGAAGAACTCCCTGTTTCAATCACCCTGCAATCAGCAGGGAACGTGAGAACTTGACTCATCCTCGTGGGGCACAGGGCGCAAATGGTTGATGAATTGCTGGAGCAAGAAACATGTGAGAAAGCACGCTGACAGCCGCGCTGGAAGCAGCAGAGAGCGCAGCAGCGTCAGGATTCCTGCTGCCGCATACCATACGAAACGACACCGCCGTAGCCAGAGCCAGGGAAAAGTCCGAACCCGCGGGGAGGTCATTAACAGCACCTCGCTTACGTGACGGTCCGACGCGTTGCCATCACACTCAGAATCATGGGAGGAGCTCCCAGCTTCAATCACCCTGCAATCAGCAAGGAAATTAGAGATTCTGACTCATCCTCGTGAGCCCAATCAACCATGACGCTTCGACACCGCACCCTGACAATCGGAGCCATGGGGGCAATCGCGCGGGATGCAGACACGGCTGCACCAGCCCTGCTTCTGCAAACCACCATCAATTGTGATGCAAGCGCTTGCTGTCCAGAGGCTTCGATACTAGTGTATGAGACCCCAGAGAAGGCCTCACGCTGCGTAGTGAAATTGAGAACTGCACTGGTACTGCGGTGCATACCACTGCGGCTAAGCGTTCCCGCTGCTAGAAGAAAGGCCTGCATGGAACGCCGCATCCTGGCGCGTCCTGGTGTGCCCCAGACAAAATATTTCTATACTCAACATGAAACTCAGAGCCATGGGAAGAACTCCCTGTTTCAATCACCCTGCAATCAGCAGGGAACGTGAGAACTTGACTCATCCTCGTGGGGCACAGGGCGCAAATGTTTGATGAATTGCTGGAGCAAGAAACATGTGAGAAGGCACGCTGACAGCCGCGCTGGAAGCAGCAGAGAGCGCAGCAGCGTCAGGATTCCTGCTGCTGCATACCATACGAAACGACACCGCCGTAGCCAGAGCCAGTGAAAAGTCCGAACCCGCGGGGAGGTCATCAACAGCACCTCGCTTACGTGACGGTCAGATGCATTGGCCATGCAATCTAGGACGCACAACTCTCAGAAATATGCACCACTGGCCCGTTGTCATCACACTCAGAATCATGGGAGGAACTCCCAGTTTCAATCACCTTGCCATCAGCGAGGAAATTAGAGATTATGGCTCGTCCTCGTGTGCCCAACCAAGCACGACGCTCTAACACTGCACCCTCAGGGCAATCGCGGAGGACCGAGAGACAGCTGCACGAGCCTTGATTATGCAAAACCACGTTTGGTCGCCATGACATCACACGGGGTTTCAGCCACGAAGCACGCGAGGCGGTGGAGCCGCGGATCCGCCGATGAAGCCAGAAAGAGGCCATGAAGAAGCCACGAAACACGATAGGCCATGGGTCACATGCACGGTTTCCCCCGGGGCCGTAGGCGACCCAAGGAGGAGGAGGAGGAGGAGGAGGAGGAGGAGGAGGAGGAGGAGGAGGAGGAGGAGGAGGAGGGGGAGGGGGAGGGGGAGGGGGAGGAGGGGGAGGGGGAGGAGGAGATGGAGGAGATGGAGGAGGAGATGGAGGAGGAGGAGGAGGAGGAGGAGGAGGAGGAGGAGGAGGAGGAGGAGGAGGAGGAGGAGGGAGGAGGAGGAGGAGGAGGAGGAGGACGGGTCGCCTAAGCCCTCCGGAGAAACCCTCCATGGGCCACAGAGTCACAGAGTGCAATCCTGTACTCCAGCCCACCTTAACACACAGGGTCCGCCACCGTGCCCCCTGGCAAGTTGAGGCGCGTGAAAGAATGCCAACCGCTGTCTGATAGGGTTTCTGTAGCCTTCTAAGGGAACTCCTTCTCTCTCGGTACCCAATCGCAAGCATCTTGCTCTTCCTCCGGGAGGATCGCGTCTGGCGAACCAGTGGAATGCGCCCCAATGCCTCCCTGGCGCTCTCCGAGGCGCTCCGAGGCGTCCAAGACGGCCGGGGAAGGCCACCGAGGCCGACTAGAGGGCCCAACACTGCCTCGAGGCAACTTCGACACTACTGTTGTATGGAACCCCAGCAACATCATCTGGACTACGCAGTGCCGAGTCCAATCGAGATTGTATCGACAAGACGCCATGACTGTCAGATCCATCGACAATGCAATCTAGGGCGCAAAAGTCCTAAAACATGCACCGCCGACGCGTTGCCATCACACTCAGAATCATGGGAGGAGCTCCCAGCTTCAATCACCCTGCAATCAGCAAGGAAATTAGAGATTCTGACTCATCCTCGTGAGCCCAATCAACCACGACGCTTCGACACCGCACCCTGACAATCGGAGCCATGGGGGCAATCGCGCGGGATCCAGACACGGCTGCACCAGCCCTGCTTCTGCAAACCACCATCAATTGTGATGCAAGCGCTTGCTGCCCAGAGGCTTCGATACTAGTGTATGAGACCCCAGAGAAGGCCTCACGCTGCGTAGTGAAATTGAGAACTGCACTGGTACTGCGGTGCATACAACTGCGGCTAAGCTTTCCCGCTGCCAGAAGAAAGGCCTGCATGGAACGCCGCATCCTGGCGCGTCCTGGTGCGCCCCAGACATAGTATTTCTATACTCAACATGAAACTCAGAGCCATGGGAAGAACTCCCTGTTTCAATCACCCTGCAATCAGCAGGGAACGTGAGAACTTGACTCATCCTCGTGGGGCACAGGGCGCGCAAATGTTTGATGAATTGCTGGAGCAAGAAACATGTGAGAAGGCACGCGCTGAAAGCAGCAGAGAGCGCGGCAGCGTCAGGATTCCTGCTGCTGCATACCATACGAAACGACACCGCCGTAGCCAGAGCCAGTGAAAAGTCCGAACCCGCGGGGAGGTCATCAACAGCACCTCGCTTACGTGACGGTCAGATGCATCGGCCATGCAATCTAGGGCGCATAACTCTCAGAAATATGCACCACTGGCCCGTTGTCATCACACTCAGAATCATGGGAGGAACTCCCAGTTTCAAACACCGTGCCATCAGCGAGGAAATTAGAGATTATGGCTCGTCCTCGTGTGCCCAACCAAGCACGACGCTCTAACACTGCACCCTCAGGGCAATCGCGGAGGACCGAGAGGCAGCTGCACGAGCCTTGATTATGCAAAACCACGTTTGATCGCCATGACATCACACGGGGTTTCAGCCACGAAGCACGCGAGGCGGTGGAGCCGCGGATCCGCCGATGAAGCCAGAAAGAGGCCATGAAGAGGCCACGAAACACGATAGGCCACCGAGGCCGACTAGAGGGCCCAACACTACCTCGAGGCAACTTTGACACTACTGTTGTATGGAACCCCAGCAACATCATCTGGACTACGCAGTGCCGAGTCCAATCGAGATTGTATCGACAAGACGCCATGACTGTCAGATCCATCGACCATGCAATCTAGGGCGCACAAGTCCTAAAACATGCACCGCCGACGCGTTGCCATCACACTCAGAATCATGGGAGGAGCTCCCAGCTTCGATCACCCTGCAATCAGCAAGGAAATTAGAGATTCTGACTCATCCTCGTGAGCCCAATCAAGCACGATACTTCCACACCATACCCTGACAGTCGGAGCCATGAGGGCGATCGCGCCAGACCCTGACACAGCTGCACGAGTCCTGCTTCTGCACACCATGTTCAATTGCCATGAAATCGCATGTTCGCCTGAGGCGTCACTACCATATAAAACCCCAGAGCTGCACTCATCCTGCGATGCGTACCAGAGCGGCTAAGCTTTCCCGCTGCTAGAAGAAAAGCCTGCATGGAACGTCGCATACTGGCGCGTCCTGGTGTCCCCCGGACATCTGACTTCTACACATACGTTTGAACTCAGAACCATGGGAAGAACTCCATGTTTCAATCACCCTGCAATCAGCAGGGAACGCGAGAATTTGATTCATCCTCGAGCAAGAAACATGATGTGAGCAAGCACGCTGACAGTCGTGCTGAAAGCAGCAGCGGGTGCGGCAACGTCACGATTCCTCCTTCTGCATACCACGCGAAACGACACCGCCATAGCCAGAGCCAGTGAAAAGTCCGAACCCGCGGGGAGGTCATCAACAGCACCTCGCTTACGTGACGGTCAGATGCATCGGCCATGCGATCTGGGGCGCGAGTCTCGAAACATGCAACACCGACGCGTTCTCATGACACTCAGAATCGTGGGAGGAACTCCCAGCTTCAATCACCCTGCAATCAGCAAGGAAATTAGAGATTCTGACTCATCCTCGTGAGTCCAATCGAGCACGACGCTCTGGCACCGCACCCCCAGCAGTCGGAGCCCAGAAGCAATCGCGCTGGACCGAGAGACAGCTGCGCGAGCCCTGATTCTGCAAAACCACCCTTGATCCCCATGACATCACACCCCGCTGAGGGACCCTTGGCGGCTCATTCCAGCAAGCAGCAAGGCTTTAGCCACCAAGCTCGCGAGGCAATGGAGCCGCGGAGCCGCCGATGAGGCCAGAGAGAGGCCACCAAAAGGACACGAGGCACGATAGGCCACGGGCCACGGAATCACAGACTGAAATCGTGTACTCCAGCCCGGCCACTTTGCCACCCAAGGCATTACAGAATGTCAAGTGCTGTCTGACAGGGCTTCCACCTTCCAGGAGAATTCCTGGAAGCCCCGATGCCTCCCTGGCGCTCCGAGGCGTCCTAGACGGCCGGGGAAGCCCACCAAGGCCGACAAGGGGGCCCAACACTGCCTCGTGAGGCGCAAGAAGCACCCAACAGATCCCAAGACGCGCCGAACAAATCCCGAGAGCCCTCCAAAAGGCCCCAAGACACCCCCAAGCCCGAAGACACCCCCAAGACACTCTCCAGGAGGCCCTCGGGAAGCCAAAAGCGCAAACGTTCCAAATGTGTGTTCCATGTTTCTCGCTTTCCGCGCCCTTCGGTCAAAGACCGGCCCACTTGCAGTCTTCCAGGGCACAGAAGGGGCCCACTGAGATCCCCAAGAGGGCCCCTAGACGGTCCAGGACGGCTACAAGAGGAATTCAGGTTGGCCCAACAGGGTCTCCAGAGGGACCCAAGACGACCTGAAAGAGGCCCCAGACGGCCCAAGACGGCCCCAAGACGGCCCCACGATGGCCCCACGACGGCCCCCCAGACGATCGGGAGGGCCCCAAGACGGTCCAAGCCCAAGAGGGCCCCAAGGCGGCCCAAGAGGCCCCAAAGGGACCCCCAAGACAGCGGCCCTAAAAAGCCCCACAGCGGTGCCCGAAGGGTTGCCACACAGTGCTTCGCTGGCACGGTGGCGGATTTGCCGCAGGCATCCGGACACACATGTGAGAGACCCTGGGGCAGACCAGTGCGGCGAAGCGTTCCCGCTGCTGGAAAAGCAAAGCCTGCACCGAACGTCGCATCCCAGCGCGTCCTGGTGCCCCCCCGGACACGTGCCTTCGACACATACTAAGTATCAAACTCAGAGCCATGGGAGGAACTCCCTGTTTCAATCACCCTGCAATCAGCAGGGAACGTGAGATTTTGACTCATCCCCGTTGGGCACACGGCGCATATCTTTGACGAGTTGCTAGATCAAGCGGCATGTCTGAGAGCCGTGCTGGAAGCAGCAGCGGACACGGCTTCTTCGTATTGCAAACCGTGCGACGTGAAACCTCCTCAGTCAGAGACAGGAAATGTCCAACCCGTGGGATGGCCATCAACACCAGCTGGACTACGCAGTGCCAAGTCCAATCGAGATTGAGTGCCGACAAGACGCCATTACTTTCAGATCCATCGGCAATGCATTCTAGGGCGCACGAGTCCTAAAACATGCACCGCCGACGCGTTGCCATCACACTCAGAATCATGAGAGGAACTCCCAGCTTCAATCTCCCTGCAATCACCCTACAATCACCTGACTCATTCTCGTGAGCCGAATCAAGCACGATGCTTCCACACCACACCCTGACAGTCGGAACCATGAGGGCTACCGCGCCGGACCCTGACACAGCTGCACGAGTCCTGCTTCTGCACACCACGTTCAATTGCCATGAAATCGTTTGTTCGCCGGAGGCGTCTTCGGCACTTCTGTATGAGACCCCAGAGAAGGCGTCGCGCTGCTTCGTGAAAGTGAACATGCACTCATCCTGCGGTGCAGACCAGTGCGGCGAAGCGTTCCCGCTGCTGGAAGAAAAGCCTGCATGGAACGTACTGGCGCGCCCTGGTGTCCCCAGACACGTGCAGTCTACATATACCGTTGAACTCAGAGCCATGGGAAAAACTCCCTGTTTCAATCACCCTGCAGAGAGACATGATGTGAGAAAGCACGCTGACAATCGAACCCGCGGGGAGGTCATCAACAGCACCTCGATTACGTGACGATCAGATGCATCGGCCATGCGATCTGGAGCGTACGAGTCCCAAAGCATGCACCGCCGACGCGTTCTCATGACACTCAGAATCATGGGAGGAACTCCCAGCTTCAATCACCCTGCAATCAGCAAGGAAATTAGAGATTCTGACTCATCCTTGTGAGCCCAATCAAGCACGACGCTCTGACACCGCACCTCAGCAGTCGGAGCCAAGAGGGCAATCGCGCAAGACCGAGAGACAGCTGCGCGAGCCCTGATTCTGGAAACCACTCTTGCTCCCCATGACATCACACCCTGCTGAGGGACCCTTGGCGACTCATTCCAGCAAGGCTTTAGCCACGAAGCTCGCGAGGCCATGGAGCCGCGGAGCCACCGATGAGGCCAGAGAGAGGCCACAAAGAGGCCACGAGGCACGATAGGCCACGGAGTCACAGAGTCACAGAGTGAAATCCTGTACTCCAGCCGGGCCACTTTGCCACCCGAGGCGTGACAGAACGTCAAGTGCTGTCTGACAGGGCTTCCACCTTCCGGGGAGATTCCTGGGAGCCCCGATGCCTCCCTGGCGCTCCGAGGCGTCCAAGACGGCCGGGGAAGCCCACCAACGCCGACAAGAGGGCCCAACACTGCCTCGAGAGGCGCAAGAGGCACCAAACAGATCCCAAAAGGCACCAAACACTCTCCAGGAGGCCTTCCGGAAGACAAAAGCACAAACGTTCCAAATATGTGTTCCATGTTTCTCGCTTTCCGCGCCCTTCGGTCGAAGACCAGCCCACTTGCAGTCTTCCAGGGCACAGATGGGGCCCACTGAGATCCCCAAGAGGGCCCCTAGACGGTCCAGGACGGCTACAAGAGGAATTCAGGCTGGCCCAACAGGGTCTCCAGAAGGACCCAAGACGACCTGAAAGAGCCCCCAGACGGCCCAAGACGGCCCCAAGACGGCCCCACGACGGCCCCCCAGACGATCGGGAGGGCCCCAAGACGGTCCAAGCCCAAGAGGGCCCCAAGACGGCCCAAGAGGCCCCAAATGGACCCCCAAGACAGCGGACCCAATAAGCCCCACAGCGATGCTTCGCTGGCACGGTGGCTTCGCTGGCACGGTGGCGGATTTACCGCAGGCATCCGGACACACATGTGAGAGACCGTGGGGAAGGGCTCTGCTCATCCTGCGGTGCAGACCAGTGCGGCGAAGCCTTCCCGCTGCTGGAAAAGCGGAGCCTGCACCGAACGTCGCATCCTGGCGCGTCCTGGTGCCCCCCGGACACGTGCCTTCGGCACATACTATCTAACTCAGAACCATGGGAGGAACTCCCTGTTTCAATCACCCTGCAATCAGCAGGGAACGTGAGATTTTGACTCATCCTCGATGGGCATACGGCGCATATGTTTGACGAGTTGCTGGAGCAAGCGGCATGTGAGAAAATAAGCTGCGAGCCGTGCTGGAAGCAGCAGCGGGCACGGCTTCCTCGTATTGCAGACCGTGCGACGTGAAACCTCCTTAGTCAGAGACAGGAAATATCGAACCCGTGGGATGGCCATCAACACCATCTGAACTACGCAGTGCCGAGTCCAATCGAGATTGAATGCCAACAAGACGCCATGACTTTCAGATCCATCGGCAATGCATTCTAGGGCGCACGAGTCCTAAAACATGCACCGCCGACGCGTTCTCATGACACTCAGAATCATGGGAGGAACTCCCAGCTTCAATCACCCTGCAATCAGCAAAGAAATTAGAGATTCTGACTCATCCTCGTGAGCCCAATCAAGGAGGGTGCGCCGCTGGATCTCCCCGAGGGGGGGGGGTTAGGACCCCCCCCCCCTTTTTCCCCGATCCGTCGTCGGGGACCCCCCCCCCTCCCCCCCTTTCCCCGATCCGTCGTCGGGGACCCCCCCCCGTTCCCCCTTTTCAAAAGGGGGGGGAAGGTTCCAAACCCCCCCCCTCCCCCCTTTCGCCACGCCGCCCCCTGACTCCGGAACATGATCCCCGCCACCCCTACCCCTAGTCCTCACCCTAACCCAAACCCCTAATCCTAACCCGAACCACGAACCCCAGCCCCAAAGAGTACTCACTACTCATTACTCACTACCCACTACTGACTACTCGCTATTCGCTACTCACTTCTCACTACCCCTACTCACTACTCACGACTCACTACTCACTATCCACTACTCAATACCCACCACCCACTACTCGCTGCTCACTACTCCCTGCTCACTACGCCCTCTTTCCTACTCACTACTCACTATTTACTCCTCGCTACCCACGACTCAATACTCACTACTCACTAAGCACTACTCACTACTCCCTACTCGCTACTCAGAAAATACGACTCATTACCCACTACCCACTATCCACCACTCACTACTCACTACTCACTACCCACTACTCATTGCCCACAAATCACTACTCACTACCCACTACTCGCTACTCGCTACTCCCTACTCCCTACACAATACTGACTATACAGTACTCAGTACTAACTAGTCGCTACTCCCATACTCGCTACTCAATATTCACTACTCACTCCCCGCTACTCACCATTTACTACTCACTTTTTACTACTCCCTACTCACTAGTCACTACATTGTCTCTAGTCACTGGGCACAACTCACTAGTCATTAGTCACTAGTCACTACTCACTACCCACTACCCACTAAACACCAATCGCTATTCACTATCCACTATTCGCTACCCACTTCTTACTACACACTGCTCACTACTCCCTACTCACTACTCACTAGTCACTACTCACTACTCGCTACTCCCTATTCGCTACTCACTAATGACTGACTACTCTCTACTCCCTACTCACTACTCACTACGCCCTACTCGCTCCTCACTACTCACTACTCGCTACTCCCTACTCGCTACTCCCTACTCACTACCCTCTGTCACTATCCACTACTCTCTATTCATCACTATTCACTACTCACTGCTCAATACGCGCTACGTCCTACTCAGTACTCACTACTCACTACTGACTACTCACTACTCGCTACTCACTAATCACTACTCACTACTCACTATTCACTACTCACTACTCACTACTCACTACTCACTACTCACTACGCACTACGCACTACCCGCTATTCACTACTCACAAATTACTTCTCGCCACCCACTACTCACTACCCCGTACTCACTACCCACTACTCATTACTCCCTACTCCCTACTCAGTACTCACTACTCGCTACTCGCTACTCACTACTCAGTATTCGCCACTCACTACTCACTTATCAGTACACACTACGCACTATTCACTCCTCACTACTCCCCACTCGCTTCTCCCTACTCCGTACTCGCCACTCACTACCCACTACTCACTACCCAATACTCACTGCTCACTACGCACTAACTCACTTCTCACTACTCACCACTCCCTACTCCCAACCCCGTACTCCCTACACGAGGGGGGGGGTCCGAACCCCCCCTTTCCAGCGCCAACGGGGGGAGGGGGGGGAGGGTTCCGGACCCCCCCCCCCTTCAAGGGAGGGGGGGGGGTCGGGAATCCCCCCCCCCTTCAAGGGGGGCAGGGTGGGGGGGGGGATCGGACCCCCCTCCCCCCTTGAAGGGGGGGAGGGCAGGGGGGGTTCTGGAACCCCCCCACCTTTGGTGTATTCAGGGAGATCCACTGGCGCACTTTCCCAATCAAGCACGATGCTTCCACACCACACCCTGACAGTCGGAGCCATGAAGGCTACCGCGCCAGACCCTGACACAGCCGCACGAGTCCTGCTTCTGCACACCACGTTCAATTACCATGAAATCGCATGTTCGCCTGAGGCGCATTCGACACGCTGCTTCGTGAAAGATGCACTCATCCTGCGGTGCGTACCAGAGCGGCGAAGCCTCCCCGCTGCTGGAACGTCGCATACTGGCGCGTCCTGGGGACCCCCCGACACGTACCTTCGACACATACCGTTGAACTCAGAGCCATGGGAAGAGCTCCCTGTTTCAATCACCCTGCAATCAGCAGGGAACGTGAGAACTCGACTCATCCTCGATCAAGAGACATGATGTGGGCAAGCACGCTGACAGTCGTGCCGAAAGCAGCAGCGGGTGCGGCAGCGTCACGATTCCTCTTGCTGCATACCACGCGAAACGACGCCGCCATAGCCAGACCCAGACTTGATTCATCCTCGAGCAAGACACGATGTGAGCAAGCACGCTGACAGTCGAGCCCACGGGGAGGTCATCAACAGCACCTCGATTACGTGACGGTCAGATGCATCGGCCATGCGATCTGGGGCGCACGAGTCCCAAAGCATGCACCGCCGACGCGTTCTCATGACACTCAGAATCATGGGAGGAACTCCCAGCTTCAATCACCCTGCAGTCAGCAAGGAAATTAGAGATTCTGACTCATCCTCGTGAGCCCAATCAAGCACGACGCTCTGGCACCGCACCCCAGCAGTCAGAGCCCCGAGGGCAATCGCGCCGGACCGAGAGACAGCTGCGCGAGCCCTGATTCTGCAAGACCACCCTTGATCCCCATGACATCACACCCTGCTGAGGGACCCTTGGCAACTCATTCCAGCAAGGCTTTAGCCACGAAGCTAGCGAGGCAATGGAGCCACGGAGCCGCCGATGAGGCCAGAGCGAGGCCACAAAGAGGCCACAAAGAGGCCACGAAGCACGATAGGCCACGGAGTCACAGAGTCACAGAGTGAAATCCTGGACTCCAGCCCCGCCACCGTGCCCCCTGAGGCGTGACAGAATGTCAAGTGCTGTCTGACAGGGCTTCCACCTGCCAGGGAGATTCCTGGGAGCCCCGATGCCTCCCTGGCGCTCCGAAGCGTCCAAGACGGCCAGGGAAGCCCACCAAGGCCGACAAGAGGGCCCGACATGGCCTCGAGAGGCTCAAGAGGCACCCAACAGATCCCAAGACGCACCGAGTAGATCCCAAGAGGCCTCCAAGAAGCCCCAAGACACCCCCAAGACACCCTCTGGAAGCCAAAAGCACAAACGTTCCAAATGTCTGTTCCATGTTTCTCGCTTTCTGCGCCCTTCGGTCGAAGACTGGCCCATTTGCAGTCTTCGAGGGCACAGAAGGGGCCCACTGACATCCCCAAGAGGGCCCCTAGACGGCCAAGGACGGCTCCAAGAGGGATTCAGGCTGGCACAACAGGGTCTCCAGAAGGACCCAAGTCAACCTGAAAGAGCCCCCTCACGGCCCAAGACAGCCCCAGGACGGCCCCACGACGGCCCCACGACGGCCCCCCAGATGATCAGGAGGGCCCCAAGACGGTCCAAGCCCAAGAGGGCCCCAAGACGGCCCAAGAGGCCCCGAAGGGACCCCCAAGACAGCGGCCCCAATAAGCCCCACAGAGGTGCTCGGAGGGTTGCCACACGAAGTGCTGCGCTGGCACGGTGCCAGATTTGCCGCAGGCATCCGGACACGCATGTGAGAGACCGTGGGGCAGACCAGTGCGGCGAAGCGTCCCCGCTGCTGGAAAAGCAGAGCCTGCACCGAACGACGCATCCTGGCGCGTCATGGTGCCCCCTGGACACGTACCTCCGACCTACACATATGACACCGGAGAAAAAAAACAATCACACCGGAGAAAAAAAAAAAAACAAAAAAAAAAAAAATGTTTGGGCTCTGCTCCATCCTGCGGTGCAGACCAGTGCGGCGAAGCGTTACCGCTGCTGGAAAAGCAGAGCCTGCACCGAACGTCGCATCCCAGCGCGTCCTGGTGCCCCCCGGACACGTGCCTTCGACACATACTATCTAACTCAGAGCCATGGGAGGAACTCCCTGTTTCAATCACCCTGCAATCAGCAGGGAACGTGAGATTTTGACTCATCCTCGTTGAGCACACGGCTCATATGTTTGACGAGTTGCTGGAGCAAGCGGCATGTCAGAAAGCAAGCTGAGAGCCCTACTGGAAGCAGCAGCGGGCACGGTTTCTTCGTATTGCAAAACCGTGCGATGTGAAACCACCTTAGTCAGAGACAAGAAATATCCAACCCGTGGGGTGGCCATCAACACCATCTGGACTACGCAGTCCCGAGTCCAATCGAGACTGAGTGCCGACAAGACGCCATGACTGTCAGATGCATCAGCCATGCAATCTAGGGTGCACAGTCCTAAAACATCGCACTCAGAATCATGGGAGGAACTCCCAAGCACCATGCTTCCACACCACACCCTGACAGTCGGAGCCATGAAGGTTACCGCGCCAGACCCTGACACAGCCGCACGAGTCCTGCTTCTGCTCACCACGTTCAATTACCATGAAATCGCATGTTCGCCTGAGGCGTCCTTCGATACTACTGGATGAAGCCCCAGCGAAGGCCTCACGCTGCTTCGTGAAAAATGAAAATGCACGCATCCTGCGGTGCAGACCAGTGCGGCGAAGCATCCCCGCTGCTGGAAGAGAAAGGCCTGCATGGAACGTCTCATTCTGGCGCGCCCTGGTGTCCCCCCGACACGTACCTTCGACACATACCGTTGAACTCAGAGCCATGGGAAGAACTCCCTGTTTCAATCACCCTGCAATCAGCAGGGAACGTGAGAACTTGACTCATCCTCGAGCAAGAGACATGATGTGGGCAAGCGCGCTGACTATCGTGCTGAAAGCAGCAGCGGGTGCGGCAGCGTCACGATTCCTCCTGGATACCACGCGAAACGATGCGGCCATAGCCAGACCCAGGAAAAAGTCCGAACTGCGGGGAGGTCATCAACAGCACCTCGATTACGTGACGGTCAGATGCATCGGCCATGCGATCTGGGGCGCACGAGTCCCAAAGCATGCACCGCTGACGCGTTCTCATGACACTCAGAATCATGGGAGGAACTCCCAGCTTCAATCACCCTGCAGTCAGCAAGGAAATTAGAGATTCTGACTCATCCTCGTGAGCCCAATCGAGCACGACGCTCTGGCACCGCACCCCAGCAGTCAGAGCCCCGAGGGCAATCGCGCCGGACCGAGAGACAGCTGCGCGAGCCCTGATTCTGCAAGACCACCCTTGATCCCCATGACATCACAGCCCGCTGAGGGACCCTTGGCAACTCATTCCAGCAAGGCTTTAGCCACGAAGCTCGCGAGCCGCAGAGTCGCCGATGAGGCCAGAGAGAGGCCACAAAGAGGCCACAAAGAGGCCACGAAGCACGATAGGCCACGGAGTCACAGAGTCACAGAGTGAAATCCTGGACTCCAGCCCCGCCACCGTGCCCCCTGAGGCGTGACAGAATGTCAAGTGCTGTCTGACAGGGCTTCCACCTGCCAGGGAGATTCCTGGGAGCCCCGATGCCTCCCTGGCGCTCCGAAGCGTCCAAGACGGCCAGGGAAGCCCACCAAGGCCGACAAGAGGGCCCGACATGGCCTCGAGAGGCTCAAGAGGCACCCAACAGATCCCAAGACGCACCGAGTAGATCCCAAGAGGCCTCCAAGAAGCCCCAAGACACCCCCAAGACACCCTCTGGAAGCCAAAAGCACAAACGTTCCAAATGTCTGTTCCATGTTTCTCGCTTTCCGCGCCCTTCGGTCGAAGACTGGCCCATTTGCAGTCTTCGAGGGCACAGAAGGGGCCCACTGAGATCCCCAAGAGGGCCCCTAGACGGCCCAGGACGGCTCCAAGAGGGATTCAGGCTGGCCCAACAGGGTCTCCAGAAGGACCCAAGACGACCTGAAAGAGCCCCCAGACGGCCCAAGACGGCCCCAAGACGACCCCACGACGGCCCCAAGAGACCCCCCAGACGATCAAGAGGGTCGCAAGACGGTCCAAGCCCAAGAGGGCCCATAGACGGCTCAAGAGACCCCAAAGGGACCCCCAAGACAGCGGCCCAAAGCAGCCCCACAGAGGCGCTCGAAGGGCTGCCACACAGAGTACTTCGCTGGCACGGCGGCGGATTTACCGCAGGCATCCGGACACACATGTGTGCGGCGAAGCATTACCGCTGCTGGAAAAGCAGAGCCTGCACCGAACGTCGCATCCCAGCGCGTCCTGGTGCCCCCCAGACACGTGCCTTCGACACTTACTATCTAACTCAGAGCCATGGGAGGAACTCCCTGTTTCAATCACCCTGCAATCAGCAGGGAACGTGAGATTTTGACTCATCCTTGTTGGGCACACGGCGCATATGTTTGACGAGTTGCTGGAGCAAGCGGCATGTGAGAAAACAAGCTGAGAGCCGTGCTGGAAGCAGCAGCGGGCACGGCTTCCTCGTATTGCAGACCGTGCGACATGAAACCTCCTTAGTCAGAGACAGGACATATCCAACCCGTGGGGTGGCCATCAACACCATCTGAACTACGCAGTGCCGAGTCCAATCGAGACTGAGTGCCGACAAGACGCCATGACTTTCAGATCCATCGGCAATGCATTCTGGGGCGCACGAGTCCTAAAACATCACACTCAGGATCATGGGAGGAACTCCCAGCTTCAATCACCCTGCAATCAGCAAGGAAATTAGAGATTCTGACTCATCCTCGTGAGCCGAATCAAGCACGATGCTTCCACACCACATCCTGACAGTCGGAGCCATGAGGGCTATCGCGCCAGACCCTGACACAGCCGCACGAGTCCTGCTTCTGCTCACCACGTTCAATTACCATGAAATCGCATGTTCGCCTGAGGCCTCCTTCGAAACTACTGGATGAAGCCCCAGCGAAGGCCTCACGCTGCTTCGTGAAAAATGAAAATGCACGCATCCTGCGGTGCAGACCAGTGCGGCGAAGCATCCCCGCTGCTGGAAGAGAAAGGCCTGCATGGAACGTCTCATTCTGGCGCGCCCTGGTGTCCCCCCGACACGTACCTTCGACACATACCGTTGAACTCAGAGCCATGGGAAGAACTCCCTGTTTCAATCACCCTGCAATCAGCAGGGAACGTGAGAACTTGACTCATCCTCGAGCAAGAGACATGATGTGGGCAAGCGCGCTGACTATCGTGCTGAAAGCAGCAGCGGGTGCGGCAGCGTCACGATTCCTCCTGGATACCACGCGAAACGATGCGGCCATAGCCAGACCCAGGAAGAAGTCCGAACCGCGGGGAGGTCATCAACAGCACCTCGATTACGTGACGGTCAGATGAATCGGCCATGCGATCTGGGGCGCACGAGTCCCAAAGCATGCACCGCCGACGCGTTCTCATGACACTCAGAATCATGGGAGGAACTCCCAGCTTCAATCACCCTGCAGTCAGCAAGGAAATTAGAGATTCTGACTCATCCTCGTGAGCCCAATCGAGCACGACGCTCTGGCACCGCACCCCAGCAGTCAGAGCCCCGAGGGCAATCGCGCCGGACCGAGAGACAGCTGCGCGAGCCCTGATTCTGCAAGACCACTCTTGATCCCCATGACATCACAGCCCGCTGAGGGACCCTTGGCAACTCATTCCAGCAAGGCTTTAGCCACGAAGCTCGCGAGGCCATGAAGCCGCGGAGTCGCCGATGAGGCCAGAGAGAGGCCACAAAGAGGCCACAAAGAGGCCACGAAGCACGATAGGCCACGGAGTCACAGAGTCACAGAGTGAAATCCTGGACTCCAGCCCCGCCACCGTGCCCCCTGAGGCGTGACAGAATGTCAAGTGCTGTCTGACAGGGCTTCCACCTGCCAGGGAGATTCCTGGGAGCCCCGATGCCTCCCTGGCGCTCCGAAGCGTCCAAGACGGCCAGGGAAGCCCACCAAGGCCGACAAGAGGGCCCGACATGGCCTCGAGAGGCTCAAGAGGCACCCAACAGATCCCAAGACGCACCGAGTAGATCCCAAGAGGCCTCCAAGAAGCCCCAAGACACCCCCAAGACACCCTCTGGAAGCCAAAAGCACAAACGTTCCAAATGTCTGTTCCATGTTTCTCGCTTTCCGCGCCCTTCGGTCGAAGACTGGCCCATTTGCAGTCTTCGAGGGCACAGAAGGGGCCCACTGAGATCCCCAAGAGGGCCCCTAGACGGCCCAGGACGGCTCCAAGAGGGATTCAGGCTGGCCCAACAGGGTCTCCAGAAGGACCCAAGACGACCTGAAAGAGCCCCCAGACGGCCCAAGACGGCCCCAAGACGACCCCACGACGGCCCCAAGAGACCCCCCGGACGATCAAGAGGGTCGCAAGACGGTCCAAGCCCAAGAGGGCCCATAGACGGCTCAAGAGGCCCCAAAGGGACCCCCAAGACAGCGGCCCAAAGCAGCCCCACAGAGGCGCTCGAAGGGCTGCCACACAGAGTACTTCGCTGGCACGGCGGCGGATTTACCGCAGGCATCCGGACACACATGTGTGCGGCGAAGCATTACCGCTGCTGGAAAAGCAGAGCCTGCACCGAAACGTTCGCATCGCAGCGAGTCCTGGTGCCCCCCAGGACACGTGCTTCGACACTTTACTACAATCAGAGCCATGGGAGGAAAACTCCCTGTTTCAATCACCCTGCAATCAGCAGGGAACGTGAGATTTTGATCTCATCCTTGTAGTGCACAGCGGCGCAATATGTTCGACTAGTTGCTGAGCAGCCGGCATGTGAGGGAATGGGAAAACAAGCTGAGAGCCCGTGCTTGGACAAGCAGCAGCGGGCACGGGCTTCCTCGTATTGCAGGACCGTGCGGACGAAACCCTCCTTAGTCAGAGACAGGGGACATATCCAACCGTGGGGTGGCCACAACACCATCTGAACTAACGCGCAGTGCCGAGTCCAATGAGACTGAGTGCCGACAAGACGCATGACTTTCATACCAATCGGCAATGCATTCTGGGCGCAGAG
The DNA here is from genome assembly GCA_963575745.1 of Prorocentrum cordatum. Lineage (NCBI taxonomy): Eukaryota > Dinophyceae > Prorocentrales > Prorocentraceae > Prorocentrum > Prorocentrum cordatum. Next base: position 423,127 of record CAUYUJ010008958.1, read on the forward strand.
TTCCTAAAACATAACACTGCAGGGACATGGGAGGAACTCCCAGCTTTCAATCACCCGGCAATCAGCTAAGGAAAATTAGAGAATTTCTGGACTCATCATCGTGAGGCCGAATCAAGGCACGATGCTTCACACCCACACCCTGACAGTCGGAGCCATGAGGGCTATCGCGCCAGACCCTGACACAGCCGCACGAGTCCTGCTTCTGCTCACCACGTTCAATTACCATGAAATCGCATGTTCGCCTGAGGCCTCCTTCGAAACTACTGGATGAAGCCCCAGCGAAGGCCTCACGCTGCTTCATGAAAAATGAAAATGCACGCATCCTGCGGTGCAGACCAGTGCGGCGAAGCATCCCCGCTGCTGGAAGAGAAAGGCCTGCCTGGAACGTCTCATTCTGGCGCGCCCTGGGGACCCCCCGACACGTACCTTCGACACATACCGTTGAACTCAGAGCCATGGGAAGAACTCCCTGTTTCAATCACCCTGCAATCAGCAGGGAACGTGAGAACTTGACTCATCCTCGAGCAAGAGACATGATGTGGGCAAGCGCGCTGACTATCGTGCTGAAAGCAGCAGCGGGTGCGGCAGCGTCACGATTCCTCCTGGATACCACGCGAAAAGATGCGGCCATAGCCAGACCCAGGAAAAAGTCCGAACCGCGGGGAGGTCATCAACAGCACCTCGATTACGTGACGGTCAGATGCATCGGCCATGCGATCTGGGGCGCACGAGTCCCAAAGCATGCACTGCCGACGCGTTCTCATGACACTCAGAATCATGGGAGGAACTCCCAGCTTCAATCACCCTGCAGTCAGCAAGGAAATTAGAGATTCTGACTCATCCTCGTGAGCCCAATCGAGCACGACGCTCTGGCACCGCACCCCAGCAGTCAGAGCCCCGAGGGCAATCGCGCCGGACCGAGAGACAGCTGCGCGAGCCCTGATTCTGCAAGACCACTCTTGATCCCCATGACATCACAGCCCGCTGAGGGACCCTTGGCAACTCATTCCAGCAAGGCTTTAGCCACGAAGCTCGCGAGGCCATGAAGCCGCGGAGTCGCCGATGAGGCCAGAGAGAGGCCACAAAGAGGCCACGAAGCACGACAGGCCACGGAGTCACAGAGTCACAGAGTGAAATCCTGGACTCCAGCCCCGCCACCGTGCCCCCTGAGGCGTGACAGAATGTCAAGTGCTGTCTGACAGGGCTTCCACCTGCCAGGGAGATATCCTGGGAGCCCCGTGCCTCCGCGCAGACAGCGAAGCGTCCAAGACACCCAGGGAAGCCACCCAAGGGCCGACAAGAGGGACCGACATGGGGCCCTCGACGAGGCTCAAGAGGCACCCAACAATTCCCAAGACGCACCGGAGTAGATCCCAAGAGGGCCTCCAAGAAGCCACCAAGACACCCCCAAGACCCCACCCTCGGGAAGCCAACACAGGGGGGTGTTCCAAATGTATGTTCCATGCTTTCTCGCTTTCCGCGGCACTCGGGTCGGAAGGAATGGCCCATTTGGCAGTCTTCGAGGGGGCACAGAAGGGGCCCACTGAGAATCCCAGAGGGCCCCTAGACTGCGGCCCTAGACTGCCCAGGGACGGCTCCAGCTCCAAGAGGGATTCAGGCTGGCCCAACAGGGTCTCCAGAAGGACCCAAGACGACCTGAAAGAGCCCCCAGACGGCCCAAGACGGCCCCAAGACGACCCCACGACGGCCCCAAGAGACCCCCCGGACGATCAAGAGGGTCGCAAGACGGTCCAAGCCCAAGAGGGCCCATAGACGGCTCAAGAGGCCCCAAAGGGACCCCCAAGACAGCGGCCCAAAGCAGCCCCACAGAGGCGCTCGAAGGGCTGCCACACAGAGTACTTCGCTGGCACGGCGGCGGATTTACCGCAGGCATCCGGACACACATGTGTGCGGCGAAGCATTACCGCTGCTGGAAAAGCAGAGCCTGCACCGAACGTCGCATCCCAGCGCGTCCTGGTGCCCCCCAGACACGTGCCTTCGACACATACTATCTAACTCAGAGCCATGGGAGGAACTCCCTGTTTCAATCACCCTGCAATCAGCAGGGAACGTGAGATTTTGACTCATCCTCGTTGAGCACACGGCTCATATGTTTGACGAGTTGCTGGAGCAAGCGGCATGTCAGAAAGCAAGCTGAGAGCCGTGCTGGAAGCAGCAGCGGGCACGGTTTCTTCGTATTGCAGACCGTGCGATGTGAAACCACCTTAGTCAGAGACAAGAAATATCCAACCCGTGGGGTGGCCATCAACACCATCTGAACTACGCAGTGCCGAGTCCAATCGAGACTGAGTGCCGACAAGACGCCATGACTTTCAGATCCATCGGCAATGCATTCTGGGGCGCACGAGTCCTAAAACATCACACTCAGGATCATGGGAGGAACTCCCAGCTTCAATCACCCTGCAATCAGCAAGGAAATTAGAGATTCTGACTCATCCTCGTGAGCCGAATCAAGCACGATGCTTCCACACCACACCCTGACAGTCGGAGCCATGAGGGCTATCGCGCCAGACCCTGACACAGCCGCACGAGTCCTGCTTCTGCTCACCACGTTCAATTACCATGAAATCGCATGTTCGCCTGAG
>CAUYUJ010008958.1:425832-433332 GCA_963575745.1 Prorocentrum cordatum
TCCCGCACACCCATTTCGGCACACCCCTCCACGCTTCGTGGCCCCATAGGGAGCTCCACCGAAGGTCTCAGTGGGTGTGCCCGCATGCGTCCCGCCATTCATTTCGGCACACCCTCACACGTTTCGTGGCCCCATAGGGAGCTCCACCGAAGGTCCCAGTGGGTGTGCCCGCATGCGTCCCGCACACCCATTTCGGCACACCCCTCACACGTTTCGTGGCCCCATAGGGAGCTCCACCGAAGGTCCCAGTGGGTGTGCCCGCATGCGTCCCGCACACCCATTTCGGCACATCCCTCACACGCACGTTCCGCGGCCCCATAGGGAGCCCAACCGAAGGTCCCAGTGGGTGTGCCCGCATGCGTCCCGCACACCCATTTCGGCACATCCCTCACACGTTTCGTGGCCCCATAGGGAGCCCCACCGAAGGTCCCAGTGGGTGTGCCCGCATGCGTCCCCGCCATTCATTTCGGCACACCCTTTACACGTTTCGTGGCCCCATAGGGAACTCCACCGGAGGTCCCCGTGGCGCAGTCCGCATGCGTCTCCCTTGCCCAGTACAGCGCTACGTGGCCCCTTATGGAGCCCCACCGCAGGTCCCAGCCAGCCAGTTAGCTTTCTTTGTTCCGCGCAGCGCGACCCGCGCGCGTCGCTGGGACCCCTCCGGGGCGACCTGCGCGCGTCGCGGGGGCTCCGTGCTGCGTTCTGCCCAGCGCCTCGCTCGCCCGTCGTCGCTCTGCCCAGCGGCAAGAGCTTTGCCCGCTATCAGCCAGCCAGCTAGCTTTCTTTGCTCCGCGCAGTGGACGACCCGCGCGCGTCGCTGGGACCCGTCCGGGGCGACCTGCGCGCGTCGCGGGGACTCCGCGCTGCGCTGCGCCCGCAGCCTTGGACTTTTGAGTGCGCGGGCAAAGAGGGAGTAAAGGAAGGGGAGGAAGCGGGCGCGATCCTCGCGGGGGGGCGCGCCGACATTGGCGTCGCGGCGCGCGGGCGATGCCGTCGGGGAGTCCCGCCGGGGAAGCTCCTTGCGGCGGCCACGCCCAGCGTCACGAGTACTCAGAGGCAGTCATTGTCAAACTATTGACACTCATATACAATTGCACCACGCTTTGCAATATTCGCATTCATGCACGTAGATTCGCTCGCACGCAGATTCATTCACAATCAGACGCACGCGCGCAGATTCACCCGCGCTCAGTCTCCCTACGTACTCAGATCAATCGTTTTTGTTCGCGTTGTGTACGACGCCACTCATGTCGGCACACCCCTAGCACGGTTCGTTGCCTCATAGGGATCGCCACCGAAAAAGTGAATCACTATTGCGGTACTCACACCTGCGTATGGTTGGGTCCTTCGTCAGGCTAATTATTTGTTTCGCCCGAAGTCCCCCAACCCTAGGGGCCGAAAACTGGGAAAAACCTCCGTCCTGATGTTTTTTTCATGCGTTGGATCTCCAGGTGGAGGGCCTGAACTTCCTGAGCGGCCCGAGCGCCGCAGAGCCGCCGCGGCCGCTGCCGGCGGGGGCGGCCGCCGCCGCCGCGGCGCCCCCGCAGCCCGCCGCCCCGTGTGCCCCGCGGCCGCCGCCGGCGGGCCCGCCGGGCGAGAGCGAGGCGCCCTGGCTGGAGGCCCCCGCGGGCTACCTGCGCAGCGCGGCGGGCCGCCTGTGGCGCGGCGACGCCTCCGGCCTGAGGGTGCTGCGCCAGTGCGCGCAGCAGGTCAAGGGAGGATAAGGCACCCATACCGCTGCCCTTCCCTCGTTTCCCCCTTTCTGGGCCAGCTGGGAGGCCCTCGTCGCCACCGCTGGATTCGCTTCGAAATCCTAGTCAGAACGCACTCCGCGAGCGGTCCGGGGAGCAGCGGTATCAGTATACCGTACCTTGTGGTTTCCCCAGCAGGACGCCGCCCTCGGGGGGACCCTGTCGGAGTGCGACACGCTGTGGTCCCTCTGGCGCCAGAGCGACGTGGGCGGCGCGGTGGCCTGCGGCACGCAGAGCCTCACCGACTGCATCAGCCACGCGTGCCACAGCGGCAAGCCGTGGCGCGACCAGCTCGAGGCGCGGGCCCAGGGCGCCCTGTCCAGGCTGCAGGGCGACCCGGTGGCCTCGGAGAAGCTCCGGAAGTTGTTGATCGGGGCCCACCAGCGGGCCGACGCGCGGCTGCAGGGCGCCGACCCGGCCATGCTGGCGGGCCCCACGCTGCTCGCGCTGCTGTCTGGCCGGCTGCGGCACGCCTGGCGCCTCGCCGCCGACGGCACCACGGCGGGCGAGCTGCTGCTCGGTCTCGGCGGCGCCGCCGCCCAAAGCAGCAAGCTCGGGCTGGCCGAGCGCCTCGAGCGGTGCGTGGCGAACTCGCTGGAGGACACCGGCGCCGACCTGACGCGCGCCGGGCCGGAGTTGCTGGAGCGCTTCCGAGCCGCCGCCGGCCCTGGAGCAGGCCTGCCGTTGCAGGGCATCGCTGCCGTGCTCGACGACCTCGGAGTGGGCCTGCCACCAGACCTGCAGCTGGTGCACCTCGTCCTCGCCCGTCTGGGCCTCCTCGGAGGCCCTCGTCGCCACCGCTGGATTCGCTCCGAGATTCTGGCCAGAGCGCACCCCGGGTCGGCACCTGTTGGGTTCGCCAGGTGCTGGACGCCACGCTGCCCCTCTGCCGGAGCCGGGGCGACAGCGCCTCCTGGTGGAGGGCGCTGGGCGAGAGCCTCTTCGACCCCGAGCAGGCGCGTCGGGTCCGGGAGGCCCTCGGCGCGGGGGAGCGGCTGGTGCAGCGGGCGGCAGCGTGGCGGGAAGGGCGGCTCGGGCGCGCAGCGGCCGCGCGCGCGGAGCGGGTCGACCTGGAGGGCTTGCTGCTGGGGTCCCTGGGGCGCCTGGACCCCGAGAAGCTGCTGCAGCAGTGCGACGCGGCCGCGGAGGACCCGCGCGCGCGGGAGGCGCTACTGCAGCAGGCGCTCGACCTGTGCCTGGAGCTCCTGCTCGAGGCCCTGCCCTCCCTGAGCATCCCGGAAGTGAGGTTCGAGCACAGGGGCTCGTCTTATCGCGAGGGGGAAAAAACTGCATCTACTTAAACTTCCGGAGCTCCGCGCGGATGTCTTTAGATCGGCGCTGGAATCCCATCCCTCGCGCGCGGAGCGCGCCATGGGCGGCGCCGGGGGCGCCGCCAGGGAGTCCAGCGCCGACCCAAGAGATCCGCGCGGAGCTCCGAAAGCGTATATGTTTGCCGTTGCTTCTTCATCTGCCATCGGGTGCTGAACCTGGAGCTCTCGGGGGTCGGCGTCCGCAGGTCGGTGGCGAAGCAAATCCGAACCCTTCCCGTGCCAATCAACGATTCAGGCAACTCGATGGACGCCGACGCCGACGCTGACGCCACACCACGCCGCCGCCGCCGCCGCCGCCGCCGCCGCCGCCGCCGCCGCCGACGACGACGACGACGACGACGACGACGACGACGACGACGACGACGACGACGACGACGACGCCCACGCCCACGCCCACGCCCACGCCCACGCCCACGCCCACGCCCACGCCCACGCCCACGCCCACGCCCACGCCCACGCCCACGCCCACGCCGCCGCCGCCGCCGCAGACGACGACGACGGCGACGGCGACGACGACGACGACGACGACGACGACGACGACGACGACGACGACGACGACGGCGACGGCGACGGCGACGACAAGGACGACGACGACAACGGTCGGAGGGGGGGAGGGCTCGGCTGTCGCCCCCCAGCAGGGAGAACGTGAAGGTCCACCTCGGTGGGGCCGCCCGTGGTGGCCGCCCCGGCGAGGTGGGCGGCGAAGAGGCCGCCCGCTGCAGCAGGGAGGCGCTCCGGCTGGAGGCGCGCGGGGTGTCGGCCGAGTTCCCGAGTGTCCAGTGCTTCGTGAAGGTGCCCGCGGTGCCGGAGGCGGCGGCGGTGGCGAGCGCCACCGCCCGGGGCATCACCCTCGACGTGGTGCTGGAGGCTCGGCCGAGGGGGAGGAGGAGGAGGAGGAGGAGGAGGAGGAGGAGGAGGAGGAGGAGGAGGAGCAGGAGCAGGAGGAGCAGGAGCAGGAGGAGGAGGGGGAGCAGGAGGAGGAGCAGGAGGAGCAGGAGGAGCAGGAGGAGCAGGAGCAGGAGCAGGAGGAGGAAACGGAACAGGGGGAGGAGGAGGACCAGTGGAAACCCAACAGTCATCAACGATGTTGGAATTAACCCGCCTTCCAAGCTTCCTCTTCATAGGCCCCTACAACAGTTCATTTCCATTGAGGGAGCTGCCTCGTTGGAGAACGACAGTTTGAATATCCTGAAGCGTGCCAAAACATTGTTCTCGGGATTCCGACGCCACGTATCAACCTGACTACGTACTGCGTCTTGACGATCCAGAATCGTGCTAGAACGCCATCTTTTGGACTTCATACAGCGAATTAACATAATTGTTGCGCCCGCATAATCCTGAAACCTTCCAAAACACGATCTCTGGTACGCTGATCATGGGAGTCAGTGAAACCCTGGCAAATTTTAAAAACGAATGTGCGCGGCGCTAAGGCGAGAGCCACATTTTGAAAAGGAACCGCCCTCAATCCGTGAAACTCTGGCGAATGTTGAAAACGAATAAGCGCGGCGCTAAGGCGAGAGCCACATTTTGAAAAGGAACCGCCCTCAACCCGTGAAACCCGTGCAAATGTTTAAAACTGAATGTGCGCGGCACTAAGGCGAGAGCCACATTTTGAAAACGGCACGACCCGCCCTCAATCCGTCAAGTTCTTGCAATTGTTTAACACGAATGTGCGCGGCGCTGAGGCGAGAGCCACATTTTGAAAACCACCCGCCCTCCATCTGTGAAACTGCTGTCACTTTTTAAGCTTCAGAGTCATAAATGGCGAGGAAGTCTCAGGCGAAACGCCTGGCCCGCCCTAAAGATTGGCCTCGGGGTGCGACAGGAAGGAGTTATTCATAAGGAGAAGGAATGGAGGAGGGGAAGGAGAAGGAGGGGAAGGAGGAGGAGGAGGAGGAGGAGGAGGAGGAGGAGGAGGAGGAGGAGGGGAAGGAGGAGGAGGAGGAGGAGGAGGAGGAGGAGGAGGAGGGGAAGAAGGAGGAGGAGGAGGAGGAGGAGGAGGAGGGGGAGGGGGACTTTCGGAGCGACCTGAGGTGCGGGCCCACCGGGCGTCCCCCACAGCATTGGCCTGCGCGCTCGGACATACCCACGCCCCTGCGACAGCCTAAAGCCGCGCATCAAAGGTCGCTCTTGCCCGGGGGTCACTCCCCAGACCCCCAGCGTCGTGCTTGTTTCGCGTCGTGGACCCCTGAAGGTCTCGACCCATTCCCCGAGACCGGCTTTTCGTCCTGAGTTGTTCTTTTGAAGGTCTTGGGGCCAGGCGAGGGCCCCCGGAGGCCGAAGATAGCAAAACGACGTCCGTCGTTCCTTCTTGCATGATCCGGAGGGGGTCTGGGTCTTGCGTGTGCCTTGACTGCCTCCTCGTCGTCGTCACCCTCCTGTCGTCCCTCTTCCCCTTCCCTCCGCCGAGCTCTAGCTCCGCGGCGGCTTCCCCTCAACATGGCCGCAAACCGCCAGGATGCATGGGCCAGGCATCATCCTTTTTGCGAGGCCTCGCGCAATTCCAGACGCGAGGCCCATGGAGAGAGTTCGCTGCTCGTGCCCAGACGGCCGACGTCTCGAGCTCCTCAACACGGGGCCCCACCAGGGCCGCCACCCTCTCCCCAGGGGCCAGCCCTTCATCCCGAACTGGCGCTCCACGGCCCGGGGGCCCGGCGAGGCTCCCTGAGGACGAACATTGAGAAAAGCTCCCGCCCCGAATTTCCCGAGACGCCTCCCGCTGCTCGTGCCCAGACATTCCCTAAGATCCTCGCGTAGCAACTTTGTTCGCACCACGCGTTTTCGCCCCGTCTCGGGGCCCGGGGACCCTCGCAGATCGACCCGGCTCGAGAAATGACGCCTGGCCACGCGCAGAAGGGGGTAGGGGGAAGGGGGGGAAGGCTTCTTAGAAGCACCCCTGCTTCTTAGAAGGCGCGGGCCTTCTTTGTAGATGTAAGGCCAGCGCCTTCTAGAAAGCAGCCTCCTTCTAAGAAGCCTTCCCCCCTCCCCCTACCCCCTTGTGCGCGCCGCCAAGACGCAGGAAGATGGGGTCCGGGGCTCTGGTCGTGATCTTTTGCGATGCTGCATTTTTTTGCGACGTCGGATCTCAGGGTTCGACGTCTTCAGTTTCTCAACGCGGGGTCCCCCGAGGTCTGGACCTTTTTCCCAGGTCCAGCTCGTCCTCCCAAGCCGTCTCCTAGCGGCCCCGGGGCCCGGCGAGGGCCCCCAGGGGACGAGCATTGAGAAAAACCTGCGCCGTTTTTTGACGGCCCCGAGGGCTGGTAAGGGCCCCCAGGGGACGAACATTGAGAAAATCCTCCGCCTCGAATTGCTCGAGTTCCTCCCGAGTCGTTGTTTGACCGCCCCGAGGGCCGGTGAGGGCCCCCAGGGGACGAGGGTTGAGAAAAGCTTCCTGCTCGAGTTTCTCGAGACGTTGGAGGAGGTTTGGGTGTGGGTGCTCCCTCTCCAACTGTCGCCGCGCCGTTTGCTCCGACGCGCGGCCCTGCGTCTTGGGGAGGGCGACGCGGCCACCAGGGCAAACTCCACCTCGGGCACGGCGGGTTCGCCGTGGGGTTTGCCGCGGTGCTGGCTTCGTCTGCCGGGGCGCGGGGCGCAGGGTTTGCCGCGGGTCTGCCGTGGTGTCGGCGTCGTGCACTTGAGCTCGTCGAAAGCAAACGGCGCGGCGACAAATCTTGCTACGCACCGACTGGGCTGCAGCACTGAACCTTGCGTGCAGCCGCGGAGCGCCGCCCGGGCCAGAGGGCGCGCGGGGAGGGCACGCCGAGGAGGGCGCGCCTGGTGTCTCCCTGGGCGCCTGCGGCCTTGCGCGCAGCGGCTGCCTTTAGCCCCATAGCCTTCAGCCCGTAGCCTTTAGTCCTTTTGCCCTTAGCCCTTAGCCCTTGGCCTCAAGCCTTTGCTCTATATATATATATATCTTTCTCTATCCCTCAGCCCTTCCCAGACATGCGACGTCATGTTTTTTGTTCAATACGCAGTCCCAAGAGTTCCCGACCTTTTCCCCAGGACCGGTTTTTCGTCCTGAGTCGTTTTGTTGACAGTCTTGGGGCCCGGCGAGGGCCCCCCAAGGCCGAAAACTCAGAAAAACCTCCGCCCTGATTTTTCTGCGACGCAAGCATGACTGGGCCAGCCTCTATCTAGGCCTCCTAGACGGGGTCCGAGTAGCATCGCCGAGGCATCGACGATGCGGCTCGGTGTGGAGCCCGTGCTTCCCCACGCCGACGTCACCGATGCATCGCCGACGTCGCCAATGCATCGCCGATGCATCGGCGATGCATTGGCGATGCGGCGCGATCCTCCGACCCCATCTACGACCCTTCGACCCCATCTATTCGGACCCATCTTCGAGGCCTCTACTCTAGCCCTGAGCCTTGGAGTCGTCCTCGTCCTCGTCCTCGTCGCACCTATAGTTAAGTCGGGCC
>CAUYUJ010008958.1:445832-495553 GCA_963575745.1 Prorocentrum cordatum
GGGCCCGACAGCACACCCCGCTCAAGTTCGCGCGGGCTCGCTGTCGGGACGCCTGTCGCCGACATGTCGGCGATGTATGGCCGACTCCAGGTCGATGCTCCCAGTCCCCCCCCTCTCGTTGCCCCTCGCCCTGGAGGATTTGTAGGTCGACTGCTGATGCGCGTGCTTCCCAGACGTGCTCGCGCCGTGGAACAAATCGCGGTCCTCCTCCTCCTCATCCTCCTCCTCCTTCTTCTCCTCCTCCTCCTCCTCCTCTCCTCCCCCATCCTCCTCTGGTTCCTCAGTCTCCTCCTCCTCCTCCTCCTCCTCCTCCTCCTCCTCCTCCTCCTCCTCCTCCTCCTCCTCCTCCTCCTCCTCCTCCTCCTCCTCCTCCTCTGGGTCTCCCGCAGGGTCGCGAAGACAGCCGCGCTTCGCGCGCCGCGGCCTGGGCCAGGGAGGCTGCCCTTCTCCAAGTGGGGGCGCCGCGGGGAGGGCGAGGCGCGAAGGGAGGCGGCCCAGAGCGGAGAGCGGCCCAACGGGGGCCTCGCGGAGGGGGGGGGGGGGGGGGGCCACTGGGGGCGTCGCGGGGGCGCGAGGCGCGCAGCGAGGCGCGGAGAGTCGCGGCGGCCAGCTTTTGGCCGTTCGCGGCCTCTGGGGGCCCTCGCCGCCCCCCCGGGACCGTCGGCAGAGCGGCTCGGCAAGGCCGGGCCCCGGGGAGAGGGCCGGGACTTCAGGCCCAGGCATGGGACATCTTCAGTATCGTTTGACCGACCCCAGATCCTCATCCCCATCCCCATCCCCCTCCCCATCCGGACCCCCGCCGTCTCAGCACCCCAGCTGGGGGCAGGCCCCACCACCCCTCTCTCCCTCTCCGCCGTTCCCCTCCCCATCCGCCCTTCCCTTCCCTCCCCTCCCCTTCCCCTTCCCCTTCCCCTTCCCCTTCCCCTTCCGTTCGTTTCGTTTGCACTGCTTCAGGGGAGCGTCTGGAGCCAGAGATGCATCAAGGAAAGGCCAGCCAGTACGATTGGGCGACACATGCGTGTGAAAAGGTGCCACCTGTAGCCACGACGGCTCGGCATGACCTGTCAGAGAGGCGCCTGCTCGCTCAGACTCACGAGTTGCACGGGCCCCTGTTCGCCCATCTGTGGGGCCGGGAGAAGAGGACAGGAAAGGAGGGATCTGTGGCTGATGCCAGCCTCGTAAGCTTCCCTGATCAGCGGCCCACTCAGCCATTCGACGCCAGTGTCAACATGGTGTCGCCTGCGTCCTTGCCTGGCCATTTTACGCGCTCTGTCGGCGTCCTGCCGGTCAAGCCCAGCTGCCACATGCGGGGGCATCCTCTGGAAAGTTCCCAAAATAACATGACGGCAACGCCTGGTTTTCCCTTCGACATGCTTGATCACACGCTTTCTCGAATGAAAACATTGCAGACATACGGGGCAATAGTCCGTCTCAAGATATTCCCAGGTTACCTGTCCGACCCCTTGCACATTAAAAGCATGTTGGGCCAACTGCTGTCGAGAATTGTAGTGGCAATCGCACCTGGTGCACGCGAACGTCGTGTCCACCTCAGCAACCCGCTTCGTCGTAGCCCACGCGGATACATCATTGACGGACCTTTCCGACTTAGCATCCCGGAGGGCTTCCTTGAAGCGCCGCGGGTTGTCCCTAACCACGGCGATCCAGTCTTCGAGCGACGCGGCACTGAAAGAGGCAAAGGCCTCCGACGTGGACGACAACATGATTAAAAGTCGTCAACAACAGCCTGCAACCACGACCTCCGCAGACCAACAGCGTGGGCTAACGCAACGCACAATTCAGGGGCGCCTCCAACGCAGACCCTCACAAAAGGACACAGCCGCATGTACAGTATCATGACCGCTGGGGCGACAAAAGAGTCGTGCGAGGCAATGAAAGCGTGAGCAGGTGATTCTGCACCCTCGCAGTCGTCACGAAAAATCGAAGAATGCACCTGCATGATAGAAGTGTGCACCCAAGCCATTTCACCGGAATATGACGATGGCCATGTCCCTGCCTGGTGAAGACCCTTAGTAAACCGAAACCCTTGGCATACCATGATGCACTTCTCGACATCCACCGAAGCACGGCTCAGAATGCTTGGGCGGATCTGTTCAAAAGTCCCTCTCATTGCATTCATCTTCGCAGTGATCTCAGGTTGCATTGTGTCTGTGCAACACGTGATGGTACCCACGCGCTTGTATTGCGAGGTAGCCACGGGTTGGCGCTCAGAGCCCATGGATGTAGAAGTGATCAAAGCGCCGCCGTCAGCGAACAACTGGCGCTTCACCTCGGCAGCGCCGGGCCCTGCGAACCTGAAGAGTGCCTTTGTCTTGCCCTTTTTGAAATTGATGATGAGCGTAAAACGGGTGAAGACATCATTGTACACACTCGCGCACGCGCTCATCTTCGAAATGATTTGGCAAGCTGGTGCCAATATGGGCTGAACGACGTCGTCGACGTATCCAGCCGGCCCCAGAGCGACCATGGCACTGCCGATGTTGGCCTTCTCAGTTTTACCAAACTTTGGCAGGGACGGTTCGGCCGATATCTCATGCAGGAGGCCTTCAGCGCTAAGACGCTCATCAACAGCGCGCATCACGCGACTGAACGCCGGCAAAAACGCAAGATCGCCCAGCGCGTTGCCAGCAAGAGACCCAGACCAAGCCTCGACGCAACCAGATACACCTTCAGCGGCAAACCACGACTGACGATGAAGTTTGCTGAGCATGGCCATGAATCAGGAGGGGAAAAAACACACAGACACAACTAATCGGCGATTCCCAGAAAATATTGGAAAATATGGGAAGTGGGGGGGAAGACAACAACCCAGAAAATATAGGAAAATATGGGGATTTTTTTATTTGTGTGTATTTATTTGTGTGTCCCAATTCCCCTTCAATGAAGTGCTCAGAGCCACCGGAGTGAAGCCGATACTCGTAAGCCATCACCCCTTCAGCGACATCCCTCGCCTCCTCTAGGGTGAACCCCCCTTTCAGAAGTTTCGCCACAAAATCGTCCACGGACGACCGCGCAGTGAAAGCAATCATGCGGGCAATGCCTGCGAAGGCCGTTTGAAGGTCAACAAACAGGGCGCCAAACGACAAACCGAGCTTGCGAGCGATGTCCATACACGCGCTGTCTCTCCCCTTCCCCTCCCCTTCCCCCTCCCCTCCTCTTCCCTTCCCCTCCCTCCCCTCACCCTCCCCCTCCGCTCTTCCCCTCCCCTCCCCTCCCCTTGCTCTCCCCTCGGCGCATCCCCTCCTCCCTGTCGATGCCCACCCCCACCCCTGCTCCCGCCGCCCCTCCCCTCGCTGCGGCTCTGGGGGGGGGGGCTCCTCCTCCTCCTCAACCTCCTCCTGCTATTCGAGGTCCTGTCCATCGCCATCAGGCAACTTGGTCCTGAGGGAAACGGGTCCGGGGGTGTTCTCTGTTTTGGGGTGGCTTCCCTGGGCCCTCCGAGGGTCCTGGGGCCGTCACACAAAAAAACGACTCGGGGCGAAAGGCTGGTCCGGGATCCGTTTCCCTCAGGACCTGTTTGCGCCATGCCAGTTCCAGCAGGTGTATCGAGGAGGAGCTCGGTCCAAGCTACAGCGTGAGTTGCACATACAACGCAAGTGGTGTCATGAGGCAAAAACGTGGTCCGGGAAGGGGGCCTGCCAGATTGACAAGCACGTGCAGCTGATCGAAGACTACGGTCGGGAGCTCTTGCTTGGCGTGTCGCTCCGCCGGTTCTGGTCCCATGCGCTTTGTCGCGACACGCTAACCTCGCCGCGGCCTCCAGCTGTCACCGCCCCGAGCCTTTCCCAGCCGTGGAGCGGAGCGGCGCGCCATCCGCTCGCAAGGCGCAGCGTGTCGCCAGGGCCGCCGCCGCGGCGCGGTAAGCCACAGCTCCTGACCGCATCGAATTGCAGGCCAGCCACAACTGGGGGAGCTGTGGTCCTTACCCCCCTGGGGGACCCGTCGATTTCGACACCCCTCTCGAGAGATCGTCGAGGCGATGGGTTCCCCCAGGGGGGGCAAGGACCACAGCTCCCCCAGTTGTGGCTGGTCGGAATTGGCAGCAGGGCCGCATGGATGCGGAGTGCGTATGGATGGGGGGGGGGCCATGCCACACGCGCGGACAGTGCCAGTGGGCCCTCTGCCGCCCTGGCCGCCCGGGAGCCGCTCGCTGGAGCAGCCGGGCCTCCCCTGGCCAGAGGTCAACCAGATTCTCCTGCGGCGCCCTCCGCTGCCACCCCGGCCCAGAAGGTGGAGGGAGCCCCCCGGCCTGTTTGGCGCCCAAGCCTCCGCTGGAGGAGGACCAGCGGCACGAGGGCATCCGTTTTCAGGAGGTCCGCGCGGATCCCTCGGATCGGCGCCGCACCGCCCTCCTCGGCGCGCGGGGCGCGCCAGTGACGGCGCTGGAGGCGCCGCCAGGGTGGTCCATCGCCGAGCCAAGAGATCCGCGAAGGCTTCCGAAAGTGTATGCTGGTGCGCGTTCTGCTTCCTCTGCTCAGAGGCCACCGCCGTGTCCTCCCTTGAGAGGCGACGTTGCGAACAAGAGTGCGGCATCGTGAAACATCGCTACTGGAGCCGAAGACCTCATCTTTCTGCGGCACTTGTCGAGCCGGATCGATCTATGATGGTCCTCGGGCCCGAGACTTGCCAAAAACGCCCGGTTTGAAAAAACTGCAACGCCTGGATCTCAGGGCCTCAAAGCACTGCCCAGCCATGCGCGCCGCCCGTGCTTGCGCCGTCGCCGCGCTCACCCTGCTGGTGCTCCGCAGCAGTCTGACGTTCGTGGCGCCCAGCACGGCGGGACGTGGCAGATCCTCGAGGACGGCGGCCAAGTACTCAGATGACGGCAAGGCACCGATACCGCTGCCCGAGGGCACCGTTTCCTCCTGCCTGGGCCTTCCTGGGAGGCCCCCGTCGCCACGGCCAGGTTCGCCTCGAGACCCTGGTCGGGACGCACCCCGGGAGGTCCGGGGCCCAGCGGCATCGCCATCTCCTGCCAGGACCGCTGCGCCTCCAAGAGGCCGCCCGAGGGCCCCCCCCCCGAGCCCCCAAAAAGGGCCTCGAAGAGGATCCAAGAGGCCGTCCTTTTGGGACGCGCGGCATCGGCTCATCGCCTCATCGCCTCATCTCCAGAGGGTCGCGCCGCATCCCCAGGTACACCACGCAGACCATCTTGCCCGCACTCGCGTGGATCAAGACCGGCTTCAGGGAGATCGCCATGAAGCAAACGGGTTCTGAGGGAAACGGGTCCTTAGGTTTTCCGTTTTGCTTGGCCTCCCAGGGCCCGTCAACGGCCCCAGGATTGTCAAAAAACGACTCAGGGCGAAGAGCTGGTCCTGCCTGTTTTTGTTTCAGTCTCCAGTCTTCGTTTTGTGTTCGTAGCTTTAGTATTTATGGTTGTTGTTTGTTTGTTTTCGGTTCGTTCGTTTTGAATCGTTGTTTTATATATTTGTATGTTGTTTGTTTTTTTCTCTGTCTCCAGGGCCCGTTTCCCTCAGGACCCGCTTGTTGCATGCCCAGGAGAGCGACCTTGCCCCGACCGAGCTGAGGGCGGTCAACTTGGGCGGCGTCGACGTGCTGGTGGGCAAGACGGAGGCCGGCAAGCTCTTTTGCGTGGGCAACCTGTGCCCCCACCTCGGCACTCCGATGAGCGAGGGCGCCGACGTCATCGGCGACACGATCGTGTGCCCGCTGCACGGCTCGTCGTGGAAGGTCGGCGACGGTGAGCTCATCGATTGGTGCCCGAGCCCGCCCATCATCGGCCCCCTCACTGGCCTGGTGATCGAGAAGAAGAAGCTCGCGATCTTCGAGGCGCGTTCGGGCTTTTTCGGCGGCGACATCGAGGTGCAGGTGGACACGAATGCGAAGAAGGCATACGAGGCGGACTACTGGAAGGGCATCCTCGACGCCCAGGGCAAGAACGACGGCACGTACTACTGAGGCGTGATTGCTTGCTCCGAAGATTGAAGGTTGAAGGGCGAGGGATGACAGAGGGAAGGGAGGAGGGACGGCCGGGGGCGCGAGTTGTCCGAGTGCAAGCCTGCACGCTTGCTGGCAGGTGGCAGGTGGCAGGTGGCAGGTGGCCTGGCGGGTTTTTCATCCGTGCGACGGCAGACGGCCTGGCAGGGCGCAGTGTGGAGGCGATGCCTGTGAAGCCCTCGTCCGCGTGCACGAAAAAGTCCTGCCAGCGGGGGGGGGGACCCCGGGGACCTCACTGAGGCACCACCTGGGGGGCGGGGTCTGGCGTCGGCAGCCCGAGACATCCGCCGATCTTCCCCAAGCAGTGCTTGCACCTAAGGGCTCTTTCTTGTCTCATAAGGAACTCGGCCTCCGGGCCGCTCTGGCCGCCACGTGGCCGCCGCTGCCGCCTCGTCGCCGCCCGTCGCCGCCCGTCGCCTGGGCCTGCGGGCCGCTCTGGCCGCCGTGTGGTCGCCGTCGTCGCCTCGTCACCGCCCGTCCGTCGCCTGAGCCTGTGGGCCGCTCTGGCCGTCATGTGGTCGCCGCCTCGTCGCCTCGTCACCGGCCCGCCGCCTTGTCGCCGCCCGCTTCGCATCGCTTCGCACTGCTTGGCACTGCTTGGCATTGCTTTGCATAGCTTTGCATTGCACTGCTTTGCACCACATAGATTGCACCACATGGGTTTCACCACCTAGATTGCACCGCATGGATTTCAACACCTGGATTGCACCACATTGACTGCACCATCTAGATTGCACCGCATACATTGCAAGAACTCATTGGTTGGGGCATACGCTGGCTAACAGGATTTTTCAATACTCGGAGCAGCAAGAAGCCACGATAGTGATACGTTGCCAGATTCATCGGATTTCCGTAATTTCCTACTTTTCCGATTATTCCATACGGGCTCCAGAAATGAGGGCCGGTAGATACTCCGGAATTCCTGCAACGTCTCCTGAGCCAATAATAGCATGACATCGCTCTCGTCCTAGCTTGCCAAAATTTCGGTTCGTCCATTGTTTCCCATTTTGCGTAATGTCTCTTTTGACATGTTCCAAGTATCGGACGTCAGTAGCGCCGGGGAAGATCTCCGCGCATACGTTCGCCATGGCAGCCCCGCCATCCAAGTATATTGCTGCAGTTTTGGATACCAAGTCCAGCGAATGGAATTTTTGCTTTGCTGATACTGCATTTTGCATTGTAACTTTCACGGCTTGTGCATTTTCTCTGGACGCCAAAGCAAAAGCGATGGGCACGCAAGTCTCGCGCCGCGCATTGCGGGCATAGTGGGCCCCCAGCCACCTGACAGAAATTAGTTTGAAACCTTGCGCGCCTTGATCGCGCGTTGCGTCGCAACACAAACGCAGCTTGTAGTGAGGAGGTTGCTCGGCCACGAAGTCGGCGCACGCCCTGGCCAAATAACGAGAATGAAATGGTAAGATTTTGTCGTCGACGGCCGCGTGCTTAACTATCGTCGACGGCTGGCCTCCATTCTGGACTGCCGAATTTGGGCTGTCTTCGTCAGCCAGAGCTTTTTCCATTCACTCGGCGGGCTCGGCCCCGCGCCGCGTTCGGCTGCACGCTGCATGCTCCGCAATTTGTGCACCGCGTCTGCCGGTGTCTTAGATCTGCAGCGCGCGCTCCTCCGTCGATCTGCTGCTGCATTGGCGTGCTGATCGACGCCGGACTAGATGCCACGCCGGCTGCAACCACACCGTTTCGACTCCGAGCCGGAGGTCATCCCAGGGCATACATACGGTTTGGTCGGGCCTCTCTGGCACGGGGGAGGGGCCACTGTGGTAACGCAGGCTGGGCTCCGACACCCGCGCCGATTATCCTCTCGTGCACTGCACGGCAGCTACTGGCTCCGACCTCAGCGCCCGCCCGAATTCCGACTCCGACTTCGACGCGGGGCGGCTGACGCGACAGGGGGCGGACAAATCCTGCCCCCCTCATCACATCACCCACCGTATCCGTCCCCGGGAGGTCTGGACCGAACGGATACCGATTCCCGCTCCGACCAGCACACCGACCCCCACATCGACCAGTTCACCGACCACGCCCCCGGGAGGTCTGGACCAAACGGTTACCGACCCCCGCACCGACCAGCACACCGACTCCCGCATCGACCAACTCAACGACCACGCCCCCGGGAGGTCTGGACCAAACGGTTACCGACTCCCGCTCCGACCAGCACACCGACTCCCGCATCGGCCAGCTCACCGACCACGCCCCCGGGAGGTCTGGACCAAACGGCTACCGCCTCCCGCTCCGACCAGCACACCGACTCCCGCATCGACCAACTCAACGACCACGCCCCCGGGAGGTCTGGACCAAACGGTTACCGACTCCCGCTCCGACCAGCACACCGACTCCCGCATCGGCCAGCTCACCGACCACGCCCCCGGGAGGTCTGGACCAAACGGTTACCGACTCCCGCTCCGACCAGCACACCGACTCCCGCATCGACCAGCTCAACGACCACGCCCCCGGGAGGTCTGGACCAAACGGTTACCGACTCCCGCTCCGACCAGCACACCGACTCCCGCATCGACCAGCTCACCGAACACGCCCCCGGGAGGTCTGGACCAAACGGTTACCGACTTGTTGGTGCCAGCCCGGGGCCATTGTACAAATTTTGGCTGCACCGGCGTATCCGTGGATATAGGCCGTACTCGCCGCCGAAGAAGACAGGAAGAGAGGGGAAGGAGGACGAGGAGGACTGGCAGCGGTGGCAATAGACGAAATGGAGAAAAAAAACGACTCCCGCTCCGACCAGCACAGCCACCGGCATACTTCTCTCCACCAGCGCCTCAGGCAACACCATCATCACTCCGACTCCAGCTCCTTGGCTGGCTCCGATTCCGCCTCCGTTTCACCTGGCGCATGCGCCGAAGCCGCCACCAACCCCGGCGCCAACGCCGGTTCCGACTCCAGCTCCTCCAATTCCGTCTCCAACCCCAGCTCTGGCACCAGTGCGGCGCGGCGAAGCAGAATTCAATGCAAAGCCCGGGTGCGGGATGTTGCGCAGTTGGATTCCGGGGCGTTCCGGTACAGCGGTACCCGTCCCCAGGCACCCCTCGGCCTCCACCCACCCCGGGGTCGGCTACCAGCACACGTGCTACGTCTACTTGTACTCTCACCTGTTCTTCTACCTACTACTTGTGAGTGCCCGCGCCGCTTCTTCATTCCTTTCCTTCCCCTCCCCCCCTCTCTGCCGCTGCTGCCGTCGTCTCCTCTCCGTGGCGTCGCCCGCGCGCGGCGCCTTCGGCCCGAGCTAAGGTTCAGGCGAAGGTCCGTGGCCCGCGCCGCTTGACGCAGACCATAGGTCTGGGAGCACGCCGTCGGTCTGCTGGGCGCCCGGACTCGGCGGAGTCGGTTGGCGATGACCCGCAAGGCTTTGCTCAGTTTTCCTTCTCCTCCTCCTCCTCCTCCTCCTCCTCCTCCTCCTCCTCTTCCCCGTTTCTCCACCCCGTCTCACCGATACGACGTGGGGGATTTTCGTATCGCACGATTTCGCTTAGTGACCGTTCTCCCAAGCAGTGGCGAGAACCAGCGTGCTGGTTCCGTTTGTGCGGAATTGTTGTCCTGCTTATTCCGTGCTTTGTTCTGTCGGTTCATCCCAAAGCCCCCTGAGGGGATGCGGATTACGCTTCACGGTTTAAAACAAAAAACAAAACAAAAAAACAAAAAAGAAAAAATGCCACGCCGGCTGGGACAATCTGTTTACGTTTCCTGAGTTGGGTGGCTGACATATTCTTCTCGCGATTGCCCTTGTCGGTTCGGCGCGCGCACCCTCGTCGCCACTCGCAGTAGATGTCGACGTCGCACTCAGTTTTATGATCGCCCTCGCGTTGGCGGCACCGGCACGTCACGTATTCCTCGATCTCCCCCGTTCGGCAGCTTCTGGGACCGGAAGACTCCAACATGCACAGATGCTGTCGTTCAGTCTTGCGCGAGCACGCGCGCTCCGTCTTTTTTTTTCTCGCGCCCCCCCCTTCGCTTTCTCTTCAGAAGCGCCATCAGCTTCGCCCGCCAGGAGCGGGAGAGGGGGCGGGAGGAGCAAGAAGAAGAACAAGAAGAGAAAATAGAGGAAACAAAAGTGTTGCAAAGTGACGCAGTGGGGACCACATGAGAAGCGGCCCGCGTGGAACGGGAGCCCCAAGAAACATCGCGGAAGCCCTGCGGGAACCCCGCGGTAGGGAGGAGGACGATGGAAAGGGAGGACGAGGAACGATGGGAAGGGAGGAGGACGAGGAAGAGGGACGAGGAACGAGGGGAAGGGAGGACGAGGAACGATGGGAAGGAGGACGAGGAACGATGGGAAGGGAGGACGAGGACGAGGACGAGGATGAGGAAGAGGAGGACGATGGGAAGGGAGGAGGACGAGGAACGCCAGGCGGGGTGCGAGGCGAAAGGCGCCCTGCACATACGTGCCACGCGTCGGGCAGCTCTCGCCCCTGCGCCCGCCAGGGGGGCAATGACCGTTTCAGGAACAGGCAGGCGTTCCAGCAACAGGCAGGCATTTCCGTACATTTCTGGGTCTACTATTGAAGCGGGTGGGCCTTGTTTTTGAAGCACTTGTGTTTGCAATTGAAACGGGCGGGCACGGTTGTTGAAACTCTTGTGTTTGTTACTGAAATGGGTGGGCCTGGTCACTGCGTTTGTTATTGAAACGGGTGGGCCTGATTATTGAAGCATGTTTGTTATTGAAGCGGTCTTGGTTTTTATTGAAACGCTTTTTTCGGTTTTTTCTGTTATTAAAACTGTTGGTTGTTTTTGAAACGGTTGCCATTGATCATCCAGATCACTCGTGCTCCCAATGTCGCATGCTAGTTTGCCGCCTGCCGTTGGATCCCCAGATTAATATCTGTCGGAGCGTTCGCGGCCGTCATCGTGGAGGCCCCGCTGGAACAACTGTTGGAATCGGCTGGGCGCGGAAAGGATAAGGGAACGGGAACTGCATTGCTGAATTGCCGTTGCTACGCGGGGCAGCTGTCGATCTCATGGTTAATCCAGCCTGAGCGCTTGTTTCTTGGAAGGGCCTGGATGGGCAGTCTCGCCGATGCGGGCCCCTGATAATGGCGACAAAGTGCACGGAAATATTTGTACGATTACTTTGCCCCACGCCACTTTGGCTCAAGACCACTTTGGCTCAAGGCTCAAGTCGCAGCTTTATTTTCGAGCGCTCTTCCTCCAGACCCGTGTCCGGGACCGCCTCCAGGACCCGCGTCCGGGAACCTCCCGCTTGCTTCGCAAGCATGCCTGAAAACAAAAACACACTCTTGCGATGCCCGAAGGAGTGCGAGGACGCAGCGTGGAATCTCGCCAACGTAGTCCTCTGCAGGGGTTGGATGGCATGGACGACCCAGCACCACGTCAATTGCAAGCAGCGCAGGACCTGGAGCACCCGCACAATTATTGGACGAGAACGACTTCGACGATGACGATGAAGATGATAACGAGCCCGTAACCACGAAGTCAACCCAGAAGATGTTCAAAAAACAGTTGGCCTCTACCACGCGCGTCGTCCGCACCGTCGGGCACGAGATGCAAGAGGTGAAGAAAACGGTCAAAGAGAGCGTCGATGATGTGGGTGTCCGAATTACAAGTTTGGAATGGAATATTGAAGATATGGAGAATGATTTTGAAGACATGCGAATACGAATGGCGAACCTGGAGCACACTTTGAAAGAACCAGTAGAGGAGCATATATATATATATATATGGTTGTCTTCATGACGGTATGCTTGCAATGTCTGTTCTCTGCCGTACTCGTTACGGCTCAAGCTCTTGGGTCACACACCCCGATGCATCAGTTCCTCGCGCGCGTGGGTAGTGAGATCGCACGCGGGGTCTCCACTGCGCTCATCGTTCGAGGCGGCTCTCAGCAGCGCCCCGCCTGCGAGCCGGTGGTGACCTGTGGCGTCTGCCCGTCGCTGGAGTGCCCCAGCTGCCCGGAGTGCCAGTGCGCTCCCCACCTCCAGTGCCCGAGCCTGGAGCTCTCGCCGAACAGCTCCTTCCACCAGGAGGGCATCTCGATCCTCTTCTTGCTGGGCTGCCTTGCGGTGGCCACGGGTGCAGGCTACCTCGCTGGACGGCGCGGGGTCGGCCTGGCAAGGGAGCCGTCCGCGCCGAGGTCTCCGGCGCCCGCGACCCTGGCCCCGGCAACGGCCTCGCCGCTGCCCCTGGCCAAGGTGGTCAGCCCCCCGGCGCCGCCCGCGCTCGAGGACGTGGCTGAGGAGGCTCGGCGGCAGGCGCGGCAGGCAGCGGCGGCAGCCCAGGCTCGCCGCTAGACGCGATGGCTGCTCACCCGGTTGCGACGACTTACGGCCTGGCAGCGGGCGATTTTGTGTACGTACGCTACAACTACGCCCAGCGGCTCTGGCACGAGCGTTTGGTCGTCCTGCTGGTGGAGAATGCCGGGTTCTTGGTGGCCATAGTCACCCCAGATGGGGACGAGCACGATGAGAATTTCAACGGGCCTGACATCGTGGAGGTGCAGGTGGCGCCCGGCGCGGCAGCAGGCGGCACTCCTGCTGGTGTCGGGGCCGATCCCTTGTACAAGTTTCGGGCTATTCCGACAGTCGCGACTACCACTGCCGCTCGGGCCGCTGCCTGCGCGAGGCACGGCGTCGCCGCGCCGCCTGGCCAGCTCCTCCCCAACGTTACTGGGAGAGCGGGCGCGGGCCTGGCGGGCGCCGCGGCCGCGGCCGCTGCGGGCGCCCCGGGCGCCCCCGCCGGCGGCGCTGGAGCCGGCGCTGGAGCCCTCGCTCCCGCAGCAGGGCTTGGCGGGCTCGTCGCCGCCCTCGGCGGAGCAGCGCAGCCGGTGCCCGCGGGAGCGCTGGCGCTGGTTGCCGCCCCGGCCGCGGCTGGGCCCGCCCCCGCCGGCGGCGCGGACGCCGCCGGCGCAGCCGCCGTGGGCGCCCCGGCAGGAGGCGCGGGCGCCCCCGCTGCTGCCGGCGCGGCGGCGGCGGCAGCCGCCCCGGCCCCCGCCGCAGGAGCCGCGGCTGGCGGGGCTCTGGGCGCCGCGGCGCCGATCGCGGGTGCAGGCGGGCTCGGAGTCTACTTTGACCTGAGGGTGGTGCCGGTCCAGTATGACCTGCTGGGCGAGCGCAAGGTTTCCTTCGAGAGGGCCGTGCTCGGGTTCCGGGAGGACGTCTTCCCGGACTGGCCCATCAAGGGCCCCCGCTCCTGCATGTGGGTGTGCCGTTACATCTTTCAGAACGGCGGGTCGCCTACTGGGCGCCATGCGCGCTGGAAGCATGATGCCAAGCTCCAGTCACAGGATGCAGGAGTTGCTGAGCACGAACGATGCTGCCGCCAGCTCGAGACGATGGCCTGCTATGACCAGATTAACCTGCCCAACTGCGCGACTGCGGAGCACCTGGCCCGCTCGCTTCAGGTCCAGGAGGAGCGCTGGAGGGAGCGGCTGAGCGGGCACAAGGAGGACGCCATCGGGGACGCTCACCTGTACTACGGCGTGGACCTGGCACGCGCCGGGGTGCGCGTGTGCCCCGAGCTCACCGACTGGGTGGCCAAGGAGCTCTCTCGCGAGCATGCCCTGCTGAAGGAACGACGTAAAGCTAGAGAAGAACGAGAAGCGGCCCGCAAGGGCAAGAAGACCAATGATGCATAATCCAGAGCGCGGCCAGGCGCATCGGAGGGGGTGCCCTGGGCCGTCATCTGAGCCGCACAGCGCCGGCTCGACCCCTCCTCCTTTTTCGTCCTCGGCGGCGGCGCCGCAGAAAGCCGATCGCCAGAGGGGCCTGTTCCCGCTGCCTCTGTTGTCGAGACAGACTGAGGCCTCCTGTCCTCGTCGCGCTTGCCACGCAGTCTAGCAGAGAGAGCACCGCCGCGCACACATGTTGGACTGGGCTGACTCGTCTATCAGTTGCCTTAACCAGCTGTATGGGTTCCCGCAAGCCTCCTGTTCCAGTCCTCCTGGCCTCGCTCCTCCTCCCCTCAATTCGTCTCAGCGCTTCGCGCACCAACACGTCCTGGACTGTTTCAAGCGGGTGGGTGCCCAGCCGGCAGATTTAAGCAGCAAGGAAGCCCTCCGCGAGCTTCTTGCCGGGTCAGCCATCTACCCTGATAGCTCTACCCGAAAGCCTTATGCACGCCACCTCGTGGCTTGGCCTGAGGTCGGATCCAGCCCCACCCCTGTGGAGTCGTGTCTGTCCCAGGTCGATCGTGATTGGCTAAGGTCATGGCGTGATAATTTGCTTCTGCCGGTTGATGTAGCAAAGGACAAGCGCCGTTCGGTCTGCGCGAACGGCCCCTACGTTGACCCTGCCCTTCGCTCTCCTTCCCGTTATAGAGACTTTCTAATTCAGCTTCAGCGGTGTGGAATGCTCACGCGGCGTCGTGCGCCTCCCCGGCCTGGGCTTCTAGGAGTATTTTTTTGTCGCGAAGCGCAACGGCCAGCTCCGCGCCATTTTCGGTACTAGAGCTTGCAACTGCTATTTCGCAGAGGCGGCCTCGACCCGCCTGCCCACCCCGTCGGCCTTCTCGGGTTTTCAAACTGGCCCCGAGGGGGCCTTCGGGGCGTCTGGGGATTTAAGCTGTGCGCTTTATCACCTGAGGGCCCCCGATGGCCTCGAGGAGTACTTTAGCCTCCCCTCAATATCTTCCGACCTAGTAGGGGTCCACGAGATTGATGGGGTCCCGCATAGTCCAGGCGCACCGGTTTCACCCTGTCTTGTCGTCCTGCCAATGGGATGGAGCTGGGCTATGCATCTGTGCCAGGCTGTAGTTAGGCAATCGCTCCGGGACGTCGGGATCCAGGACCACCAGGTGATTGAGGACGGCCAGGTTCCACCGAGGCTCTCGTCACCCACCGCTGTCGCGGCTGCCGCCTACGTCGACAACTTCTTCGTGTTCTCTGCGAGTGAAGACGTCGCAAACCAGGTGAATCGGGCTATCATCTCGGATCTCCAGGCTAAGGGACTTGTCGTTCACGAGATTTCAGAGGCGTCGAGGGAGATGAGCTTTGTGGGGTTGCAGATGACCGACGGGCACACCGTGAGTTTGAAAACTAAGAATATCTGGCGCTTGCGCTTGGGAATCGAATCATTGCTTCGCAGGGGGAAGGCCTCGGGTGAGATGATGCAGTGCGTGACCGGTCACATCGCGTGGTCTACTCTCCTGCGTCGCGAGGGGCTGTGTCTCTTGGACGAGTGCTATGCCTTCACCCAGAAGTACCTCGATTCCTCCTTCCAGCACACGTTGTGGCCTCGTGTGAGACAGGAGCTCTGGCGCGTTCGGTGCTTGTTACCTTTCTGCCGTGTCGACTGGCGAGCTCAGTGGTCGTCGGACTTGCACTGCAGCGATGCCTCGCCTTTTTGGGCTGGCCGTCTGCCATCGGCACATAGATCGAGCTACCGCCGGTGAAGTCGGGCAGTGCAGTGAGCGCTGGAGGTATCGAGTGGCTGGGGCCGAAAAAGCTCGCTTGTGCGCTCTTCTTTCGTCTCCATTGCCGTCCTGTTCCAGCGGCTTCGCCGAGTCCGCCGAGCACCTGCCGGGGGCCAACAATGTCATCGTGGGCGTGGGGGACGACGACATCATGTCATACATCAGGGTTAAGTCGGCTGTCTTCGGGGAGGTCCCTGCCAAGCTCTTGGATGCCTCCAAGTGGGATACTGTTTTGGCGTCTCAGGTGGTGGTCCCGGGCAACATCTTGGGCCTCGAAGGGGATGCTGCTGTGCTTGCCGTTCGCCACGCACTACGGTCTTCGCACAACTTAGGAGCTAAACTAACTCGTTCTCATCGTGGACAATTTACCGTTATGTTTGGGCCTTTGCAAGGGTCGGGCTAAGTCAATTCATCTTCGAGCTGCTCTGCGTAAGGTATGCTGCCTCTCTTTGGTCACGGGGACTCGCGTGGCTACCAGGTGGTGTCCTTCAGAGCTCAACCCGTCTGACAGGGGCTCGCGGGGGAAGTTGGGCTGGTTCAGCGGCCCCAATCGGCGTGCGAAGTCGTGTCCAGCCTCTTCAGGGGCTGCTGCTGCCGCATCCGCTGAGGCTCAACCCCCAGGACCTTCTGCTTCCACTTGCGGGCCGAGCTGCTCCGCACTACCTGCGGCGCGGGATGCCCGACAGCCGGAAGCGCCGCCGGTCGACGGCCGAGCGCTTGCGCCAGGACCGCTCCGCGCGGGCCCGCGCGGCGGCGGTCGAGAGGCCAGCGCTTCCTACCCTGTCGGTGCTGGAGCGCACGGCGGTGAAGCCGAGCACGGAGAAGCACTACCACACACTGCTGTCGGACTTCTGCCTGTTCTGCATGACGCAGAACATCACTTGGGACTCGCACGAGGGCCTGGACGCGGCGCTGACGGCCTTCCAGAACACTCTGTACCTGGACGGCCGCCCGGGCACCGACGGCAGCAAGCTGCTCGCAGCGGTCGCTCACCATTACCCGTCGATCGGCAAGCAGGTGCGGTCGCTCCTGCCGAGAGCCACCCGGCGCGCCCAAGCCTGGGGGCGCCGTGCCCCAGGCCACCAGAGACTGCCCCTGCCCCGCGCGGCCGCGTTGCCCGTGGCGGGAATACTGCTCGCTGTCGGGCAGCTTCGCATGGGGGTATGGGTTTGCCTGACCTTCACGTGCTACCTGCGGCCGATCGAGCGCTTCCGCCTGCTGGGGCGCCACTTGGTCGCCAGCAACCCTCAGGCGGGGCCGCAGTTCCAACGCTGGGGGCTGCTGTTGGCCGATGCCGCGGGGGGTCAGCCGGGGAAGACCGGCAACTGGGACGAATCCGCGCTGCTGGACCTGGACGACTGGCTGATCCCTGTCGCGGCCGCGCTGAAGCAGGCCACGCCCGACGATGCGCCGCTCTGGCCCTTCTCACCGAGCGAGCTCGGGAAGCAGTTCAAGATGGCTTGCGACCTCCTCGAGCCCGGAGCACTGGAGCCCCACCTGCACCCCCTCCGCCACGGAGGGGCCTCGGACGACCTCCTTCGCAAGAGGCGGTCAGTGGAGGCCGCCCAGCGGAGGGGGCGCTGGGCCACCAGCCAGTCTCTCAAAAGATACGGGAAGGAGACCCGAGTGCTGACGCAGCTGAACCAGGTGCCGAGCTCAACTCTCGAGTTCGGCCGCGCGGTGGAGGAGCACTTCCGCCTGATCGTCGAGTGCGGCCTGGTCGGGGGCAAGGTGCTGGATCTCCTGCCCCTGCGCACCCGCCAGGCCCTCAGCAGCCTGGGCAAGCCGCTGCGCTAGCGGCCTCGGGCAAGGACGTGGATAGGCACCTCACTCACGTGTTCCGACAAGCTGCGAAGCACGGGCGCGTATTCAGGCGGTGCGTTTTCCTCGAGCTGTTCTGCGGCAGCGCCCGGCTGACCAAGCAACTTCGTCGGTGTGACCGCAGCGCGTTAGGCCTGGATCTATTACAGCACGCCGCTGAGAATCATCTTATCCTTGCTTTTGCCCGCCGCATTCGAGGGTGGATCCTCGCGAAGGCAGCGTGCTGCGTCTGGCTAGCCACCCCTTGCACCACGTTCTCTGCAGCCAGGCGCCCCCCTTCGCTCCGCCCTCCTCCCCCTCGGCCTCCCCGGCCTTTCGGAAAGGGACCTGGCTGCAGTGAGCGTAGGAAACCAGCTTTTAGACTTCAGCATTTAAATCATTCGCCTGTGCATACTTTATAATTGTCCCGTGGCTATTGAGAACCCTAACACCTCTGTGATCTGGCAGGTACCTGCCTTGAAGAAACTCTTGTCTCATTCGTGCTGCCATGAAGTTGTTCTCGATTACTGCCAGTTTGGCATGCCCTGGCGTAGAAGAACCAGGATCGCCTTCTGGCACGTTGGCGCCGAATGTCTGAAGCTTGGCCGCCGCTGTAGCCCAGTTGCTGGTAAATGTTCGCGCACCGGATGCGCCCACCTCGAGCTTGTCGGCCGTGATCCAGTCAGTAACCGTCACTGGACAGCCATTGCCTGCCCGTACCCTAGCCAGTTGTGCACGCAGATCGCTTCCTAGAGGGGCCTGCTATCAACGAATCGCTGACAGTGTTTTGCTCCTTGCCCGGCTGGGCAGCCCTGTGCTTCCCGCCTCGCGCTGCATCGCATTGAAGGAAAAATGGGATCGTCTTTGTCGGGGCCCCCTTCAAGAGCCTGGCAGAGATTCGTGAATGTACAAGCTATATATATATATATATATATACATATGGGCACTAGTACTAAAGAGTTTCAAACAATAAAACATACCACACCGACGTCAGCATCACATCTCTCGCAGAATGCGGCGAGCGAGTATCACTACCATGGGAAGCGCGCAGTCTCCACAGTAATTGGAAAATTCGACAACTTCGACGCGTTCGAGGTCGCCGCAGCACACATACGGGGCGAGCTTCATAAACTATCGGGGCCGATCTCTATCGAAGGGCGATTTGAAGAACATCACGTTCGCGTAGCTTGCGTCGATGCTCGAGCAGGACACGGCAGTTGTGTTGCTACGTAGTGCAACGCTTCAACGCATAACCAATACAATATGGTGCACGCCAGACCGAGAACCTGCAGGTCGCGCAGCTCGCAATTTACGCTTCGGCCCCAAGTATATATTGAAGGAAGACATACGAAACACATATACGATACAAGTTTCAGACGAATCACAATATCAAGTACATGTTGGTGGGCACTTAGTCCCTGACAGCGAACGTCGATGGCGCACGAACGAACGCATTTGGGAGAAGGAGTGGGCCGATTGGAGCGAGCTGCAGAATAACCCAAAGACCACAGCACTATTTCAAACAAGCGATACCATTTTGCAGAGGGCTTCCGCGGGGACGAGTGGAGGGGGGGCCATAGGAACATCGAAAGGAAGCAATTGAACATAGGAGGGCCCGCAGGCGCTGGGCCACCCTACCCGTCGGAGCCCCTCTCCAACCAGCGCGGGGGCCGACCAAGTTTCTCCTTCATGCGCGTCGTCATCCAAGACTTATCAGCATCACAGAACTCCACGTTCAAACCTGCGCTGGGGGCGCACGGAGCTCCGCGTGGACAATGACTCGGGAAAAGACGCCGATCAACCGCGGGAAGTGCCAGACGCCCAAAAAGAAGCAGCACCCGAACATCTCGTCGGGACCACCGCGCGTTCACCTTCATGCTTGAACCGCACTCCCGGCCGCGGCGGGCCAAGATACCACCGGGCCCCCAAAGCCTCACCGCCCGCCCCCGCCCGCCCCACCTTCGCCCCGCCCCCGCCCGCCCTCCCCCCTCCCACCCCCGCCCCGATTCCCATCGCAGCGGCGACGTGGAACGTTCGAGGCCTCGCCGAGACAATGATCGAAGGCATTATTCTGCGCGTGGATACATGCAGCATTGACGTTTTAGTTGCAGAAGAGACCCGCCAACCCAAAGCAGACGCACACGGGGCGAGTGGGCGCGAGGTTATTCTGTCGGGCGAATGCACCAGGGCAAACTTGGACAGGGGCTAAGTTTTTCATAGCGCCCGCATGTCGAAGCAAGATCAAGTCCCACGAACAAATGCATGATGGACCTGCTTGGCTAAAGGTGAAAATTGGCATGGGGGCGACGACGGTTATTGCGGGGCGCGCCCCGCGCAGCCTCAAGCCGCTCCCCGAAAGACGACATTTCTACGCGATGCTGGATTCCTCGCACCGATCCTGCAACTCCAACGCTGGCACGCTGATCATGGGCGACTTCAACGCCAGCGCGGGGGAGGCGCAGCCAGGGGGGGCTATATTAGGAGACTTTGGATGGAGACGGCGAGCGCAACGCGAAGTTGAACAGCCCAACCGGGAATTGATGATCCAATCCTGCACCAGCATGGATACAAATTGCGAACGCGTTCTACCAGCTCGCGTTGCAAGATGAAGTTACACTCGCGGGAGCGAGTTGTTCACCGTTGTTTTTTTGTTTTTTTTGGGGGGGGGGGGGGGGGGGGGGGGGGGGGGGGGGGGGGGTCTCTGGAGAAAAATACAGCATGCTGGATCTGGTCCTCCGCGAAGCTTCGGTGCGAATGCAAATCGCACCACTGCGAAGCGATCGCGAGGATATCGGCACAACATGAAGCACAGACAAGCCTGCGATGAAGAGACCAAACAGACATGCAGTGGAAGATCCTGGGATATTACACACACGCGCGGGCACATTCATGGGAATCGTCAGTTCATGCATGGGCCCGCCGAGATTCCCAATTCATGGGCTGCGCAAGCCGCGCTCGACATCGCATGGCGTCGCAGCGAGGCACGGGCAGCAAACGACAAATCAGAAGAGAAACGATTTCTGAAGGAGGCACGTACATCGCGCAAACAAGATCAGACGTTTTGGATTGACAAAGAGATCTCGAACGGCAGTTGGGGCGCTCTGAAAAAGACACTGCCGGCCCAAACCGCGACGCCGAGGACGACTTGGAAACGCGAGCGGGGATTCGGTGGGCCACGCGCAAAGAGCCGAAATTGTGGCAGGATATTTGGGAAAAAGGTGCAATGGAAGGCACGGCCTGCGGAGCTACTTGACGACGATCCAGTAGCCGATCCACCACCAGCTTTGGAGGCAGAATACACACGGTACGAAGTGGGCAAAACAATCGGAAAGCTGCAGCGGGGAAAAGCTTCTGGAGTGGATGAGATACCAGCAGAGTACTGGAAAGCAATCGCCACGAACCCTGCGGGGCTTGAGTGGATAACCGATTTACGCAACAAATGTTGGAACGAGGAGGCGGCGCCTGAAGACTGGCGGAAATCGATTATTTCAACGATATACAAAAACAGTGGCGCCGTCGACAACTGCGACAACTACCGCCCCATTAGCTTGCCTTGCGCCGCGCGCAAACTCATCGCCAGCTTTATCTTACGACGACCCGCTTGCGACCCACCCGCGGCCCACCAACATTGCTTCAACGACAAAATCGGCGCTTGCGGTGGGCTCGTTGCATACTGCGGCGGGCTTCCTCAGAGCCTCGCCGACTGCCGACGCCCCCGCCGCCCCCCTCACTCTTATCCGCAACTACGGGGTGCTACGATATGAACGCAAAGCACAGAGAAGTTCAGAAACATGGGGAACGCTCCACTTCGTGCCCCGAGGCACGGTGGCATGGGAAGGTAATGTAAACATGTGAGGGCCAGGTGGGTATCATCTCAGAACGCCACGTGTTGGACGGGGAATGCCTCGCTCCCTCCTCCCTCCTCCACCCCCCACCCTCCCCCCCGCGCCCCCAAGCCTCGGTGCGAGCCCGACTTCGACCCTTTTCTGACGAGGCCGCCCTGGCGAGGCCAGCGGGTCGCGCCGCATCGAAGACGCGTCGTCGATGCGGCGCGTTCCGGAGCCCCGTCTCATCCATCCCGAGAGGGGGCGACGACGAGAGCCAGGAACGCGAGGAGGGCGCGGTCGGGGAGGGCGCGGTCGAGGAGGACGGACAGGAGCGACGAGGGGAGGCGGTGGACGGAACCGCGGGTCTCCGCCCCTGGCTCTCGGGGGACGAGCTCGACCGGGCCATGCTGCGCGTCTGGGGACCTGGGGCCACTTGACAGTGGGGGCCACTGTCAAACAAGTCCCAAGGGGGGAGCGGGGGCCATTTGAGGGGCAGAGGACCGACTATCCGCCGCGCAGCTCGGCTTCAGGAGGGGACGCGGGGCATCAGATGCTGCGCGCGCTGTTCGCTGGTATAGAATTGGCGTATGATGACAAAGATGGGGCCGCAGCTTTCGACGCACTGGGCTGGAAAAAGGCCTTCGATTCACTTGACGTTGGGGCTCTGTTGGAAGGCCCGCGGAAGGTTGGAACGCTTCCGCGTGTTCGTAGTACTGTTGGAAGCATGTGCGGGGGCAGGTGAACGCTTCCGCGCGTTTTCATTATTTCTATAATTAGAGCTTTCCTCTGTAGGGGCCCTAGCGGATTCATTCCCCAATCAGAGATTGCCTCTGTAGGGGGTCTTGCGGACTCATGCCCTGGTGCCTGGGGGTGCCCCGGGGTGAAGTTGGCCGCCGACTTGTGCCCTATAGCCCCATAGCCCTACAACACTATAGTCCTATAGCTCTGTAGCCCTATAGCTCAATAGCCCTACAGCCCTATAGCCCTGATTGGGGTTTTTCTCCGGCACCATATGGCTAGGTTCGGTTTGCCGCCGATTTTCGCTGCACGCCCGGCTCCCCGGGTGCCCCGGGGTGCCCGGGGGTGCCCTATAGCCCTAGAGCCCTACAATTCTATAGCCCTACAGCCCTATATCCCTATAGCCCTATAGCTCAATAGCCCAATAGCCCTATAGCCCTATAGCCCTATCTCCTGTAATATCAAAAAAGATTATATGATTGGGGTTTTTCTCCGGTATCATTTTGGAAGCATTTTTCGGGGCAGGCGATTTTGCGTTGCAGATGGGCGGCATAGGTCTTCAGAACGGCGTCATTATCAGGTATATCACAAGGCTGTCCCGTCTCACCGTTCCTTCTCATCATGATCGTGACGACGGTTGCACAAGATGCCGCACGCCACGCAGATGCTGGAGTGCGTCAGGTTCTGGAAGAAATATAGTGTTATATGCTGACGACGCTTTACTGGCGGGCCGCAATCAGATCCAAGTGTCACAGGAGGAAATTGCGAATGCTGGGGCAAGATTTGGCAAGGCGGAGTGCTCCAGGGCTCCATATCTCCTCTACCTAGCTCCCTTCACTCACCACTTAGATCAATTGTCCTTCACTGTTACACCTATACCATATCCTTCGGATATTGTTCACAACATCTCATTTGCCCCCGCACGTGACGACGACTGCAGATCAAATGACATGGCACGACTGGTTGGCCACGGCCGCGGACAAGGCATGGCAAGCCGATTGGGCTGGATGGGGCGATTGGGCGACAGAGCGCGGGCGATCAGCATATGTTTTCTCGTCCGCTTTCCCACGGGGCTGTCGAGCAGCAACAATTCAAACAGCGAGGCTATATTTGGGCTGCCCTCCAGAGTACATGGAGACAGGGTTGCCGGGATTCGCCCCCATTGCGATGAGCTGGGGGTGGTTGGTGATGGGCATCTTGACGGGTGTGCTCCTTGCACTTGTGATGCAAAGGACCCACGTGACAATCCCAACACAGGCGTACGGACTTACGCCGACAGAGGAAGCACAACTCGAGGCGTTGCGGGCTCTACGGGCTGGTGGCCGAGATGCCCTACAAAGGCGGGCGGCCGATGCTGGGCTCACGGAGACGGACTTCCTGCGAAGGATGGCAGGCTTACCTCTTGCGGTGCCCGCCTACCGACCACCACCTGGGCTGGCTGGGCATGCATCGCACTGATACCATCGTATAATTTTGGGCAAACATGGTTTGACATGCATTACCAACGCGACGAATACGACGGTACTTTCCCGACGTTGATGGGCAATTTCGTGGCATCCAATTACCGTGGGTTTCACTATTCTTCCGCCACCTTCGGCACCATCGACGCCGGCACCGACTCCAAGGCCGGCGCCTACGCCAGCAAAAGTGCCAGCGCCAAAGATCTTTGCGCCCACGCCGGCACCAATGCCACCTTCGGCACCATCGACGCCGGCACCGACTCCAAGGCCGGCGCCTACGCCAGCAAGAGCGCCAGCGCCAAATTAAGACGTTTGCGCCTACGACAGCACCAACGCCACCTTCGACACTTTCGACGCCGGCACCGACTCCAAGGCTGGCCCCTACGCCAGCAAGAGCGCCAGTGCCATCGACGTCTGCGCTTGCGCCGGCACTAACGCCACCTTCCGCACTGTCGACGCTGGCGCCGATTCCAAGGCCGGCGCCTGCGCCAGCAAGAGCGCCAGCGCCAACGACGTTTGCGCCTACGCCAGCACCAACGCCACCTTCGGCAGCATCGGGGCCGGCACCGACTCCAAAGCCGGCGCCTACGCCAGTAAGCGCGCCAGTGCCAACGACCTCTGCGCCTATGCCGGCACCAACGCCACCATCGGCACCATCGACGCCAGCACCGACTCCAGGGCCGGCGCCTACGCCAGCAAGAGCGCCAGCGTGGACGTTTTCTGCGCCTACGCCGGCACCGACGCCACCTTTGGCACCATCGTCGCCGGGGCCGACTCCAAGGCCGGCGCCTGCGCCAGCAAGAGCGCCAGTACCATCGACGTCTGCGCCTACGCCAGCGCCAACGCCCGGCGCCTACGCCAGCAAGAGCGCCACCTCGATCGATTTCTGCGCCCACGCCAGCACCAACGTCACCTTTGGCACCATCGTTGCCGGCGCCGACTCCAAGGCTGGCGCCTGCGCCAGCAAGAGCGCCACTGCCATCGACTTCTGCGCTTACGCCAGCACTGACTCCAAGGACGGCGCCTACGCCAGCAAGAGCCTACGCCGGCACCAACGCCACCTTCTGCACCATCGACGCCGGCACCGACTCCAAGGCTGGCGCCTGCGCCAGCAAGAGAGCAAGCGCCAAAGACGTTTGCGCCTACGCGGGCACCAACGCCACCTTCGGCACCATCGACGGCGCCACCGATTCCAAGGCCGGCGCCTACGCCAACAAGAGTGCCAGTGCCAACGACGTCTGCGCCTGCGCCGGCACCGACGCCACCTTCTGCACCATCGACGCTGGCACCGATTCCAAGGCCAGCGCATACGCTAGCAAGAGCGCCAGCGCCAAAGATCTTTGCGCCCACGCCGGCACCAACGCCATCCTTGGGAGCATCGACGCCAACTCCAAGGCCGACGCTTACCCCAGCACGAGCGCCAGTACCAACGACGTTTGCGCCTACGCCGGCACCAATGCCACCTTCGGAGAAAGCCGCGGTTTCGGTAACACATATTAGCTTCAGTAACAAAACACCTGTTTCAGCAAGAAGAAGCACCACTTCAGTAACAAGCAAAACCGTTTCAGTAGCAAGCAAAACCGTTTCAGTAACAAGCAAGTGGGCAAAATTGTTTTAACACCGTTTCAGTAACAAGCAAACCCGTTTCAGTAAAAGCAAGACCGTTTCAGCAAGAAGCAAACCCGTAAGCAACGTTGCGGCATCAACAATACAGTTCGGGAACAATAACATAACGCTTCGGGAACAGTAGCACAACACTTCGGCAATTCATCACAACGGCACGCCGGGTCCATAATTACAAATACCTCTTCAGTTTTAAAGCACACGGCGTTAATAACAAGAAATATCGTTTCATATTGCATTTATTGTTTATTGTGTCGTGCGTTGGCCGACGGATTCCGAATGGTCCGGATTATTATTTCGCGCGGCCGCAAGACCGTCCCACCTCGTAAGTTGTTGCGTACCCGAATGTTTCGTGGGGATTGACCTCTGCGGAAGCGTGTCAATTACACGGACTACCGTTTTTCATTAAAAACGGGTCGAATATTATCGAAGTCCGTCCGTGCAACAAAGAAATCAATTATTTCAGCCCGCAGGAACCCGATATAATCACCTAGAACATTGATTTCAATGTAAACCGCCAAAGCAGGCCGGCCCCGATTTGCCCCGACCTACAAAACGGCCGCATGAGGTCGGTTCTTACTTGACGGGAGACAATAATTAAGTGCGGGCCAATTTTCGAAATACATGTGCGGTCTCCAAGCTGGAGTGCATGAAGGAAAAAAATTATCCCGGCAAAGCAACCTAACAGCGATGTGTAGGAGCATATCTGGAAGCATTCCCCTTAAGATTCAGATGAAGTCGCATTCGCGATGACAGTCGCAGTGGCAACGGCAGTCACAGTCACAGCCTCAGCCTCAGCCTGCCTCAGCCTCAGCCTCAGCCTGCCTCAGCCTCAGCCTGCCTCAGCCTCAGCCTCAGCCTGCTTCAGCCTCAGCCTCAGTCTGCCTTCAGCCTCGGCCTCAGCCTCAGCCTGCCTCAGCCTCAGCCTGCATCAGCCTCAGCCTCAGCCTCAGCCTGCCTCAGCATCAGCCTGCCTCAGCCTCAGCCTCAGCCTGCCTCAGCCTCAGCCTCAGCCTCAGCCTGCTTCAGCCTCAGCCTCAGTCTGCCTTCAGCCTCGGCCTCAGCCTCCGCCTGCCTCATCCTCAGCCTGCCTCAGCCTCAGCATCAGCCTGCCTCAGCATTCAAAATGTGGCCCGGGAATGGAGTTCTGGGAACTCGAAGAACACGAAGTGGCCTACAGTTGGCTCCGGGCATTCAAAATCATACCCAGGAATGGAGTCTGGGAGCTCGAAGACCACGAAGTGGCCTACAGTTGGCTCCGGGCATCCAAAATGTGGCCCGGGAATGGAGTTCTGGGAAATCGAAGAGCACGAAGTGGCCTACATTTGGCTCCGGGCATCCAAAATGTGGCCCGGGAATGGAGTTTTGGGAAGTCGAAGAGCACGAAGTGGCTTACAGTTGGCTCCGGGCATTCAGAGCGCCAAGAGCGATTTTGCGAGGATGTCCCAAGCGATTTCGGCTTCGGCGGCAGCCGCCCCGGGTCCCGCCCCGACCCCCCTGTGGAGTCATTTGCTGCTCTCTTTTGACACCACCTTAGAAAATTATCAGTTTTCGCTGTTAGGTAAATAACAAGGAACAATGACAAATCATCGTCAGGCCACGAACAACCGTTCAGGATAATTGAGGAAACAAAGCCCGAAACGTTTATCTTCGATATAGATTATGACGACGACTTGCTGCCGACCGCGAAATTCCTTGAAAATTAATGAAACAAAGATATCTATCCCCACCAGCCCGACCAGAAACGACGCCCAGGCGAATAGAGGGTCGTCCTGAGGGGCTTTTCGGCGTCTTGGGTGCCTCGGGGGGGCATCTGTGGGCCGTTCGGGATCCTCTTTGGGGCCTCCTGGGGGCCTCTTGGGGCCTCTTGGGACCATCTTGGGGCCTTTGGGGGCCTCCTGGGCGCTTCTTGGGGGCATCTTTGTTTGCCCCCTCAGGAGGCCAAAATGAGGCCACAATCTCAGTAAAATCAATGATTTTGGCTTCCTCGCCGAGGCCGTTTTGGACGCTCTGACCGCTCGCGGCCCCCCCCGTCCAGGTCCACGGGGAAGGGATAGGGAGAGGGGTAAACCCCTCCCCGAAGGGAAAGAGGGAGGGGTGGAAGAGGAAACGCCTTGAACCACTGACGCCCAGAGGGCTGGTGGGATTGCCTCGATCAGGGAAGTGGACAGCACACAGAGGAAGCCAGTATGATACATCTTGGGATTTCTTGAGCCATCTTGGAGGTCATTTTGTGCTCTCCGAGGCGCTCTTGGAGTCATCTTAATCAGTGCCCCCCCAAGAGGCCAACATGTGACTAAAACCTTAGTGCAAACAATGGTTTGACATTATCGCCGAGGCCTCTGGGAGCACCTTGGGTGCCTTTGGAGGGTCTCTTGGGGCCTCTTGGGGGTCTCTTGGGGGCCTCCTGGGTGCCTCTTGGAGGGCCTCTTGGGGCCATTTAGGGGCCATCCTGTGGCCTTGCGGCCATCGTGGAGGAAATCGAGCAAAGAAGAGGGGAGCTTTAATTAGCGCTGCCCCCTCAGAAGGCCAAAATGTGGCCCAAACCATAGTAAAATCAATGATTTTGGCTTCCTCGCCGAGGCCGTTTTGGACGCTGTGACCGCTCCCCGCCCCTCCTGTCCAGGTCAGTGGAGAGGGAGTAGGGGGAGGGGTACACCCCTCCCCGAAGGGGAAGAGGGAGGGGTGGTGGGATTAGTTCTACATGCTGTACTGAGCCATTCTGAATGATGGATGGTCGTTGATCCACTTGTTGAGGCGTCGCCTCTCCGCTCCTCTCCTCTTCTGGCGCCCCGCCCTTCTTTTGAGGTCTTCGGCGGTTTGCGCCGTGACGACTTGCTACGCAGCTTTTTTAGTAGATTTTGTTTGTTCGCTCTCTGGGGCGTGAGCCCGAGCTGAACCCAGCTTTGAACGGCTCAAATCACGTCAATTCAACTCAGTGCCAGTCTCAGTGAGTTTGGAGCAGCAAGTGTTTCAATCACGCGGTGCCCGTAGCGCGACGTTCGCGCTTCTGCAGCCCATTATTTTCCCATCTAGTTCGCGTTCGGCGCAGCTTGTTGTATTTTTGCCGCTCGGCGCATTACATCTTATATTGTGTGTTTATGTATCGCATTGTCCTTCACGTCATACCACTGATGAAGCAGTTGGACAAAAATGAAAGCTTCCGGTGTATTTTCGACCTTGTCGCAATCTTTTGCAACAGCAGTCGGACGTGACGTTTTTCTTAGCTTCCGTGTGGAACACTGAGAGCAATTGAGGTGTCGAGTACGGATGCGCAGGCAGAATAACATATTTCTGCGACAAGCATTTGATCGTTTCGGTTATTCTTACATGAGTTGTCGCAGTATTCTGGGCTTCGCGTCCCGCGCGAGCGCTCGATTTAATTTATGTTGACGCAGTTTTTCGGCGTCTGGGGCCCTTTTAGACGTCATCGGGGCGCTCTGGGGGCGCATCTTGGAGCAACTCTATCAAAGAAGAGCAGAGCTTTAATTAGCGCTGCCCCTCCAGACTGTTAAAAATCGTTTCCCAGGCCTTCTTGGATCTTTCTTGGGGCGCTCCTGGACGCTGTTGAGACAGTCTTGAGGCTCTCTTGGGCTCCTGTTGGGGCCCAGCTGGCACATCCTGGCGCCATCTTGAGACCTCGGATGGGGTTCGGAAGCGAAAAACTGAGAACACCAAAAACATTGATTTTCCCTTAGGGATTTGAAGCATTTTGGCTTTTGGGGGGGCACTATAATGATGCTCTTGTCGGCACTTGCAACCATCTTGGAGTGGCTCAGGCATTTAGCCCTATCTTGAGCCTTTTTGGAGGCGATCTTGGGCTCTCTGAGGCCCTCTTGGAGCCGTCCTGGGCCATCTTAGACGCTCTGACCGCTCCCCGCCCTTCTTGTCCAGGTCAGTGGGGAAGGGGTAGGGGGAGAGGTAAACACCTCCCCGAAGGGGAAGAGGAGGGGGTGGAAAAGGAAACGCCCTGAACCACCGACGCCCAGAGGGCTGGTGGGGAAACGCTTCGCGTATCCCCCCACCAGCCCGTCCAGAAACGACGCCCAGGCGAGTAGAGGGTCGTCCTGAGGGGCTTTTCGGCGTCTTGGGTGCCTCGGGGGGGCATATGTGGGCCGTTCGGGATCGTGTTTGGGGCCTCCTGGGGGCCTTTCGGGGCCTCTTCGGGTCATCTTGGGGACTTCGCGGGCCGCCTGAGCGCTTCTTGGGGCAATCTTTGCCACCTCCGGAGGCCAAAACGAGGCCAAAATCTAAGTAAAATCAGCGATGTTGGCTCAGTCGCCGAAGCCGATTTGGATGCTCTGACCGCTCGCGACCCCCCCCGTCCAGGTCCACGGGGAGGGGATAGGGGGAGGGGTAAACTCCTCCCCGAAAGGAAAGAGGGAGGGGTGGAAGAGGAAACGCCTTAAACCACCGACGCCCAGAGGGCTGGTGGGATTGCCTCGATCAGGGAAGTGGAAAACACACAGGAAATCAGAATGAGACATCTTGCGATTTTTTGAGCCAAACAATGGTTTGACATTATCGCAGAGGCCTCTGGGAGCACCTTGGGTGCCTCTGGGGGGTCTCTTGGGGGTCTCTTGGGGGCCTCCTGGGGGCCTCTTGGCGGGCCTCTTGAAGCCATCTTGGGGCCATCCTGCGGCCTCTTAGTGCATCCTGGGCGCCTCTTGCGGCCATCGCGGAGGAAATCTATCAAAGAAGAGCAGAGCTTTAATTAGCGTTGCCCCCTCAGAAGGCCAAAGTGGGGGTGAGCTTGGCTTCCTCGCCGAGACTGTTTTGAACGCTCTGACCGCTCCCCGCCCCTCCTGTCCAAGTCAGTGGGGAGGGGGTACGGGGAGGGGTAAACCTCTCCTGAAGGGGAAAAACGAGGGGTGGAAGAGGAAACGCCCTGAATCACTGACGCCCAGAGTGTTGGTGGGATTTTGTGTTGCAACACTTTACCATGCAAATTAATCTCAGGACCCTGCTCTTCCTCCTCCTCTTCTGCATCCTGTATTGATCGTGCTGATATTTTGAGAACGCGGCGCAAGCCAACCGTAAAGCCGAATCTCTTTCATTATCCCGTGGTGCAAAGGGGAGCAAAAAAAAACCAAAACGTGGGAACAAATGAAGAGTAATAAGCGGAAAAGGAAAATTACACATATAAGGAAGGGGGAAGAATAAAGAGCAGAAAGAGGAGCGGAGGAGCGCGTTGTCTCAAATATTATTACGCCGAACAACTTCTTAATGAATGTGCGGGGCCGCTTCGTTGGGTTACCGGCGTTGTTGCCGCCGCCGTGTCCTTCTTCTCCTCTTCCTCATTTTCATCTTGAAGCCTCCCATCTCCTCTGTTTATTCTCCTCCACTTCCTCCTTTACCTCTTCCTCTTGCTCCTCATCCTTATGTTTCTCTTTCTCCTCCTCATTTTCCTTTGCACCTCTTCTCCCACCCTCCTCCTCTGCAACGGCATCGAATTTGCAGCCGCTTCTATCCAAGACAAGCCGTTCGCTTCATCATGCCGCCGTTCTGTTTGGAAACGAAATAAGATAAACATCGAAATTTCCACCGAACACACTGAACCGCCTGCTCCGGCCATGGTAAACCGATAACAATGCGGCATAATTCAGAACATCATATCAAGATTGTCGCCGCCTTGGACGAATCCGCCGGCCCCATTGTGGTGCCACCAGGCTCTGGGATTTGCCACATTTCTGAAATTCGGTGCCACCCCTCAAGCAGATCCGCGGGGTCAAGGTTCAAAAACACAGGGGATTTACGACATTTCTGAAATTCGGTGCCAACCCTCACGCAGACCCGCAGGGTCAGGGTCCAAAAACACAGGGGATTTGCCACATTTCTGAAATTCGGTGCCACCCCTCACGCACATCCATCGCAAGGCGTGGTAACCCAAACTGCGAGTACTCCCTCGGCCCTTTAATCCCAAAGTAAGGTAACCAAGCTCGTAAACCATACACGTCTTACCAATCGCCCTTTGTGGTAACCCCTCTTGTGATCAGTTGGTTTTGCCGATTGCGAATCGGCCTCGCATGAAGTTCCGATATTGCTGCACGACAGCGCCAAAGCCTCATGGCTTGGCTCTTCCATGGCCCATTCTCCGAGAGAGGGGGCCGGCGGCAAGGGCCGAAGCCCTTACGGATAATAGTAGTGTGCTTATTGTGCGTATTCAAAATGAATCAAGACATGAAACTACAAACAGATAAATATATTTGTGGCACAACCGAAGAAACCTTCGAATAGGGACGGTTTCCAAAGAATGCTTCGCCGGTGCAATTGCGCACATTACTGAAATATCATTTCATTATTGAAACGGTCGAAGCAGCCATACGCCAAAAGCGCGTGGGCAAGGAAAACTAGAGCGGCATGCCAAACGCGTGCCAACCTGGCCTGGACGCGCCAAATGCGTGCCGAGCGGACGGAGGGAAGAAGAAGGAGGAAGATGATGAACATACGATTGCACGCCAAAACGCGGGCCCAAGTGGCCTCGACGCGCCAAATGCGCGCCGGGAAGGCGGAAGGAGGAGGAGGAGGCGGAGGAGGAAGATGATGGTGTATTTGTG
This sequence comes from Prorocentrum cordatum, assembly GCA_963575745.1. Taxonomy (NCBI): domain Eukaryota; class Dinophyceae; order Prorocentrales; family Prorocentraceae; genus Prorocentrum; species Prorocentrum cordatum. The sequence goes on from CAUYUJ010008958.1 coordinate 477,207, forward strand.
TCCTGCCAAGACGCACAAGCCATGCACTGCATATCATAGGTACTCGTCTTCTCCGCATTCAATTGGCCTGGAAACTTTGATTGCTAACGCGTCCCATTTTTTGTTGTCTAGCAGAGTGTCCATTAAAGCTTCAGAACTAGGGAAACAAGGAGAAATAAGTGATAGCAATCCTGCTGCCCATTCTCTTTTTGGTCTCCCCCGCGCACGTTTGCAAAGTAGCGTAACCGGCTTGAGGCCATCAGGTTGAAACGTTGCGGCACGCAGCGCATGAGAATTAGGGCTCCGGCCAATCTTCCCAAATAGCTGAAGTTGTTGTTGCAATAACTGCGATGTGTAAGGCAATTGTTGGCTTCTCTCCAGAACGATCTTGTTTGATACTTTGGATATGAACGAATGGGGGATATTCAATATTTTCCTGAGGCACTTTGCTTGGAAACTGTCCAATCGTCGTTTCTCGGCTTTGTTGAACCATGCCGAGCTGAGGGAATACAAGACTTTGCTTGTGACCATCGCTTGGAAAATCTGTAACTTCCTTTTGATGCTGATTGAGGAGGTGTGCTTCCATACCTTCGCATACCTGCAGAATTCCCCCCAAGCCTGCCCCAGTCGTTTGTTCAATTCTGCGTAAATGTGCCCAGTATTGTAGATTGTAGCTCCAAGGTATACTAAATTGTCTTTTGCATGTACTTGTTCCCCGCGAGGCGTAAATAATTCCATATTGTTGTTTACGTGCATAACTTGAAACTTATCCCAATGCAGCTCCATGCCAACTTGCCCCCCAGCGGTGGCGACCGCATTCAGCAAATTTTGGACGTCTCGTTGATTTCTGCCATAAATCAAAGTATCGTCTGCGTACAACAGAATTGATAGAATACCATTTTTGAGCGAAAGTTTTGATTGTTCGTCGAGGAGGTCCACTGCATCGTGCATTACCACCGTCATCACCATCACGAACAAGAACTGTGACAGGGGGCATCCCTGCGCGATGCCTGAATGTTGCGGCCTCTCCTTCGACTTATGCCCACCATCCATGACACAGAATTTCCTGTTAGTATATACGTTTTTGATAATTGCCAAAATTCGCGTGGGGAGACCACATCTTCCAAGAGCTGCGAGCATCGCATCCACATTAATTGAATCGAAGGCTTTCTTCCAATCCAGCGCGACGAATGTCGAGCCACCATTTCGCCCTATGTTTGATACTTCTATATGCCTTCGTACCATGTGTATTGCATCTGCCGTGCCGCGCCCTCTGCAGAAGCCAAATTGTGTTGCATCGAGCCGGTCTTCAGCACCAGCATTCTGCAACCGTTTTAGAATTAAGTTTGCCACCATTTTGTACGCCACGCAAAGTAAGCTGATTGGTCTGTAATTGTCGCAGATGTGCACGGGCCCTTTGTTTTTGTATATTGTGCATACCAACGAGCGCCGCCAAGCGTGGGGAACAGCTTCTTCTGTCCAGCATGCGTTGCATAACTTCCTAAGCCATTCGATGCCGCCGGGAGTTTGGGCCACTGCCTTCCAGTATTCTGCAGGAATCCCGTCCGCTCCAGCAGACTTGCTCCATTTGAGTTGTTTCACAACTTTCCCAACCTCTTGCGGTGTAAATGCCGCTTCGCAGACTGGCAATGTAGGCCCCAAGTGGTCCGTCGGTAATAATAATGCTGGTCGTACTCTCCATTGCACTTTTTCCAGGAACTCCGCCATCGTGTCTGCCCGTCCGGAACTCTCCACCAATTCCCCCGCCAGGTTTTGAAGGCGTCCTTGTTTGCGCGGGCGTGCTCGGCAATGAGCGCGTATGGCATCCCAATTCCCATTTGCGATGTGCCCTTCAATCCAAGATGATTTGTCTTGTTTGCATGATTGTCGTACTTGTTTGAGTAAACGCTTCTCTTCTTGAGTGTTGCTTGCTTGTCGTGCCCTTCTCCTCTCATCAATTAAATCCAACGTCCGTTTGCTAATCCATGGTCTTTTTTGTTCAGCTGAAGCTGGTGGAAGTACATCGGTAGCAGCTTGAGCCGCCTGCACCCCTTGTTCCCATAGGTTTTCTACAGTTTCTGACGTAGTTGGAAAATCTTCCAACACTTCCAAAAATCTTTCTACATATAGTTGTCGCAGCCCGTGGTCCCGGAGAGCTTCGCGTGCGATTCCTGCGTGTTGGCGTTCGCGTGGTGCTTCCAATTTGCATGCCATGGTGCAGGTAACAAGGTAATGGTCTGTAGCCAATGGTATTTGTCGATGGCTTTTCATATCTTGTATTTGCGATAGTATGGCAGCATCGCAAAGAAGCATGTCCAATATGTTGTACTGGCTCTCCGTGATCTCCCCGATGAAACTCGCGCCAGGCTCGATGAAGGTGATCTTCTCCTCAAGTGGCCGGTTGAAGAACGAGTGCGAAATCTTCAAATCGAGGCCGTCGCAGAATTCGATTAGCAAATCGCGGTTTGGAGTTTCTACTGCATGTATTGCTTCTCTGCCCCAGCCGTAATCCCCAATAATATGTTCTTCTCCATTGCGTGCTCGCCCCACTCGTGCATTCAAGTCCCCCAAAATAATCTTTCCAGCATTTGCACAGCAACTCCTGTATTCCATATCGAGATCGGCATAAAATTGCAGCTTCTCTGGGGTGGGCTTGGGGTTTGGAGGGGCGTAAACGCAGAATATTCCAAACGTACCTTTCTCCATTCGAATCTTGATCCAAACTATTCTGTCCGATACTTGTTTATACGATCGCATTCGCTTCCATAGCGATTCTGAAATAATGAACCCAACTCCAGTGAAGGATTGCGCCTCCCCTTCTGCACCGGATAGTAAGATTACGTATCCATTGAAATCGTAAATGTCTGCCTGTTTCTGTCGTGTTTCTTGTGCGCATAATAACTGAATATTGTGATTACCCATGTGCGTTGTTATTTCAACCAATTTCTCCTCCGTTAAACCTTTGACATTCCATGTTGCAACTTTGAGTAGTGAATTCGGTATCTCAGAGACGCTGTTGTTCCCCGAGGGTGAGACTATGCTTGTGCGTCTTTGGCGTCGTCACTGCGCGGGCTTACCTTTGCCCACACCTTTTGATGAGTTGGCCGCGCTCCTCTCCAATTTTTCATTGACTTTTTGTTGTGCATCTTTCCATTCTACCGCTTTTTGAAGTTCGTCCCATTCCTCCCATGTTTGATCCAACCACGCCAACTTAAGCTTCCAATTGTTGCTTTCAATATTGGTTTGCCCCCAGCTCTGAGAATACCGATGTCCCCGTCGACCTTCAGAAACTTCTTCTCAAAGCCCCACTGGGTCAAGATATAGCGTAAGCTTAATAATAATGACGTGGCGGCCCGCTTCTCGATGGGAGTGTCTGTGTTGCACCAGACCCGGCGAGATCCTTCTTTGGGATTTTGTTTCCCACATGCTTCCTGTAGAATTGGCAAAACTTGTTGGGCAAGCGTCTCGGACGGGAACTCGAGGAACAATATGCCTTTGAAGTCTTCGAGAGGTCTTTTTTTGTATGTTTTTGAAGGGGCTGGGCAGTGAGCCTCCTCCAATATTTGGGCCACCCACTTTTCAGCGTCTGCAAGAATGTTTTGCGGCAGACCCCCAATTACAAGGGTGGAAACTGTGTGTAGGCCAGTTGCCGAAGATGTACCCGTAGACCTCGGTGTTGCCGTCGTCCTTAATAATTTCATTTCTTCCCGGAGCTCTTCGATGCGTTTGTCGACGTCCGCTGGTGTGCAGAAGGAGTGCATCTCTTCTTGTAGAGCTTCGACGTCGTCTTCAATGTTCGTGATGCGGATGTGTTGTTCTTCCATGTTGGCTTCCACTGATTGTTTGAAATCTTTGAAATCGCGCCCTAGAGCCTGGGATACCTTCATGACTGGAGCGAGGTAGTCCCGGAACATGGTGTTCATCGCCCCCATGGTTACTGGTGCCTCTGCGTTTGGTTTTTGTGCTGGAGGTAGTAGGTCTTCATCGTCCACATTGTTCAGGTCTAGGGTGCGGGGTTGTAAGCTATTGGCCGGTACTGCACGTCCACGTTCAGCATCGGCTGCGCTTTCCAACCCATCCATTTCTTGAAGCGGACTGCGTTGACGAGGCTCCACGCGACGCCCACCATTCCCTTCTGGCGAAGAGATTAAATGTTTCTCTGCTGGCATATTCGGCACGCTTGGCGTGATGCGCGGAATGGTAAATTGAGATTGTTTTGGCGGTCGATGGTGTGGTCTGAGCCAATACCTTGAGCACTTATTACCGAAACGGCTTTTTTATTACTGAAATGGTCGCGCTTATTACTGAAACGGATCGTTTTTGTTATTGAAACGGTCGCGCTTGCTACTGAAACGGGAGTTTTTGTTACTGAAAAAATCGCGTTGGTGATTGAAACGCTGGTTTTGACACTTCTTCTTTTTTTTTTCTTTTCTTTTCTCCCCCCGCAGCGCAGCCCACATCTCCAAGTGCCATTCGCTAAACGCAAATGGGGTGAAACACGACGGAACCTGCACAGCCCCGGCGCGCGGTTAAGCAGGGAAAAAGAGGAGGTGGAGGAAAAGGAGGGAGGGCGCCCCCTCCAGCCTACAGGACAGCGAGCTCGTCCAGCGGGCAGGGTGCTTCAAGCCTCAGAGTCGGGATATCTGACCACTCCTCCAGCACCATGTGGCTTACGGCTTTTTGCAGAGTAATGCCAAGGAGCCCCCACCATCTGTGTAGAAGGCCCAATGTTGTACCCCGCCGTATTCGCACATGTAGGTAACTGCACCGTTCCTTGGCCAGTGCGGGCAGTAACCGCACGGGTTGTTTGTCCCATCTTCCAAACACCTCTGCCCCCAGACATTGTAGTGACCCCGGTCCCGTTGAAATAACGTCGTGATAAGTCACATTGTTGTCTTGTTCGGCCCTTTCCAACATCTTCCCACCTTTGTTGCTTGTTCCGTAGCGCGGGCCTCCCGTGCGTGTAAGGGGAGATACCACAGTAACGTCGCAGAAGAGTGGCAACCCTCGATCGACATTGAGCCCAGGAACAATAAGATCTAGCCGTCGGTCGTCGCCTGCTGGGATCGGTATGTGCGTTTCTCGGAGTAAGCGTTCCACATTTCTGTCTGGTATCTGCCCCCCTGCTTCCATTAGAACCTGTCGCCACGGATTCACCATTTGCGTATGTCTTGAGTTGAGCCTTCCATTATGATTTGTTGTCATACGGCATGGCCATGCGGGTCCCGGCCGTCATATTTGACAGCAATACCAATCCGGCGGCGGATAGCACAAGACATAGTCTTGTTATCCAATCGTAAATTGTCGGTAGTAGGGCATATGGTGAGCCATGTTGCTGCATATGGGCCCATACAGGAAAAGATCCGTGTCTTCCCCGTCGTCGCTGCGTTTCTCCTGGCCCCATCTCCCCCCCCCAGCGTGCGAAGTAGTGCGGCATGTGCGGATGCTTCGATAGGGTCCGATGCGTGGAATTGCCACCCATGGGTCCATTCGCCGAGAGCATGAGGATGTGGGTCGGGGGCAGGCGGCCTTTCTCCAGTAGCCAAGTTCTCCCACGTAGGTCGGCTGGTCCATCCCATGTCTGCGCAAACTCGCCCGGCCAGTTCCGCGGCTTTTAAGCAATCGGGTCGCCGCTCTGCCTCCAGATGTGGTGTTGAATGTAACGCTCCCAGATGGTAAATGATGTCCCTACCCACCGTCGGGAACCGCTGTACCAAGCTTTCGATTGAGTCTGCCCAACTGGCCCAATATGCTGCGGGTGCGGACCGTGCGGAGTCGCGCAACCCCAATCCGGCATACCTCAATGGAAGCTTTGCTTGGGCCACCCACGTGTCATAAGTGATTCCGTGCACTGTTTCAGCCCATTCTTCTGGGCCTGGGATGCCGAATAACATTTTGAACGTATTCAAAACATGGCTGTCGTGCGCAATGGCAGCAGTTCTGGATTGCGCTGGCGGCGTGGTCCGTAGCAGGTGGTTCAGCCTCGGCACTGCGCAAAAGTAGAGTAGGAACCATGCTGCCTGAAGCGAAGGGAGCTGAGGTAATGTTTGTAGTAGCTTCGCCTTCTCCTCTGCCAGCGTGGCCCCGTAGGCCTCGACATATGCATCAGTGCCCATCGGTGCGCCCAGCACTCGTAAACCTTGTTTTGCTGCGGGTTTGTCGTGTACCCATACGTTCGCCGCCCGCTAGGCCAGTCCTGGCGGGCACGGGTTGGGGTGCTTACTCCAGGCCGCAAGTTTCCCAATGTTCACATCGATGTGGCAAACCTCCCGTAGAGTATCGCGTACTAGATCGTATATACCTGAGGCATCCGCCGCATTGCAAACGATATATATGTCGTCCAAGTAGGCGATGACGTATTGAAGCCGCTATTGCCGCCACTTTCGGTACTATTGACCCCGCGCACGATGTAAGTATTACAGGTAAAACTTTAGTGTGCATGGATTTTTGCTGGTTTACAAGATATCAAGGGGATATTATGGTTACGACGCGGTGGTATTTATTGAGTGAGCCCGCATTAATCCGCAAGGAGGAGGGGGGCAGGAGAGAAGATCAATATATTGCTTGCGCACGGCTGGGAGAGCTGTGCCCCTATCCGAATAGTTATGCGTAATCACCGAATTCGGGCAGAAAACAACATAAGAACGGCGAAAAATGGATGAGAATTGGAGGGTGACGGTCTGGACGAGAAATAGCTACCTGAACGATTTTGGGATCCCTCGTTTGTCCGATCCCCGCTCCGACGGACTACCCATTAACGTATCGGCTATGAAAACACGCGCTTCAAATTGATTATAGATTGTACGTGATACACATTGCATGGCGTATGTTACATCGCGTGTATAACGTTTGGTATACGACGTATTCCCGACCCCGGTTTTTGTAGCATGTTAATTTCTCGCTTCTACGAGCAGCCCGACTGCGGCCAGAGTGGCCCGCCGAGAAATTCTCCATGCATTCTAGAGACCTTGATGGCTTGTCGACTCCCGGCCTTGATGGTTTAGGAAGCGAAAATCCCCTATGCAGGTTCCCGTGGTAGCGTTGTTTGGGGTATGGAATCGATTGCCGACTCCCGCTCCGACTCCAACATTCGGTTCAGATGGAAACGTTTCAAGGTGCTCTCCGATTTGTCTGGGTCACGGCTCCGATTGAACATCCAACGTCTGATTGTGTACGACGTGCTTGATTATGACGTACATATGCAATATGTTTCAATCTGGGTGCAAGGGGTGCCATACCACATGCGACCCTACAGGCTATCACCAGTATGGAATAATACTTCAAATGCCGATGATACTTCAAATGCCGATGATGGCGCGCAAATAGCAAACGACAGTATGACATTACTTCTGACAATGGCGCGGACAATTCCGACGAGATGGCACTGGCCAACGGATCCAACGGCACCAACACTATTACGACGGTTCTTTGGCTTCTTCGACTACGCCAGCAAAAACGACCATCGCGATAATGACCAACACGGCGTCTCGGATTACTACGGCAATTTCGATTACCGCGGCACTCGGCAATACATTGTACTTGCGCATTGCGCAAACGCAGTGTTACAACGGTTTTTGCATGGACGTACGGCACGGGATGCATTACACACCATGGGGTCGAATATGCTCTGGCCTATCGTGGCAATTTTGTGATCTAACATGCGGCTGCCATTGTGCTTCACCACCGTCCTTACCGATTTACACCCAATGCGGGGATGCGCATGGGAGAGGCTGCGCATCCGGGCCCGCCAAGACTCGCTAAGCAGGGCTGAGTGCGAACCGCCGCCTCCATGAGCTCCGACCCCAAGACCATCAACGATCCCAACGCATGCCCCAGTTAATCTGAGACCCCCTGCCGACGATACACTCGATGACGACGAGGCGCTTTTCAACTAGCATGCGATGTTGGGGGCATGAGTGATCTGAGCGACGATGAAGGCCAAAGAGGGACTGGGGTTCCTATGGCGGTGGACCCCATCATCCTGAGCCCAGGCCAGCCAGGTGAACGTATCCTACCTCCGCCGGGACTAGGGCCGCACGCTGAAGCAGGACTCATCGATACCACCACCTGGTGCCCAAAATGAAGACGCTGTAACGCAACGCATTTGCGAGCCAACTGCTTGGCACAAATTTGTTATAGATTTCTTCTCCCTCCCCCTTCCTGCCCCTCCTGTGCCCCCCTCTCTTCTCGCCCCGTCCCCTCCCAAGAACAGACGATGTGCATAAAGAATCGCCCTGGCACGCCACCGCTCCCGCAGAGCAAAGAGTCCGGGCGCTCTGTCTCGTTTTCTTACTCGCGCGCTCCGGCGCATGGCTCGACCGAACACCACTGCTGGAAAATACCATAGTCGCCTACGAGTTGGACTCCACGGGCTGGGTCGCGCTTGGAACATGTGATAATCAATCTCATAAACCACCGAATCAAGAGTCAGGTGCCTGAATCGGGCACGGTGTCAGAACATGTCATGGAATCGCAAAGCCGTGGTCGGAAACTGGAGGTGGAGTAACTATGAATTGCGTTGATTCAGTAGTGGTGGCCATTGCTGGAATAAGGACAGTAGGGAAGTCGGACAATACGTGGAGCCATGAGACGGCGTCGGGGGCTGGAGTCGGAAGAACATGGGGTAATATAATATTGGCTCGAGATCCGAAGCCTTGGGATTTTTTGGGGTAGCGCCGCCAGCGAGGCCTTTAAAAAGACATGAATTATTTACGCGAAAAAGGCTGTGCTTATACGGCTAATAATGATGTGCATGTATATTCCGGCGTATGCATATACATATTGATTTAAGTTCAAATATTCCGAATCCGTTTGCATGTATCGTAAATTTAGAAGGTCCAATACGCGCATATTGACATTCTGGAATTCCACCATACATGTACCGTCTCAATGTACAATTAGCTTCTTTTGGGGGAAAGGGAACCTCTTAATGTTCGATGATCCGCGCAAATTTCTTGGGTTTGCGTTAGGCCCGCCCCTGTCGCCGCTAAGCAGACGGTTCCGGGTCTGCGTATGTCTGCGCATGCGGCGAATGATCGGCCCGAAGCATTCTGGGTGGTCGCCAAATTAAAAGAAGAACCTATGTTGACCCTCTTCGTTTCTTCGTCGAAGGAGAAGATGGAAGATCGAGGCGCAAGACAAGGAACAGCACGGAGGGTCAACAAATGGTTTTCTCTTGCCCCTGTCCAGCATATCCTAGTGGCTCTCTGTAATATCGCTTCCAAACATGCGCAGATGGCGCGTGAAGTGCCGAGGTAAGTACAACATCTCTTACACGTCGAAATCAGCTTCCCTGTCCCTAATACGCACCGCAAGGTAGTACCATGCGTAGATTGCGGACGGTCTCGGTGGGGAAAAGTAAAACATGGTTTGACTTCTGGGTCAGTCGTAATCAAATTCCCGTCAACCCTTTACGGCGTAAGTGGTTTAGGGCGGCTCCTTTTCAAACCTTTCTTTCTTCTCTTTCGGGGAAGGGGTTTACCGTTCCCCTTACTCCCCCTGAACCTGGACGGGGCGCTCCGCGAGCGGTCAGGACTTCCGAAACAACCTCTGCGAGGAAGCTGAAACCATTGGCTTCATCAAGGTTTTAGCTGCATTTTGGCCTCCTGGGCCCTGGAAGACATCAACAACTCGATGTTGGTTGCTCATTTCCCCAGCGGCAGCTGCATTCGGAAGGGCCGCATGGTATCTAACATTCCTCCCTGAATCATATGTGTTTTGCAACATTTTCGCACAACAACTTAGATACGAATCGGTATGTTTCAAACATATATACGTTGATATACGATTTCTTATGTGTTTAGATGCGGGGGTAGGTTTTCTTCTAAATTTTAGATACGGTGCCATTTTTATATTCGAATAGCTATGTTTAGATCTGTTGGGATACGGTTCCAGATGGTGCCCATCGCTAGAAAACGTGTATACCAAAAGTAGATACGAATAGATACGGCGCCATTTCTCCTGCGCACGCCAACGATCGATCATGATCGTTCCTCGCTACTCTTGGATCCTCCTCATCTGCCCTCCTCGGTGCTCATATTCTCCTGTTTTCTTTCGCCACACCCTGAGTGAGGTGCTTGTTCCCAACACCCTCTCCTGTTCCTTCTCCTCCTTCTCCTTCTCCCGCCTACCGACTATACCGTACCAGTGCGTACCATACCAATACCACGCCTACCTACCACACCACGCCTACCATACCATACCCACCATACTATACCAAACCTACTATACCATACCACACTTACCATACTTACCATGTCATACTATGCCCTACCTACCAAACCTACTATGCCATACCTCTCCTCCTCCTCCTCGACTCGTTCTCCTCCTCGTCCTCTCCTCCTCCTCCTCCTCCTCCTCCTCCTGCTCCTCCTCCTCCTCCTTTTTGCTTTCCCCATCCTACGGTTCCCTGTTCCTACCCATTTCTCCCCCAAATTTCGTTTCGTCGTTGTTATCCATCCTGTTCTTCGTCGTTTTTGTCGTCGTCGCTCGTCTCCTCACTCCTCATCGCTACGGCATCGCACTATCCTCATCCCGTTGTTCGTTGCTTCGACCCATATCATGGACCTTGTTCGTGCTGGGAGCACAGCCAACTGCATCCGTTCTGACAAAATTAGATACGAATAGGTACGGCGCGGCACTGCCGTTCTTTGAAAAGTAATATATATATATACACACGATTATATAGGTTTTCTGGAAGAAAAATAGATACGGCCCCAACATTTTAGATATGCTTGAAACGTGGATATGTTTAAATACGGCGGCGCTCCCGCGCAGGCCGGGGGCGCGCATCCAAACATAGAATCTATTGTAGTGGCCTTCGGCCAGTGCCGCCGATCCGGGTCGCTCGGGGTTATTCTCCAGACGCAGACATTATGGGCGCACAGTCAAACGCACACACGCAGTCACACCACCCAACCCGCGCCGCAGACATGGGGGCCTGTCAGGGCGTCCTGGGGGGCTTCTCGGAGACTTTTGGGGGCCCTTTTGGGAGCTCTTAGGCGTCTGGGGGCGTTTTTGGGGGCATCTTAGGGGCCTGTCAGGGCGTCCTGGGGCGCTTCTTGGAGGCTTTTGGGGGTCCTCTTGGGAGCTCTTGGGGCCTCCGCTTTTTCTGCTTTTCGTCCCTCTTCGGGGTCTTCTTGGGGACGCTTGGGGGGGCTCTTGGGCCGTCACCCCGCATCCGCCGGAAACTCGCACCCCCCCCCCTCATCCCCCATTCCCCGGCAGAGCCACCCCGGCAACCCCCCCAGAGGCTGAGGCTCAGCCTCGAGGCTGTAGCTGAGACTCCTTGAAACTCACACGCCAGATCGGCGGATATTGTCGTCTTGCTGAAAAATATATACGATGGGCGTCTCGCCTGCGCCAGGGCGCGATCGCATCTAAACGCATGTATTATTTTAGATACGTTCTACAAGGGGGAAAGCGCTAATTCAGGACCCCCCCTCTTTCATTGATCTTCCGAGATGGCCCCACGAGCGTTTTCAAGGCTCCGAAGGGTGCCCCAAAAGGACCCCAAGAGGTGGCCAGGAAACCCTAAGAGGCCCCCGAGATGCCCCCAAAAGGCTCCGGCCTCAAGAGGCCCCCGAGAGGCACCCAAAACGCTCCAAGAGGCTTCGGCGACAATTCTAAAATCATGAATGTGATTCAAGTTTTGGCAACGGGAGGGCCTTGTTTAAGATGATTTCAAGAGCGCGTGGGAAAGCCCAAGATGACCTCCAAGATGGCGCAAAATATCCCGATCTGTCTCAAGATGCGCTCACGATGCTCCAAGTGGCCCCGAGACCGCTCCAAGACGGCTCCAAGTGGCCAGCGAGCTCCACCAGGAGGCCCCGAACAAAAACAAATTCCTCCCAAAACCGTGTAAAACCAAGTATTGGGTGTTTCCCGCCTTTCCGCTTCCGATGGCCACCCGAGGCCTAAAGACGGCTCCAAGATGGCCCAAGAAGGCTCCAAAACCGCTCCCAAGGCTCCCAAGAGCGCCCCAAGAGGCCCCATCCTCTGCGCCCCCCTGAAGGAAGGCAAGGGGATGAATCCCACCGGGCTTCTGGGCGTCGGTGGCTTAGAGCGTTTCCTCTCCCACCCCTCCTTCTTCCCCTTCGGGGAAGGGCTCGCCCCTCCCCCATGCCCCCTCTCCTGGACCTGGACGGGGGGTTTTGCGAGTTGTCAGGGCGCCCAGAACGGCCTCGGCGAGGAAACCCAAGCCATTGGTTTAACTATGGTTTTGGCCCCATGTTGGCCTCCTGAAGGGGGGTGGGCTACTTGGGCCCCCCCGCTCGTTTGATCGATCTCCTCGAAGCTGGCCCCGAAAAGCGCCCAAGGGGCCCCGAAAGGTCCCGCCGAGATTGCCGCCATATGGCTCCGAGAGGCCCCTAGGAGGCCCCCCAAGACGCCGAAGAGCCTCCCACGACCGCCGAGAGACCCCCGAGACGCCCCGCAAGGCCACCGAGAATCGCCCAAGAGATATCCCGAGAGGCTCCGAGAGGCATCCAAGAGGCCTCTGGCCCTCGTGCTTGCCCTCCTCCTCCTCCTGTTCTTCCCTCCTCCTCCTACTCCTTCTTTTCCTCCTCCTCCGCCTCCTCCTCGTCCTATGCGTCCTCCTTCTTCTCGCTCCCTCATCCATCCATCCATCCATCCACCTCCTCCTTCTCCTCCTCACTCTTTTGCACGGTTCGGCCGTCCCCCTCCTCGCTGCCGCACTTCCCTGATCACCTCAACTCGCCTGGACATCGTTTCTGGGTGGGCTGGTGGGGGTGCGCGAAACGTCTGGAATTTCCCCCCCATCCTTCCTGCGGGAAAATGAAGGGAGCGTGCCTCCTCCTTCTCTTCCCCCCTCAGAGGAAAGGGGAAGCGAATGAACGTCCTCGTCCTCCTCCTTCCTGGGGGACAGGGAAGGGAAGGGATCCGCCTCCTCTTTCTTCCTGAGGGAAAGAAAGGGAAGGAGTATCCTCCTTCTTCCCTCCCTCCTCTTCCGGAGGGAAAGGGCAGGGCGGGGGCCTCGTCCTCGCCCTCCTTGCAGAGGGAAAGGAAGGGAATGAACCTCCTCCTCTTCCTCCTCCACCTGATGGAAAAGGGGCAGGAAGGGGACCTCCTCCTCGTGTTCCCTAAAGGCAAAGGGAAGGGGAGGAACCTTCTTTCCCACTTCCTCTTCCTCCTCCTCATCCTCCTCCTTTTTGTTTTAAACAGGGGATGGAAAGGGAAGGAATATCTTCGTCCTCCTCTGCCTGATTGAAAGGGGATTGAAGGAACGTCCTTCTCCTCTATCCTGGGGGAAAGCGAAGGGAGGGGGCCTCCTCCTCTGTCCAGAGGGAAAAGGAAGTGAATGAGCCTCCTCCTCCTCCTCTGCATCCTCCTTCCTGAAGGGATGGGAGGGGAAGGGGAACTCCTGCTCCTCCTCCTCTTTTCCGGAAGAAAGGGAAGGATCTTAAGATGATTGAGGTCCTCCCTCTCTGAGGGCCCCTTTTTGTGTGTGGGGTCACGTATCGATTCCCTTTGTGGAGGTTACAAATCTATTCCTTTTGTGTAAGGGGGTGCACATTGATTCCCTTTGTGGCGGAATTGCACATCGATTCCCTCTGAGGGGGGTTACACATATACTCCTTTTGTGTAAAGGGGGTACACATTGATTCCCTTTGTGGCGGACTTGCACATCGATTCCCTTTGTGGGGGGTTCCACATCGATTCCCTTTGTGTGAGGGGGTACACATCGATTCCCTTTGTGGCGGGAATACGCATCGAATCTCTTTGTGGGGGCTACAAACATATTCCGTTTGTGTGCGGGGCTACACATTGATTCCCTTTGCTGCGGAATTATACATCGATTCCCTTCCCTCTGTGGCAGAGGAGGGGGCGGGGGGAATGGCCTTGGGGGAAAGGTCGCAGCAAAACAAAAAATCGCCCCCCCCTGAATCCACTGGGCCCTCCCCCCCACTCCCCTCCTCCCTTCCCCCACAGCGGCGAAGAACAACCAAGAAAGCACAAGGTAAAACCCAAACAACCAAACAAATCAAAGGTTGGGAGCCGAAAAGCAGCAGAAAACCTAAGGAAACACCAGGCAAAACAAAAACAAACAAAGTTTCATGCACCTCCTCCAACCCCACCGCATCCTCCTCCCTCCTCCCGAATGCATGCTTTTTGTTTCCCCCTTTTGCTGTTGTTCCTTAGGCTTTCTGCTGCTTGTCGGTTCCCAAATTTGATTTCTTGTTTTTTACGTTTCCTTGTGTTTTCTTGTTTTTGTCCTTGCCGCTGTGGGAGAATGGAAAGAAGGATGAAGGCGGATGGGGAGAGAGGGCGGTGAAGGGAGGATGAAGGCGGAGGGGGAGGAGGAGGAGGAGGAGGAGAGGGAAGAGGAGGAGGAGGAGGAGGACGAGGAGGAGGAGGGGGAAGAGGCGGAAGAGGAGGAGGAGGAAAAAAGACCTCCACCAGGCCCCCTTTGCGCCCCAAGCCAGGGGGTCTATCCAAGCCGACCGGGGGGGGGCCCGAGTTTCCGAAACATCGTCCGAAGCCGCCAGAGATGGCCTCCAAACGGCCGCAGATGCCTCCAAGACACCCCGAGAGGCTTCGAAGAGACCTCCCAAGAGGGCCCAAAGAGGCCAAAATCTGTGATCTCCAATGCTTTTTTTCGAAGTTTTTGTCTCTCTCGCCTTTTCCGGCTTCCAACGCTCGAAGACGGCCCAAAATGAACTCACGACCGCCACAAGACGGCCCAAGAGGCCCCCAAGAAGGCCCCTGGACGCCCCAAGAGGGCCCCAAGACGGCCCAAAAGGACCGCAAGACAGCCCAAGAGGGCCCCAAGAAGGGCCCAAGAAAGGGACCACGAACCGAAAATTCGAACTTTCCGCTTTAAGAGGCCCCCCGGAAGGCCCCAAGAGGCCCCCAGACAGTCCCAGAAGGCCACGCGTCGCCGCAAAATCGCGCCAAGACGCCCAAAATTGCGCTCAGACGGTCCTGGAGGCTCCCAGGACGCTCCAAAAAGCTGCCACGAGGCGTTCCAACAGACCTTCTAGGAGCAAAAATCGCCAAATTCCCTACAGAAAACGTGCATTTTTAGCACGTTCGCCTATTGGGCTGCGACGAGGCTACCCACGGCCCAAGAAGCCTTCAACATCGACCCAAGTCAGCCTAAGAGGCTCCCAACAGGGCTCCAAGACCGCCCAAAAGGGCCCCAAGACGGCCCCGGAAGCCTCCGAAGCCGGCCCGGGAGGGCCCCAGGACGGCCCCAGCAAGGGGCCCAGAAGGAGAACCACAGTGGCCATTCCGAGCAACCGGCCCCGAGGAGCCCCCAGGGGGCCCCAAGCGGCCCCCAAGAGGGCCCCACTACGGCCGAAACGGCGTCGATGAGGCACCCAAGAAGGCCCCCTTCGATTTTTGTCGTATGTACGACTCGACTGCCTCGTCAGCGCTGACGACGGCCCAAGAGGCACCTGAGAGCACCCCGACTCGGACCAAGAAGCCCCAAACGACGCACCCCACACTGCCCCAAGGGGTCGGCGGTGTGGCGTAAGCCAATGAAGCGCCGTCGCCAACGCATACCAATGCCCCACGACGGACGTCGACCGCAAATGAGCGCCCGAGCTAAAGCAACATAGAAAATCTTCGCAACATCGTGGACGCACCAACTGCTTTGTCTTGACACCCGCCGCGCGGCCTTCGAGCGATCCCGCTGATGAGGCCTGCTGGCATGGCGGCGCGCCAAGGGCCCGAGCCAGAAGTCCGCGCTCACTTCAAACGGGGGCGGGGGAAGAGGATGCGACAGGAAGAGGGGAGGAGAACGGCGCGGCAGCGGGGCGCGACGGGCTAGCGTCGGGCGAGAGCGCGCCGGCAGCAGCGGGAGGAAGAGGAAGAGCGTGGATACGGGGAGAGGCAGAGGAGCGGGTGGGGGGCTCAGACTCCCGACGTCGTGCTCTTTTGACAACGTGGACCCTCTCGACCCACTCACGACTGGCTTTTCGTCCAGTCGCTTCTTGACGGTCCGGGGGGGGGGGGTCCGGCGAGAGCTCTCAGAGGCCGAATGGCAACAGAAACACTCCGTCGTGACCTGTCCATGACCCGAGGGCCTTGGAGAGGACCAGGAGCGGCGGAGGGGGCATGCCGGCACGGCCCTGGGGCATCCTCTGAGCGATCCCTATCCCCGCCGGCGTGGCCTGGGCACTCATGGCCGAGTTACGACCCTGGGCCCTAGATGGGGATATGGGCCGTTCCCTTCGGGCTTCGCAGGGCATTATCCCCAACTGGGGCAGTGGGAGGGGGGGCATCGTGATGGGGATGGGGATGGGGATCGGTTCAACGACACTGAGCCCCTGGAACTACCGACGGCAGGCTGTCGGGCGCGACCGCCGTGGCATGCCGGCACGGCCCCTGGAGCTGCCGACGGACCAGGAGCGGCGGAGGGGGCATGCCGGCACGGCCCTGGGGCATCCTCTGAGCGATCCCTATCCCCGCCGGCGTGGCCTGGGCACTCATGGCCGAGTTACGACCCTGGGCCCTAGATGGGGATATGGGCCGTTCCCTTCGGGCTTCGCAGGGCATTATCCCCAACTGGGGCAGTGGGAGGGGGGGCATCGTGATGGGGATGGGGATGGGGATCGGTTCAACGACACTGAGCCCCTGGAACTACCGACGGCAGGCTGTCGGGCGCGACCGCCGTGGCATGCCGGCACGGCCCCTGGAGCTGCCGACGGCAGCCCCTGGAGGAGAGCCGGACGAGGCTCCGCGGTGCGCCCAGCGGCTTTCGGGCCATCACTCTCCGGGGCGTCCAAGAGGGGGGGTCCCAAGTCATGGCCCGAGGCATGTGCGCGGAAGAGGAGCAGGGGGAGGCGGAGAAAGAGGAGGAGGAGGAGGAGGAAAGGCAGGAGTAGGGGAGGGAGGAGGCAGGAGAGAAGGAGGAGGAGGAGGAGAGGAAAAGGAAAGAGGAAGAGGGAGGAGGAGGAGGAGGAATGAGCAGGAAGGAGGAGGAGAGGAGGAAGGATGAGGAAGGAGGATGAGGAGGAGAGGAGGAGGAGAGGAGTGAGGAGGGGAAGCAGGAGGAGGAGGGAGGAGGAGGAGGAGAGGAGGAGGAGGAAGGAGGAGGAGGAGGAGGAGGATGGGAGGCAGGGAACCGTACTGAAAGGAGAAAAGGGGCCGTGATGTCTGGAAGACCTCATGTCCCTGGCCATGGGCATCACCATCCCCTCCTGCGTAATCATCACCCTCCTCCTCCTCTCCTCCTCCTCCTCTCTCCTCCTCCTCCTCCTACCTAAACCTCCTCCCTCCACCTCCTCCTCCCAAATAACCCTCCCTCCCAATTCCCATCTTCCCTCCCTCCCTCCCTTCCTCCTCTTCCTCTTTCTCCTCTTTTCCTTTCTCTTCCTCTCCTCCTCCGTCCCTCTCCTCCTCCTCCTCACTTCCCCCTCCCCTGCCTCTCACTCCTCCTCCTCCTCCTCCTCCTCTATTCCTGTTCCTTACACATAATTTTTCCCTGTCGCACCCCGAGGGCAATTTTTAGGGCGGGCCGGGACTTTCGTCTGAGACTTCGTTACCATTTCCTTCAATGGAAATGAGCAGTTGTAGGGGCCGGTGTGCCGAGGGAGCTTGGAGGTTATTGCAACATCGTTCATGGCTCTTGGGTTTCCACTGGTCCTCCTCCTCCTCCTCCTCCTCCTCCTCCTCCTCCTTCTCTTGGCCACCCCCCGAAAAACTCGGACCTCCGGCGGCCGCTGCCGAGACGACTGGGGCAACCCCCAGAAAAGCTCTGGCTGAAGCGCAGCTGCTGGAAAGCCTCCCGACGTGAGTCGCCTGCAGTGCCAGGAGGAGCTGCTCGGGGGTCTGGGCCACCTCTTTGCCCGCGTCGTCCTTCGCACCCTTCTTGCGCCAACGGCGCGACTTGGGCCAGTCTCTCCACTCCTTCCAGCCGTCATGCTGTTCATCATCGAGCGCAGACTGGATCCGTTTCTCCCAGACGCCTTGTGCTGGCGCCGCATCTCGCCACGGTGGAAGGCCCCCGAGCTCCATCGGCTTGCTGCAGCCGAAGCACTTCTCACGACCCTTTCACGTCCACTTGTACCCGCACGATATACACTTGACGCAGCCATTATGCGCATGACCATGTCTTCGCGAACGAGAGATTGGAAGCTAGCGAACCCCTCGCCCTGATACGCACTCCCCTTGGAGCCCCTGATCGCGCACTGGGGAACGAGGGACCTCCGTGAAGGATGAAAGCTGCCGCGGGCTAGCGGTATCCAGTTTTGCCCAGGCGGGCTCAGCCCGCCAAAGCATTGGTCTTGTTGAGCCAAAATGGCTACGGGGACTGGAGGAGGAGGAGGAGGAGGGGGAGCTGAGCTGGAGGAGGAGGAAGAGGAAGAGGAGGAGGAGGAGGAGGAGGAGGAGGAGGAGGA